>CM076584.1:1304992048-1305373140 GCA_034641835.2 Pinus albicaulis | reverse complement strand
CCCTTAAGCTGATTTGGGTTCAGCCAAACCACAACTAAGACTTTGTCTCTTTGAGAAGAGGACTTAAAAGAATGTAAATTTAATCTAATTTAACCACAACTAAGAGGTCTCTAACAGTACTTTACATTACTTGAATTTCTGCTTTCAAGACTAGAGCTGCAGAAATGCAAACTCTGCTCATCATGCATAATTCAAGATATAAATAATAAACCCTCATTAATGTTCAGATCTGAAACATTCTCTCCTCCCCATCTACAACTCTAAATTCCTATAACAGAAATGCTTTTAGAAATCTGGAATTGCAGAGGAGAGCAACCCCTATTACATTTTTCAATCTGCAATTTATAATCTTTTCAAAAGTATTTTTAGAAGAGAGTTTGTTGAAGAACAATTTTTCCAATCCAATTTTAATTGCTCACAAATTTCAATCTTTTATTGTTGGAGTCTTCTCATTGATTGAAATATTTTTCCTCAATATCCATTCTATTGTTTTTTCCTGCAAAAATAAATTAAAATGAATTAAGATGCAACAATAAAATCCAAATATTATTTCTAACATTAAAACAAATCCAATCAAATTCTATTTAAATAAATAAAAAGGAAATTTGAGCTTCTTATTGATACTCATAACAATCTTAATTAACCAAGGATATATTGATGCATGAATCTGTAATTAGAAGAGGCTGGGGAAATGAAAATGAAGAAAGCAAAACTCAGAAAATTGATTTTATTTTTAGAAATTCGGAGCTTGATCTTCTGCCTGATTTTTGACCCAATAAATGATCAAATTTGTTATTGAAACCTCCTCAGAAATGTTCTCCTTTATTTTCTCTTTCCAATGAGCCGTCCTGAGCCTCATTTGGCTAAATAAAACTCATTCTATGAACCTCCAAAGTTGATGAGTCAAAACTGGCATAAATCTGGAAATTCTGTTTGTTGGGCTAAAAATCAGAATTTAAATTAAAAAATTAATCCTAAATTAGAATTCTAATTAACTAATAATTAATTCTAATTTAATTATTAATTATGAACTAAACTAATTAATTAATAAACTATGTATTAATTAATATCTAACTAACTAAAATATTAATTATTTATAAACTAATTAATATAAATAATATTTAAATTTTAATTTAAATCAATTAATTAAATATTATATATTAATTACATTAAATATTAAATATTATTTAAAAAATATAAACTAACCTACCTACACTAAAGCTCCATTAATCCAAACACTAACTTACTCTCCACTACCATGAATGTTAAACACTCCACCCATACGTATCATTCAAATATTAAAACCTATGCCATATGTTTGTGGAGGGATAAGGTGAGTGGAGGGTGACGTGAGGGGAGGGTGATGTGAGGGTGAGTGAGGTGGAGGTACGGGAGGCATAAGGGAAAAACAAAAACTTTATAATAAAACTTTTTAACACATCGCATATTGCCTTATCGCAATATCGTAGTTTGTCAAACGTGCATTATATAAAAGTTGCGATGTGTTCCGATATTGCGATATCGCGATATGCGATGTAAATTTTATTTTTTATATATATATATTTTAATATTAAGTTTTAATTTTAATTAAATTAATTATATTTTATTATAATAATTAATTTAATTAATGTTTAAAATTTAATGTTAAATATCAATTTTTTATTTTTTTATTTTGGTTTTATTTTGATGATGTTTAGTTTAGTTATGAAATTTTCTAAACTACAGCCACTCTGAAAATAAATAAAAAGAATAAACTAGTTATGAAATTTTCTAAACTACAGCCACTCAAAGGAGTACCATTTTTAAACTAATTGACCAAATGAGGCGAAACAAGCATCAATGGGAGGCTTATAAAAAATTAATTCTAACAAAGCAATCAAAACAAGAATTCAAAGAAAAATGAAAAATTAACAATCGCGTAGGATAATCAAATAAAATAAAAATCTGAAAAGGTGTTTAGTCAAAAATTTATAGAAAGGGTCCCCATTATTTGAAGTGAAAAAGTCAAAAATGGGGGGGTTGTGTTTTACCACAACAGTGCCTTAATGTGCAATGACATGTTTCCAGGACTGAATTCAATGCAAGGCATATTTGAAACTCTAACTCTGTCTTCCGGTGTCTTATTAGAAATTATTTCAATTTTCATTTTGTGTTTTCAAGTTAGATATTGTTTTCAAGTTTTTACATTTATTATTTTATTGCAATGTGGCAGACTGATCAGAGCAGTGCAGGAACAACCCCGAGACAGGATGATCGCGGAAAGAGGCCAGCGGAAGAACATGTAAAGTGCCAGCATTGCTCTATCTTTAGGTATTTTAGTTATTTGCATAATTGAAATAATATTAATTTTGTTCAAATATGCAGACACCTAGCCATGGTACGCCTGATGATTCCCTCTTTGAGGAAGAGCTTTCTTCATCCCTATCTCTAGTGTTCTTGTTGCAAAAAAAGGCACGAGATGCAAGGTCGGAATTTAATGCTTTGATAGATGCGCCTCAAACACCTGAAATAGAAGAGAGGATACAACATCTTATGAGGCAGCTAAATAGATATCAGGTAATAATAAAAAGTCAAAAGGATATTTTTTTTGTTCTGCATGAGATGAATTGTGATAGTTTGATTTTTAATTTTTACCGCGAGACCTGACTTTTCGCCAACACTCGCTGAAAGGTCACACCAACATTCTTCAAACCGAAAGGCATTTTAGCATAATGGAAAGTTCCCCATGGAGTGGTGAACGCTGTTTTATCTCTATCATCCTCATGGACCATAATTTGGTTATAACCGAAATAACCATCGAGTAGCGACATGCGGGATGCTCCAACTACTCGCTGAAGTATGTGATCCATTTTGGGCAATGGATAATTATCTTTCAAAGAAACTTTATTCAAATTCCTAAAATCAATGCATAAGCGAATCTCACCTGTTTTCTTGCGCGCGGGCACCAAATTAGAAATCCAATCTGAAAATCTTATGGGAAAGATGATACCAGCTTTGTACAACTGATTCACTTCCTTCTCTATTGAGGGCAGCAACTTTGGATTTATTCTTCTCAATTTTTGTCGAAAGGGCTTTTGATTTGGCTTGATCGGAATGGTATGCTGAATTATGTTTGTGTCATGTGTCTTCAAATCTGAATAATCCCAAGCAAATACATCGGCAAAGGAAGATAATAAACTGATATACTTTGCTTTTACTTGTGGGGGCAATGCTTTGGACAATTTCACCATTTTAGGATTTTCTGCTGATCCAATGTTCACATCCTCAACTCCTTTCTCGGTTGGTAGCAAGGTTGGTTTTCGAGCTACATCATCTTGGTCGAAAAGCTCTTCTAAAGGTATTAGACCTTTAGGAATGACATTATATTTCAGCTGCAAAACTTCCATCTGATTGACTTGCACATCAGCCTCGCCATCATCATGCTCCACATCAATAGAAGTGTCTTTGAACTTACCTTCATTTTGCATAAACTCATCAATTTCTTCGTCATCTTGAAACACTTGCCAATACCTTTGGTTATCAGGAACAGTCGGATGATGCTTCACATGGATTTCAAATTTGTTGCTTGAATTCATCAGAATTTTCAAATTACTTGCTGCTTTTGCAAGTGCATCTTCAATACCATTCTGAATACGAGGGACACATGTCAAAGTATAATCTAAAAACAATCTCAAGATATCTAATACCGCATTGCGATAGGCCCGCATTCGAGGATGCTTAGCTTGATATTCACCTTTCACTTGCTTGATAACTAACTCGGAGTCGCCATACACTGCAATCCTTTTGGCATTTAACTTTCTAAGAATTTTCAGACCAGCAATTAAAGCTTCATATTCAGCCTCATTATTTGAACAATCAAAAGCCAATTTATAAGAACAGACCCTTACATTGCTTGGCACTTTGTTTGGGGAAGAAAAAGGGCTGCGTACCCAAATGCCAATTCCAGCACCGTCATTTCCTACCGCACCATTAAAATCCATGGTCCACAAACCATCTTCATCCTCTTCCAAATGATGAAATTCTGTTTGCTGTCCACCAACATTTTGCTGCTGTCGGGAGGCTGATTGCTTATCAGTACTATCAAGTCTTTGTCTCTCTTTCTTTAAGACCTCTTTGAAATTCTCAGTGATTTCCGGAATGTCTTCTACTTCAACTAATTGACTATTTACATCATTAAAGCTATCTGAATACAAAACAAATGATTCTAAATCAGTATGTACATAATTGATTGGATGATTGATTGGTTTCTCCTTGCTAGTGATCATATACTTCATCTTTTGCTCCCGGTATAATTTCCTCATCTGACCGAACATGGGAATAGTAGCATAGGAGAAATCAAGCTACAATGTCCCTTTAAGTTTCGCTCCCCAGGATCTGGAAAGAAGCATGCCAAATCTAGGAGGAATATCTGCCACAACCATGTCCATCAAAAAATTTTTAGTCGGAATCTGATCCAAACTGACCACCAAATCTTTGATAAGCCCAATGCATCTTACTCTACTAGAATCAAAAGAATAAAGGTCATGATACTTTCTAGTGATATCCAATCCCAATTTCTCCATGATTGCCCTAGGCATGAGATTATGAGAGGCACCGGAATCAAACATAACATTGTGTAACACATAGTCATGCAATCTAAGGCTGATGTAAAAAGGAGGTACATCACTATTTGGAGACTCACCATCCAATGCTGGACCAAAAATCAACTCAGGTTGATCATCTTCCACATTCACTATATCAGACAATGGATCTAAACTCAAAATTTTAGACACCTGACCCTTATAGCTGCTATTCTTCATCAATTCAGTCAAAGGAATGGATACTTTTAACATAGAAATTTCATTTTCTAAGTTAAAAACCGAAGTTTTCTCTACCTCTTTAGCGGAAACATCCTTCTTTTCAGTTTTCTCCCTTGATACATTTGGTTGATTGGATCTTTCATTTGCTGATGGTGATTTTCTAGTAGTGGGATCAACTGTCTCTTTCCCCTTTTTCTGCACAACAAGTGAATCGTTCTTTGGTGCTGTAGTTTCCTTTCTTTTTTAAATTGGATTAATGGGCACATCTCTACTTCTGAGTGAATATTGTCGCTGCTGGGCGGTCAAGGCATTCATGTACCCCCTCTGATATTCATCAGAATCTTCTTCAAGAGCTGTCTCATTTGCCAAGATGAAATTCTTGTCCTTTTGTACAACTGAGTTTTCCGAATACTTCTCATCTTCAGTAATGAAAATTGTCATATCATCAGGTGTAAAGAAATGATTCTCTTCTTCGACTACATCCTCCTCATCATTTGATTCCAGACCATGAACAAAATTCTGCTGTAATGGTGTCTTCACTTGCTGCTGTACTGCTGGTTCTTGTGCTTGCTGCTCTCTTTTCTTGATTCTAAACTGCGGTTGCTGCTGGCCACGGAAGTTAGGATTTCTGATCTGCAGTTCAGACTTATCAATTGTTAATCTTTCAAACATCTTTTCCATCTTACGGAGCACTTGATCTGAAGTGGACACCTCTTCCTTTATTGCTACTTTCTTTTCAGCTTTCATTCTAGCTCTCCTGGCATTCAAATTGGCTTCAACGCTGACTGCAATTTTCTGCATATCTTCTAAAGTGCCCGGATCTCTTTCTCTTAATTGATAAGCCATGTTAGGATCGAAACCATCCGAAAACTTAATTAAATCTGACCCCCTAGGTGGCTTTATATCAACAGGAATTGCATTGTAAACAGAATTGAATCTAATACAATAATCTTGGACAGACTCACCAACATTCCGCTTGATATTGTCATATTCAGAAAGGATTGAAAGAGGGTCTTTCTTCACTTCCCATCGATCCAAGAATTGTCTCTGAAGATTAGGCAATGTAGCAATACTTCTAGCAGGCAAAGCTCTGAACCACTTTCTTACTTCACCTCCAAAGGTTTGTACAAACAATCTCATTGTCACATTTTTCACATCAATCTCATGAAGGTCAAAGAAATCTGCCATTCTATCCACATGTTGCTGAGCAGTAACACTTTGAGGAGTGCCATCAAACAATGGAATTTTTCTTTGATAATCAGCGGGCATGTCATCCAAGTTTTGAGGCAACACAAGAGGTGCAAATCGGGCAGCCATTGCTCTGGGTGGATTTACAACCGGGTTTGGGGATATAGGAGGAGTCAGAGCAGTTGATGTATGAGGTTTATGTGGTGTGGATGGAGGTGATACTACTGCAGATTGTTGATCAGGGATAGAAGGTTGCACGGGAATGGTGGGAATGAAAGGAGGCTCGGTAGGGATTTGTGAACTAGATGTAATTGTGGATGACCCAAGAGTTGCAGATGCAGACTCTATGAATTCAGGAATGTTTGTTGCCACAATGGAATTCTGAATATTCAAGATGTAACTGTTAATGGATCTATTATCTTTTTCAATTTCAATATCTTTGACAAACTCTGGATTTAGGACAGTAGAATCAATAGAACTTTCAGACTTAGTCTCAAACAATGATAATTCAAATTTTTCATCAAACTCAAGATCTTCAATATACTCAAAGACAACGAGACATGAATGATATTTTAACACAGGAATCACAGGACTTTCTCGACGAAGGATTCTTGAGATAAGATTTGGATTTTCATACACAGGAGGTGGATCGGGATCCGGATTAGCTCTGGTGTGTCGTCTGGAAGCCAGTGTGTTGAATTATTCTCAAAAATCAAATGGAAAAAACCAGCTTGTTAAGCCTATCGAATTTTAGACTCATCACCCAAAGCCAAAATTATCTGATGTACTGGGGAAATTTACAAGTTAGATGTTACGTTTATAAAACTAGACCGGAGATTGATTGAAGCAACATTTATCTACTTTCGCTAATGCAAAGCAAGAGCGTTTCGAAGGCTACCTGGCATAACTTCAGGCTCCGTCTGTAGCTTACAAAATGAATAACACTAACAAGCAAACCACTTTGTGCTTCCCCAGTATGGTCGCCACTATGTTATGGCCTAAATCTACCTCAGGCTGAGGAAGGCAGAGTCTAGGGTAACATCAAACCACGCTTAATCTGGTAGCCAGCCCTACTAGATCAGGAGAGGGCTCTCTCCTGGTCAATCTCAACAAAAAATGATCAGTGAGGCTTGAGATGACTTGAATAAAGGCTAATTTTAGGCTAGGTATATATGTAAAGGAGTTTGATTTGATTTTTAGTGTGTTTTTTGGATCAAAGGGAAGGGAAGATTTTGGGTCTGGGGAATGATCAGTTTCGTAGAGAGCTGAATGGGGCAAGGTAGGCAACTGTTTTGATGTTTCAATTTTGAATGAAATGGATATCTCAGACCGGTGAGGAGTTGAATAGGGAAAGAGACTTTCAAGAATCCTCTTCAGACAGTTGAAAACATATAAAATTAAAAAAAACTCAAGGTAGAGCACTGCAAATCTAATGAATTCCACCTTTATCCTTGTTTGTTTAACTTAAGAAGAAATAAAAGGGAAGATGATACACATAAAGCACCAACAAACTTACATTAACAGAGAGAAACACATCATCAAAACAAAGAGCCACATGAATCCCAAGAAGTGCTACAAACCCTGGTCTATTCCTTTGCCAAAACTGCAGAGATGAAATGTACAATGAAGCTCAAAGCAATCCCAAGTGTCCAACCATGCAAATGACTGAAAAAATACAAGATATAGACAAAGCATAACTCATCCCCATGCCTCTAAGAGTCGAGCTAACTAGTTTAGGATATATTTCAACAAGATATAAAATAGTAACTGGAAAATAGGCAGTGGAACAACTTGCCTCTATAAGATAGGAAACTGATTCATTCAGTTGCAATTCACCTTTTGAGGGATGAATCTACCTCCATGAGTAAAAATTTGCAAAAATTACATCAAGAGCCATGATATTACATCAAATTACATCAAGAGTTTTACACGTGGAAGTAAGAAAGTCAAACTGGCCAAAACTAGGCGAAAAACAGAGTTACTGAGTGAAAAATGAGCCAAAATCCCCAATGCGCCGTGCCTGAATTCTCTATGCGTCGCGCCAGTTTGGAGCCGATTTTGAAGGCCTTCCCGGTGTCCAAATTGAGTGCAGGATAGCTCGTTGGAAAGATCTGCATGTATAATTTCCAAAACAAGTGGAATTTCTGAATTTGGTTGCCATTTTCCCCTCCAAAAATTAGTTTTCCCAACACTGCTTCCTGTGTGTCCAAAAAGGGGCAGAAAGGTCATTTTTAGGGTGTTTTTGACCCTTCTGGAAGCCCAAAAATTGTAAAAATATATTGTCCATATGTAGGAATGCATAAATTTTCATGAAAAATCCAAAAATACAAAGTTTTACCCAAGAGGAGCTCCCAATCATAAGCGCGCGCCACGTGGCGTGATGCGTAGAGCTGAAAAGTCTGTTTTTAGGCCCAAAATTTTCAAAAATGCAAAAAGTGTCCCAAATTTCTTGAAATTTGGGCTGAGTGTCCTCCATTATGTGCTATGCTGGGCCAAGGAAGCCTCGACCAAGATTTGAAGTCTATCATGCCTTTTCCGACGCTTTAATGCCCTCTTTAACTTAGCCTTCAGGATCTTGATTCGTGCCTTGCAGACATGATTTCTTGCCCAATAATGATTCTTCATGTGCCTCAACATATTATTTTCCTTTTTTGCCTTCTCTAATAGCTTTTCCAAATTAATATTGACCCTTTCGAGCCAAGTTTCTCGATCAGCCTCAATCTCTTGCTCAATGGATGTCATCTCGGTTTGGCTCCTTTGGGCAGCTTGCCGGTTCTCACATATATTTTGCAATTCCATGATAGTTTGCTGATCTTCCAATTGTTTGTTTCGCTGGTCAAGGTAGTTGATAATCCATTGGGCTCTTTGCAACTTGACGGACAAAGTGTCTATTTCCGCCTTCTGCTCCTGAACAATCTCTCTCAACTTTGAGCTTGGTGAGCCAAAATCCTCATCAATGAGTATGAAATCGGTATCCTGGCCTCCTGAAGGCCCCTCATCCTGCATGGGCCTCTTACCCTTGTCCTGTACCTAAAACTGTGCTGATGATGACGGAAGCGAGACCCCTTCCACCCCGGGTGGAGATAATACTCGCCTGGCTGCTGCAAATAACCCTCTAGTGCCTCTCTGATAAGTGACGAACACCGGCATACTAGTGGTCTGTGTCTCATGACCTTCATGCTGATATGAAGGTTCACCTGCCTCATGAACAACCTTCGAAGGTACCTGAGAAACTGTGAAGAAATAATTAGAAATGAAATCCTCCCATGAAATACCTTGCAAGCCGAGCTGATGCATAACCACAATTTTTATAAGTGCAAAGTGGTAGATACTGCTGTACTGCTGCTCAAGAGTTTTCCTTTGCACAAGAGTGGTCATCTTCTCAATATTCCTGCACATGAAATAAGGGAGGTTCATCATCCTCACCCTGGTAAAATGCATCAGTAACCTGATATGATAAGTATAGAGACGTGAAAACCGACCTTCACAACTGAAATATTTGATAATAAGTTTCTACAGAGGAGCATATGAATCCTTTAGGAACCGGAAGGGAAACACTCTGCTGAGTTGTCTCACAAAACTAGGCTTGATATATGGCTCATAGTGTACCCTGTCAACCTGCTGCCTTTTGTTCCATTGTTCTCCAACATTTGGTATTCCGGTTACTTGAGAGATAGTTTCAGGTGTTAAAGTGAATGTCACACCTGCAAGGGTGACTTGACCATCATGTAAATGCAACACAAAAAAACGGGCCAGCTCTGAATGGTGGTGGACCCTAGCAACCATTTCAAAAAATTGATAACAAGACTGTTGTTGAAAACATGCCATAGCAAGTGGACAAGCTTGCAATTCAGCCAATGAAGTGGGCTCCTCCCTCACATGTCTGCCACTCTTATGAGGTCTTCTAGGTGCATGCAATTCAGTTGTGGAGTCATTGTCTCGGTCATAAGATGTATCGATCTCCATGATTTCCAAAGTCTATGTTGTCTTGGATGTATATGAGAAGTTTGGTGTCTTTGATTTTGTTGCCAAATATGTGATAATATGGGAAGGATTATGGAGGGATAGGGTGGTGGAAATTATGGAATATTACCAAGTGAAATCTATCAATTGAAGAGTTTTGGGACAGTCACTTGATTTCTAGGGATAGCCTTGGGGTTTGGGAAAATTCATAATTGGGATGTGGAATAGTGGGAATAGGATAAGAAATGAGTGCTTTAAGGATATAAGGGAATAGGGAAATGGAGTGTTGTGACAAGATAGACAGTGAGGAGGGAATAACAAGGTGGGGGAAATGGAAATGATGAGCACAAAACCAATTTCAAAACCCTAAGGGAGCATTCTTCAAACAAGATAATATGGTTTGATTTTTTTTTTTTTTTTTTGTATTTAAATTCTCATAAAGAACACAAAACACCGGTTCATGGGCAATGGAGAGTTTGCATGACTTACTTGAACAAAGAGGGACCGAGTCGATTTGAAGATTTGGAAGAAATGGCAATGAATTTGCTTGTTTCCATATGCGTCGTGCAACAAACCCAGTGCGTCGCACAACTTCAATGCGTCGTGCATGAGCAAGTTTATACAATGGGAGCCGACCCAATGCATCGCGATACCCACCCAATGCGTCCCGCTGTAAAATTTCAACATAGTCTGCCTTCAAATGCTTCCTTCGCTCCTCACAATTTCTCCTTTGCTCACTCCTGTTCTCTTAGCATACAAATGAGTTTTGGAAAGATGAAAATGTTTTATATGCCAAGGATTTTAATTTTCCATTTGAAAAACCCACTTTGTAATGTTTCAGACTTTGACACTTTTCAAAAACTCTGTTTTGCTTCATTTTGGCTTTTTGGACTGAATGATGTACTTTCTTGTCTATCTTGCAGGGAATGGATGGCTGGAGCTTTGACAAAGGCGATCAGGGTTTCTAGTGAAAGTATTATTACAACTGAGAAAATTTAAAATTACATTTATTTATACATAAAGATGAAAAACTCTATTTTTCTTCAAAATAGAGTTTTGAAGAAAAATACATTATTAAGTATATGATGATGAGATTTTTAGCACTGAAACCTTATTTCACATTTTCTCATGTGCCTGCTGACCATTATTGAGGATTCTGAAGAGCTTATTAATGAAACCCTAGACCTAATGACACTAAAACCCTAAAATTGACTTTTTGCAAACTATGAGACAAAAAATGACTGTAAATGATTTTAATGAACATAAATAGGCCAACAGGTAAAGGACATGAGGGACATGAGTGACAAGCCACTACCGTCAGATGATCCATGCTCCTAATGGAATGCAGCTGACTGAATGAGACACCTAATATGAAATGCAACAAGAGAAATTTGATCACTGGCGGAGGGATGAAGATACCGACACTAACACTACCTATTTGAGTGCATTAACGACATTGACCCAAATTCAACAAACATATATATGTACTAGAATTATATTTCCAATCAAAATTAAAGGGATAATTTGTACATATATCTACTTCTTTAAACTGTTTTTTCAATTAGAGCTCAATTGATACATGGTTAGTTGCAATGAAAAGCTATGTTCTTGCTATTGGAAATTTTTTAATTCAAATAAGACTACATGTAGAGATCAAAAGCAATCTTAAGATTCCAAATGTACATCAACCATCCAAAAGGGATTTGTGCAACATTACTTGACATGCCATGCCAATTATAGTGAACAACTATCCAATAGAATCATTTAACATTATATACCACATGTGCCAAATGTAGATTGAAACCATCCAAAACTTTAAAATTTTAAATTTTTTTGATAATATATCGTGCAACATTAAAACATTAAATATCACATGCGAAATTTAGATTGAAACCATTTAAAACTTGAGTTTTAAAAACTTTTTGATTATATATATCGTGCAACGTTACTTCACATGTCATGCCAATTATAGTTCAACTAGATCCAATAGAAACATTTAACATTATATACCACATGTGCCAAATGTAGATTGAAACCATCCAAAACTTAAGTTTTAAAAACCTTTTTATTATATATCGTGCAACATTAAAACATTAAATATTTAAAGTTCATTAAATATCACATGCGAAATGTAGATTGAAACGATGCAAAACTTGAGTTTTAAAAACTTCACATGCCATGCCAATTATAATTCAACTATCCAATAAAAACATTTAACATTAAATATCACATGCCAAATGTAGATTGAAATCATCCAAAACTTTTAACTTTTAATTTAACAAAAAAATATAGATCACAACATTACTTCACATGCCAAATGTACTCCAAGCATCCAAAACTTAAATTTTAAAAACAAAACAAATTATAACACATGTCATTACATAACATGCAAAATGTAGTTCAGATGACAACATTACTTCACATTCACATGCCAAAAGTACTAAAACCATCCAAAAATTAAATAAAACAAATTATATTAACAATGTAATAAAATATGTCCAAAAATTGTAGATCTCGCAAGTATCAAACTGTATCAAGTTTAACAAATTTTAAGACCATATAAATCTTGAAATCAAATCTACAAATCATGTCCATCAAATAGAGACGGATCTAGCGTCTTTCCTATCAGGGTCTCAATCCGTGCCCTATCATGTGAAGCATGATGGGAAACCTACATACACAATGCACATGTACTTGAACATTAAAATTTGATGTTTTAAAAATGAGTGAGAATATATATATCTAGAACTTCATGTTAAAAACAAAATATAACAAAAAAATCAAGCAATACCTCATGAGGTTCCCTCTCCATTTGATGAACAAGTTCTGCCCCCATAGGAACATCTGTAGCAGTAAACTGTACAATATACATGTACAGTTATATATATATATATATATATATATATATATATATATATATATATATATGTATATGTATATGTATATATAAATTAAAAACTTTCAAATGAAAATGCACGTGTACATATATAAATTTATTTTCAATAATATTAAAAAAAGGAACTAAAGACAACTTGTTCAAATGTTGTGGATGTTCCTATCTTCGTCGCTAGAGTCCGCGGATTAAAGAAATCTTCTATAGGAACCTAAATTCAAAAAATTTTAAATAACTCAAAATATAGATCTCTCTCTGTATATATATATCTCAAATTTTAATGGAACTTTTTGAGGTGGAATATATATATATATATATAAATTTTAAACATAAATTTTGAACTTGTAAAAAATTGTCCATATTTGTGGCTCATCTCCCAAGGAAGTAGAAGGTACATCTCCCAAGGAAGAAGAAGGTACTGCCATCCCAAAAACATCGGACGGAATCGGTATCTGTTAAAACATTTTATCAAATTATATATACATACATGTACATGTGTGCACAATTATTTATTTTAAAATCACTTAAAAACACTAACATTTGCCAACATATCTTGATGGTCAGACCCATCTGCATTGTTTGAACCAGAGGTCCCGAACGTGATATTAACATTTTCGTCACGCATCATGTATGAGAACTGCAAATGGTGTTTTAACATATAATCATACATTTTTGTTAGATTAATGTACATACAAATAAATGTATACATGTACATACACATGTATTTATTACAAATTGTACACATGTATATGTATGTTAAAATAATTTCAAACCCTAAGGTCATTAACATATACCGTTCCGGTGCCCTCTTCCTCATGAAGAATTAGGTCTTGCAAACCATTGTGACAATTTTTTGCATATATTCGGAGATCTTCAACATTCATGTTGTCAATCTCCTCATTTGTACAGTACTCAAAATTGGCACGTGCATTTTCACGTGCTCTTTGTCGATTTAAACAAACATCGACTCCACCCAATCCGCTGTAAACATTGTCGATCATAACATCCCTTGCTTCTCGACTTATTTGAGAAGTCGCATCCATCTCTGATCGCAGAGTTTCAACTCAAAAAGGTCGACTCACCAATGGCGGCTCAGGGCGAGGCAACTCCACATCTCGCTTAGCACCCTTACGGTCATATAATCGACCTTTCCCCGGGCCAAAAAATTGTGACGGAAGGTCATTGTAGTTGGGTTTCATACCCAAAAAAAATTTTGCATAAAAAATTTGTACAAAATAAACAGGAACCTCGTCGTTCCATGGGAGCCTTCCATAGGTCGCAAGGTGCCTATCATACAAATAACGAGCTATGTTTGGGTGCTTGAAATATTGCACCTTTAACATTTTTCTTTTTGGCCCTTCCTTGAAATTAAACATTGACTTAGCCACTTCTTTTGTAACTTTTTTTTTTACATCCTCCCATTTATCTGGACCCATTACTGTTTCCTTTCTTTTTCTCATCACTTCTACAAATGTATCAGTCGTTGGCCCAAGATTTCTGTACACATTTACAATTTCGCCCAATGAATGTGTAACTATTTCAAGGCTTTGTCGACTCTCAGTAGGTAGAGACAAAGCCACGAGATCTCTCTGCAATTTTGCATAAAGTCTTTCACAACTTTGTAAGGTGCATTGATCCATGTTGGTTTCCCATGGTATATCAGTAATGTCGGCCAGATAAGTTGTGCTGGGTAGACAACCTTCTTCTTGAATGTAGCGGTCTGCCTTGCGTTTATTTTGACCACTAGTTGGAACATTTTCGGCCTCTGCATCAATATATATAAAATTTCATATATTAGAAAAAACACATGTAAAAAAATTTGTACAAATTTAATGAAAAAAATATTGAAATTGATGGCAACCTTGACGTTGTTGGTTAGCATCTTCTCCAACATGACCCTGCTGAGAACCAGACCCAGAATGACCCTGCTGAGAACCAGACCCAAAATGACCCTGCTGAGAACCAGCAGCCGTTGATTGGCCTTCGGGGGAATAAATATCACCCCCTTCACGCAACCTGCTACCACTCATTGATGGCCCTCTAGGTGGATTTGAACCACCACCAACCTCTCGAGATGAGGGAGAAGCTTCATAAACAAATACGAATTTATAATCAATTGAAAAATACATTCATGTGTACATATAAATACATATACATATTCATTGATTAAATTGCATGAACCATACCACGACTGGTTGAACCATGAGCACGCTCCATGGATGGAGTAGAAACCCTTCTCTTACCTCCTAAAAATTAAAAAATGAAACTTATTAACAACTAATTTAACTCACAAAGTTAATAAAAAATCAATTCCATATGTACACACATGTATGGAGATTTAAGATTATATTTAAATACTGTGAACATCCCCCGATCCCTGAACCTCCATATGGGATTCTACTTATCTTCGTCGTTCATCCTCCATGATATATATATCTATTGGTGGACATTTACACAAAATAGATTTCAGAAAATCAATTTGTAATTTAGGGTACACAAATTATGTAGAACACAACTTTCAAAGCAATAATTGATGTGTGTAACTCAATTTAAGAAAAAAAGAAATTATAAAAATGATAAGTTCACCAAATTGCACTTTACATGGTGGGAGCACACTTGGTATAAAATTTACCACTTATACACTTTAGTTTGTGGGAGAAATGACACATGTACATAGTTTACCTTAAAGTTGTTGTGTTTTATGGATAAAAATGAAGAACTTCTATTTAGATCCATTCCAGAGATTGACTGTAGGGGCATTTACTAGATATGTCACCTTTCATAAAAGATGAGATCCAGAGGCTACCTGGCCCTTTACAGACTCTGCCTATAGAACTTGTAGAAGTAAACACTAGAGGCATTAACAATATCAAAGAACGTTTTCATGCTCAGACATGGGAATGTGTCTCTTTCCCTACACAGAAAAATAGTTCAAGGTAGTTAATATTCATAGACATGTCATCAAGCAGGTCAATGTGATCATCCCCAACTTACTTTTCATGAAATTAGGCTTGGAATCCTCTACAACCTGGTGGATGGAGTTGAATTGGAACTAGGTCAAGGCCTTTACAAGATACATGCTAGTGAATAACACTTACTAGGTTATGCCAACAAATAAAGTGGGAGAAATATTTTCTCCTTGAGGTTATCCAATTGGGTGTGTAATACCAACTTCACCCATTTCCTAACAGGTTTCTCTCTTAGGTTACAAAGTGTCTTAGGCCATTAACTTCCATAGACCTCAATAGATTATTAGAGATGGAATTCTATTTCTCAAGTGTGTAAGAGAAGAAATAATTATTGTTTAGATTTTAACAATGGCTAAGATGGTCAAATTTTTATTTCGGAAAAAAATAAACTACATATGCAAGACTTCATTATTTAGATGCAATTTTTTTTTCAAATGCAAAAGTTAGTAGGATGTGTTAGCCCCCCCATAAATTCCTTGATAAGTAAGCAGGGGGCTAAATTGTTTGTTGAGCCTTCAAGGAATGCATTTCCTTGGTAACACATCATCCTTGAAAGCTCTTTCGTACCCTCTGCCCTTTGACCATTTTCTTCTACTATTCCCAAGTCAATAGGCCTCACTGATTGTGACAAATTGTGCTCCTAAAGGCCTTCATTTTCCCCTTGTACCCCTACAGAATTCTCCATTTCATCCCTTTTTTCCCTTTTTTTCAAAGCCTCCTTTTCACCCCAAAATCCCTCCCTTAGTCCTGATAAATCATCCTAAAATCCCCCCCTAAATCCTACACACACCCTTGGTTTGGTTTAATTTCCCCTTTTTTCCTTTATCGTCACCCTTCATTGGCCTTGGAATGCACTAAAAACGGGACAAAAACCCATTTCCCACCTTAGGACAGGCATAGCCCCCTTCGGCCATCCCCCTAAAATCGTTTCCCACATGACCTGGGCGCTAGAACCTGACGCTAACCTGAAAGGCGCTTATCGCAAATGTGTATCGGGAGCGTTTTTGAGCCGTTGATCTATACAGATCGAACGGTCGTCGCAAGCTCCATAGCGCCCATGGCCCACTCCGTTTGCCCCTTCGATTGCATCACAACCGTCCATTCAACTCGCCGATCAATGGTCCGTGTTCACCCGCCCGGTGGTCCCCGCAAACGCGCCCTGTTCAAAACCCGCCGGTTTCTATCGCACCGCCTTTGAGAGGTGGGCGGTATTTTTCGTTTCGGAGCGATTCCACTCATCGCCCGATACGTGGCTCCACGCACTGTATAAAAACTGCCCCCCATCGCGCGTTAAAGTTCGGCGTTTGACCCAGCGCGATATGCACGTACGCCGTCCGATCCAGAGCTACCCATCCAATGGTGATTGCGCTATGAAGATGCTCGGGAATTAGCCCTTGGAAAATAGTACCCCTGGCCCACCATCCGTCGCCCTCCTCCGTGTCCTTAGCCGTCGATCTCCTCCTGAGATCGGACGGTCCAGATTTGATTGCATGCCCCGCCGTTGACCAGGTCCCGCCACGTCATCATTCCACATGTGTTCATCGTTTATATTTCATTCAAAGGACCCAATATCACTGTTTTGCATTAAAACCCACTGCATTTCGCCAACTTTCGCCATGACCAGTTTCCACTGTTCACTGCGTTTTCCGCCATCAACCTGCAACTGTTTTTGACAATTCACCAGTCTGCACGTCCATTCTCATTGACCCTGCCACATTCACCATCCCCATGCATGTTTTTCTTAACGTGTTTGCATGTTTTGCAGGGTTACAGGCAAGCGGAAAACCGCCATGGTTCACAGTCACTGTTACAGTGACAGAGAACGCAGGGAAGATCATGCGCAGAGATTGAAAATTATGGAGAAAGGCCTAAGAAGGTGTTATGACATGACTGCCATTTAAGGAACAGGTTTAAACCCTGTAAAAACCCCCGCAGAGCCATTAAAGCGTAGATTTCACTGACAGAGACAGGAATGGAGCAGCAAAAGAGTATCAGTTCAAAGGCAGGGAGTTTAAGGCATGTGATTGAAAATTTTTGAGCCTTAATCCATGTATTCAAAGGCAGAGTACCAGATCGAAGACCCCGAGGATCAATCAGAAGGTCCAATGCACAGAAAATAATAATACCAAGTTTTCACATCAGCAGAATGTTATTTCCATAAAGGACGATGTGCCCATACTATCTCCATTCTATACCGTGCTCCTGAGGAAATTCCAGCCCTGAAAATAGTCCTATGCTATCAGAAGCATTTGTTACACAGTATGGCAGAACCTAGCATCATTATTCTACCTTTTTGTTTAATTCACCAGAACGCTACAACAAGTACATCAAAGACATACCTTGAGTAAATGGAAGCCTGACAAAGACCACTCTTTCATCCAAAGAGTACCAGAGATAAATGCCCAGAATTTAAAACAGAACGAGGCCTCGGCCCTCTTCTTCTTCTGAGTTTTAATGCTGCATTTAGTTTTCCATCCACCTTCCCTGCTCCACTTGAGCTATAAATTTCATGAAGAAACTCATTGTAAAGGTTGTTGATCAGTTATCAGAGAATTACAAGCTGTTTCTCTTGAGACATGTTCTCTGTGTAAAGTTGTAAGATAGGCTGAGGAAGATGTTTTCAGACTGAATACCAAGCTGTTGGCAATGTTGTACTTGAATGGTGTTGCTCTTTAATATGACAAGCACATTTCTTTGGATCTTGATCTAAAGCAGCGGTGATTTTTTTCTATCTTTGTATTTGTTTTATTCAGCAGTATACTACATTTCATTTCTTCTGGGTATGCATCAGAAATCTTGCATAGGATTTACCCTTGTTAGGTACCCTATGTTTCTGCTCTCCCTGCCTTTAATTTTTTCTACTAAATGTGTTATCTAAGGGTTGATTTCAGTTAATTTAACCAGTGTAGTGGATGTCATTTCCTGCTAGCTGATGTATGAATTAACCAATCTGTTCTTAGATGTTCTTGTTAGGATTTAATTGAAATAACTGGGAACACTGGGAGGTCTAGAACTCTGTCTCTATCTCACTAGGATCCTTTTCAATTAATTGAACCCTACTAAGATCCCTAAAGCTGGAGGCCGAAGCATTGAGAGTTCAAAGTCTCTCTCTGATCTCAGGTCTTTAACTTTGTGTTCTAAATCTTTAATGTGTCCTTGTCTGAAGAGTTAGCCTTCAGGTTTTGGCTCACAGGTTGTTCAATGGCATGTCCTGTCCCTGGATCTGATTTCTGAAGGTCACCTTGGAGGTTTCCTTGCTTTCACCTTCTCTCTTACCATTTCATGCCACACTATCATCTTTAAGATCCAATGCTTTAGATGACTAGCCCAACTGAAAGCCTGCATATTGAATAGCAAGTAAACCCTTTCCTGACTCCATTGTCCAATGGTTTTGAATGTTCTCTGAAACATCCCTCCTTTGCCTAAAATCCTCTTTGCTCATCCTTGTCTTATATTGAACCCTTCTTTCCTGATTCCCAACAACCAAACAAACAATCAAACAAACAAACTCCGAGCCTCATAACTAGCCTAATATCTTAACACTGAGCTTCAAAGACATAAAACCTTTGCTTATATAGAGAGATCCCTCTCTGGACCCAGGAGGGCTAGATCCTAAGGTCTGAAAGTGGTTCTAATGTTGTCTCGTCTTTTGGTCTTGCCAATCTGGCCAAAACATGGGAACCCCAACAGGATGTGCAATATCTATGCCAATTGCAAGAATATTTAGGGGATCTCTTTGCACTATGAGCAGGAAACAATTTATTGGTTCTCATACTCTCAAGCTGCTTTCTCTATGGAATCACAAAATTCTAGTAGAAGGCCAAGTCATGAATCTAATTTTGTTGATTGATAAAGGCGAGAATCACCATAGCTAGTCCATGTAGTCCTCCACCACTACCCTAGATTGATAAGTTGTTAACAATTTTCCTCATTATTTCAAAGAATAAGAAGCCAACCAAATATTTTTATCATGTTAATGATGTTTGAATTTACATTATCAAATTTTTTTAGGGAAATAGTAATGGTTGTGGTCCATTCCTAATGACAAATAAGGTACCCCTTTAATTGCAAGTTTCAACATGATAGTTAGTGAATTGTTTGGAAATCTATGAAAACTTCTTTTGTGCCTTTATGGAAAGAATTTTGGTTTTTCCCCCTCTTATTTCAAGCAGATTTAAAGAAATGTTGCTTCTAAAATTTATGTCCATGTCTCAATTTTGATAGGCTTTATGTTGTTGGGAAACGTATTATAGATACAAGGGATTTTCACATGACTTTTTTCAATCGTTGAGACTTCTCAACTGGGAGCCATTTTGTGTGACATTACTAACATGTAATATATTTTATTGATAGTTAAAGGAAGCATTTTATACTGAAAATGAATTAGAAAAAAAGCTTTCAACATTGAAACTAGGATTCATCATGTTCAAACATTCTTCCATAGAACATCCATCGCATTAGAACTATAGAAATGAATAGGAAAAAAGCTATGGTAGGACATGATGTCATGATCCTCATGATGATTGAACACTGAAATTGATGCACACTAACTACCCATTACTAACAATATTCATGATGTTAAGCACAAAATGTGTACATTATTATTCCAGATGTCATCTATTATCCGGGTAGCAACTCAATGGCACAAATTATTTCCTATCTTGTGGACTTTTAGTTTGATCTTATTCAAAACCTTATTAGTTATATATTTTTCAATTTCCCGTGGATTCCTTGAATTTTTTCTCCTACCATCTCCCTCTCTCACTCCCCAAATTATTGTCATCAAACATGCCCCATTGAGGATTTGGAGCAATGTTTGCACCATACTTAGAACTGTCATTGCTGCTAATTGAAATTGGAGAGTCATGTATACTATATTTCTTGCTTTTGGTGGCTCTTACTTGGACAATATCCTGAGATGAGTTTGACATGATGGTCATATGAGGCTGGAAGCTACTTGGTGTAATTTTCCTTAAATCTTGAAAAAAATAGAGAAAAAATGTCATTTTCGATCATTTTTTATTAAAGCTTCTGCATACAGCAGATGTTATCACAATTGCAACACAATCATGTTCCATGAGCATGAATTATGAATATTGCAAGCCAAATTGCAAGGAAATTTTCATTCATTTTAGGCAAAAGAAGGCTATGACATTAAGGTCCATGCTGGAAAAAATTATGCAAATAAGGTTGCTGAGTCAATACTTACCATGTGTTTCAAAGCCATAACGAAGGTTGGCTTTGAGAGTGTCCTCCCAAAGCCCTGTCTTGAGATGAAATTTAATTCAATGTCTCTTAGAGTTGCAAGGTGGAATTGATAGAACTATTTGATTTATTTACCATAGATAGATATCTCCTTTCATCTATACCTTTCTCTACCATCTTATTTCCAAGTGAAATGGGAATTTTCACATTTTGAATGCCATTACCATGTAGTTTGGTAGTCTGCTAGCTAGACCTATCACAAGTAAGGTTGTCATACCAAACTATTTCTCTTGCTCAACTCAGTGACCATGAATCTCTTCTCACACTACTTACCATAGGATCTTCAGTTGTACATGTCACACAAAGTTGGGGGTTCTAGGTCTACACCTATTAGGTAAAGTTGTATTTTATGGCATTGTGGTCCTTAAATTTGGAGGTGTTCCACCTGAAAAAGTAGGCATTAAATATGGATGAAAAGGATTTGTTTTAACTTTGATAGAGTTTCCTTGTGGAATTACGGAATTTCTCGATGACATGATGCTAGCTTTTCTCAGAGAAGAAGGTTTTGGAGGAGAAATTGAATTCTTTTGACTTATTTTTGGCATTGAAGTTTGAAATAGTAGTTTTGATGACTCCATTGATGACCTTGCGGAGGAATTTGATGCACACAATATTGACTTTGAAGATGGTTTAGAAGATGTTGAAGAAGTTGTAGATTTTGGTGTTGTCACTGAATGTTTCTTTGTTGTTGGACTTGATCAAGACACAATTTAACTTTACGAGCAGATTGAAGACCTTGAAGAGGTTTTAGATTTTGTTGTTCTCACTGAAGTTTTTTGTCTAGTTTTGTTTCTTAAACCATCATTTCCATAGGACATTTTTGGTGAATAGATTCTTGACCTTGATGAGAGGATATGATACCTTTAAGAGGCTACATCTTTTGGCGACGTCACTAATTGTTTCTTTGTTTTTGTGTTTGTTAAACCTTTTTATCCTAGAGGAGGGTGTTATCCAATGTGAATTTGAAACTCCCCTCACATTTTTCAATGAAGGTTCTATCTGAATGTTAGGGAGCTACACATTATAGAAATTCAATATGATGTGCCAAAAAAATTACAGACATCCCAAAAACAGAAACCACCTATTATATGTCATTTAAATCTACATGGAACCAGCAAGCAATATGGTAAAATATAGAATTACGAATCCCTTCAATTAGTAAAAAAAAATATGAAGAAAGCACCCAGAGGACTAGAAATAACAATATAGTAGAGAAAAAGAATAGTATCTCAGCAGCTATAATTGCAAGTCATAAATTAATATCACATATTCCAATTTCAGCACTAAAAGCAAACTCAAAATAACATAAAAGCAGAGACAACATTGTTTTACATGTAAGTAAACATTGTTAATGGAAATATGCAACATGGATTGGCATAATCACGCCTTTATCAATGAAATTTCATCAGACCATTGAACAATTGTGCGCTAACAATATTTAAATAAGTCAAAGGAAAAAATTGACCTATATTGTACAGTTTATGGGACAGAAATCAATATGTAGAAATATTCACTTGGTTTTTATAATTGGGTAGAGGAATGACTTAAAATGACCTTGTATGTCTTCTCGTTTTAGAGCTCAATTTTTTAGGAAGGATTTAAGTATCCACATTTCAAGAATCACTAGAAGAGGTTGATAAAGAATATAGGAAGACAAAAAACTAACCAGTGGTGTAATAAATAGATTTCTTGGGAGGTAGATTGGCATATGGACTTTTGGTAGCTATAACTTTTCCAAATAAGTGAATGTATTTGAAAACCGAACCTCTAGTTTATTTTGGTTTAGACAAGGTCTAGAATTTGAAAAGTGAATTCCCTCTTTCTTCCTCTTACATGTCCAATGATTGGAATCTGGATTGAGGGAAAAAAAATTCCAAAATAAAAATTTTGCATTTTATTTGTTGTACACATGAGTTTTTAAAAGCTAATTAACTCATAAATTTCTCACAAAATACACTTAAAGCTTGACACATAAACCCCTTCCCAATTGGCTAACTTTAGACGATCCTAAACACATTTTTATTTAACTGATGAGGGAGATAGCACAACAAAAATAGTTTGTCCATATTCAAATCAAGTTGGTATCAAAGTACAATTGAGCTCATTTTAGTCAAGGTTAGTTATAAGAATTAGCTATTGGTTTATGTCTTCAATTTCCTCTCAAAATGAATGTGTACGTGCTTTTGAGAGACACACTAGAGGAATAAGGTCCAATTTTTTGATGAAAATGGGCTATGAAAGTAAAGGGTTAAAGGCAAACATGTACAAGGCATAGTTGAGCCAAATGTTGTTCAGGAAAGGCCTAATTATTTGGGTCTTGGTTATGGAAAACATGATGGAGAATTCTCCAAAGCCAAGGAGGCACATGAAGCTATTCCAAGAAGGAGTTTCATTTCGTGTTCATCACCTCAAGCTTGTGAAGTTTGTGTTCATGATGAATGGAAAAGTTTGACACCCACTTTGCAATAAGATGTTAATAATCATGCAGCTAATGAGAATGTAAAAGAAGAGGATGTTGAAAGCTCTAGAGTCATTGAATTCATTGCTAGTATTCAGAGGAGAGCCACTACCTCATCAAATTCACCTCCTCAAGAAGGCGACAAAGGTGAATGTTCAAGGTATAAATTTTACTTTAATCAAATTGCTTTTGATTATGATAAACATGGTAAATATTCACATAAGATTTGGAAAAGTTTGCATGTTCCTTTTGTGGTTTGAATAATCATAATGTTTATAGATTTTGGAAGAAGATATCCATGCACATGAAACTTTCTAAATAAATGAGGCAAAAAGTCAAAGGCCCATTGGACAAGGAAAATGATGTTGAAAATAAGATGCAATTGTTTTGCACTCATTGCCATAAGAAAGGTCACCTTGTAGACAAGTGTTGGAATTTGTATCCAACAAGTCATCCACGACATTTGAAGAAGTTGGAAAGATATATCGACAAGAATGGAAAAGAGGATTCCATAATCGATGAGGGTCAGGATGATTCACATGACGATGAAGTGCAGCTGAAAGAAGCACCATTGAAATGGTTTGGTAAGGGATGGTTAGATTTCTTATCCAATTAAGGCCTTGCATGTATTTTGATGTTTCATGAATTTCTTTGCAAATTCAAAGTATGGTGCATGTTGCATGAAGCAAGATGTTGAAAGTAGAGTTATGCTGACACACTTAAGTGCAACAAATATGAAAATTTGTACATGAGCTATTATTTGACTTGAGAGTCAGTTGTTTGAAGAGGCATGTTTTGTCAACTTGTGTTTGGTTGATGGTTTTGTACACCAATATGTAAGAGTACGTGGAGATATTCACATGATGTGAATTTTTTTTCTTTGAAGGAGAAAAATGATATGTCAGCGAGCTATGTTTCTTGCATGATGTGTTTTTCAGTTTGATGGTTTTTTTTGTGACAAGACGTCACAAGATTTTGGGAAGGTCCACTCTTGAGCGAGAGCTCATGATTACAACCTAATCATGAGAATCAAATGGGAGTGCATCCTTATTTTGAAAACAAACCTCTAGATAGGATTCTAAGCTACCTAGGACTCAAACCATTATTTTTAAATTTGAAATATCATGGTGTGTTGTTTCAATGCCTAAATCCACAACCCTAACATAAATTGTTTTATTCTTTTTTTGCAGTATTTAGTTGGTTATATTAAAAGTCAGTTGAATTTAAAATTCTTGGCTTAGTGGCACGAACCAAACAGATTGTGTATTAAATGAGGAATTTCGCTCTCCGAATCATTTCTAAATCACCCATATCACCAAGAAAATATGTTTTAAAAGAACATACTTTGGTATGGGAACACTACTACATTTGGTGGAAATTCCGACACTCGGTTCCGACGCTTTTGACCAAATGTCAGAAATTTACCCAAATTTTTTCCATCCCGCCCGAAATCATTGCTATACCGACGTTTATAGAAAATTTCGCAATACCGACACTTAGACAAAGTGTCGCAATTGCGACGTTTGGAGGAAGACGTCGCAATTGCGACACTATGGCCCAAAGCGTCGCTATTGCGACAGCTGCCTCCAAACGTCGCAAGTACGACACAACGTCTAAGTGTCGCAATTGTGACGTTTGGAGGCAGTCGTCGCAGTAGCAACGCTTTGTCCGCCGTCGATATAACGACACTTATATGCGCACTACATAAAAATATGAAACTTATATGCGCGCTACATAAAAATGATTTTATTGTTTCGTATCCGTCGCAATAGCTACATTAACGTCTGATATCACGCACGCATTCGCCCTCCACTCTTGCAGAACAACATTCGCCCTCAGCATTTTCCCTCAGCTCTTGCAGAACAACATTTTCCCTCAGCATTCGCCCTCAGCGTTCACCCTCAGCTCTTGCAGAACAACATTCGCCCTCAACTCTTGCAAAATGGTAAGTTCTTACTGCAGGCCCTTCCTCCTATAGTAGGGTTGATTCTATTTGGGGTTTTTTTGGTCAATTCCATTGGATTGTGTTAGGCTGTAGGGTTCTCTCTAGATGTCAAGAATCAAGATTCAATACCCTCTATTATCTTCATCACCCAATACAAGATTTAATTTTTTCCAAAAGAAACACTTATTAATTTGGCAGCCATTATTTCTCCTTGCTTTAAAAACCCTACATTTAAATGAAAACAAGCATTGCATTTCAACTACAAAAATCTATTAGTGTTCAAATGTACATGTGTGCTACATTAACGTCTGATATCACGTGCGCATTCGCCCTCCGCTCTTGCACAACACTTTCCCCGCATTCGCCCCCCGCCCCTGGTCAGCATTCACCCCCGGGGTAACATTCGCCCCGAGCTCGTAGAACAAAGATTCGCCCCGGCCTTGCAATCGAAGATTCGCCCCCGCATTCTCCCTCACTCTTGC
This sequence comes from Pinus albicaulis, assembly GCA_034641835.2. NCBI lineage: Eukaryota > Viridiplantae > Streptophyta > Pinopsida > Pinales > Pinaceae > Pinus > Pinus albicaulis. Next base: position 1,305,347,178 of record CM076584.1, on the reverse strand, counting down.
AGAATAGCATTCGCCACGCGCCCTTAACAACATTCACCCTTAGCTTCTGCGGCATCGAAAGACGCCTCTCGTTCTGCAAAATGGTAAGTTCTTACCACAGGCCCTTCCTCCTATAGTAGGGTTGACTCTATTTGGGTTTTTTTGGTCAATTCCATTGGATTGTGTTAGGCTGTAGGGTTCTCTGTAGATGTCAAGAGTCAAGATTCAATACCCTCTATTATCTTCATCACCCAATACAAGATTTAAATTTTTTCCCAAAGAAACGCTTATTAATTTGGCAGCCATTATTTCTCCCTGCTTTAAAAACCCTACATTTAAATGAAAACAAGCATTGCATTTCAACTACAAAAATCTATTAGTGTTCAAATGCACATGTGTGCATCACTTGTGTAGGGTATTCCTTTTCCACTTTCACATTATCCAAGAATGTGTGCAGTATAGTTCATATTTTTTGTGATTTAGATTATTTTGAAAAAGGAAAGGTAAATTATTTCCCATGGAAAAAGAAGGTTTTCCCTTTTTAGAGGTTGTTTGGATTTACATGGAAAAATTTATGGTATGCCTTTCATATTATGTAGTTTAAATTTGAATTAACAGATTATTCTACATGAAAATATAATTACCTATGTGATGTCCTTCATCACTAATTAAAATTACAGGGTTTCAATTTCCTAGACTCTAACTCATCTGATGCTAAATTCTAGGTTCTCATTGGTGGATCACTCTTCCATTGATTTCCTTTCCCTCTGGATCTTGTCATACTTTAAAAGTCATCAATGATACATATATTATTTCAGGTATCCCAAAAGGCTTTATAGTAGAACATATTGTGAATTTTTTTTGACACTCGAGGATTCTTTTTAGAACTGCAACGCGGTCTATGCTATCGAGTTATATACCAAGCAACTTGTCCTTAATAACCACACTATGAGGTAGGTTCAACCAGTTTGAACTTGTTGGGACATAGCATATGAAGTTGTGTGATGAGTCCATATCACAGGTCTATTATGGTGACAAAAGTGAAGACACATAATGATAGTTATTATGTTAACATTACGAGAAACATTTTCGAAATTATCCATGCTATCAAGATGTCAAAATTCCAGGCATTAGGTGTCAATACTCGTAGCTAATAGATAATAATAATAATATAAAAAAATCACAACTTAATTCTTGAAATATGATTGTTACACATTGGTAACCTAGTTCATGAGTTACTATCACCCAAAGATTGCAAAACAAACTTAAAATATAAATTAAACCAACATGAGAATCCAACTAAGGGTTTCTCGACAAAATCATGCCATAACCTAGCATTTTGAAACCCAAATTTGAATCCATCATAAGTAATACAATGCAAACTCATATGGATTTTCAATGCATGTTTGCATGCTACACTTATTCTCTGTCTAGATATCATTTTTTAAATGGAACCATTAGTCAAGCCCACAGTCCTTTTTATGTGAAAAATTTCAGCTCTATTTGAGCTATTTTTTGCTCCACCACCTCCATAAACATATGCAAACATATATCATGATCTTGGAATTCCATTACATTTGTATGTGCCAATGTTCCATAATAATGCCCCATCATCAATTTAAGAAATTTCCATTGAATATCAAATTATGGATGGGGGGAACTTTTTGCTGCAACATTTGGCTCAAAATCAGGGACCATCTCCGTATGAGGTGAATGAGAACTATAGATATTTGAAGAAGTAGATTAGTGCCTTTTCCTCTGGCCATGGAGTCATATACAGTCATCCATCACAAAAATTTGTATTTGTTCATTCTCACCTTGAAATTTGCAAAAATTCATGCCCTAATTGAAACGACACTAAATTTGAAAGATATAATAAAAATTCAAGCTAGAAGTGCCCTATTAATACAAAGGGAAAACCTTCCTACCTACCCTAACTGAGATAAATTTTGATTGAATAGGAAACATGATATTTCCAATGGAGTTGATCCAACAACTTGTTAAATGTATGGGACTAAATCATGCATTTGATTTCCAAGGAAACATGCACATGAAGAGAAAAAGTGTAGAATTAATGGAAAATCCATACATGTCACTTATAAAAACTACACCGAAAGGTCAAAAAATACTTAAGGCCTTAACTTAATTTGAATCCAAAAATGACAAAACAAGATTAGTGAAAACACGAGAGTGGTGTGGGTGAACAACATAAATAAAAAGTGAACATACCTTTCCCCAAGATGCCTTTGTCACCGTTGTATGAAAACATGTTTTCCTTTCCCTTTATACATGCAAGTGAATGCATTATAGGTATGGTGTTTTCCCATAATAGGAGAAGCCTACTTAAATATATCATTCGTGGAGTGAATGTTTCCTTGACCCAGAACCTCATAGAAAATTATCACTGAATTTGATGTTGGGATGGGATTGTAAAGATAACAACCTCTTCATTCCTCTTGAAGATTGGCACCAATTATCAACAATGAATCAAACTGTAATTTGATCTTCCCCCTTTTACATTACCCTGTATTAGTGTCATAAAAAAAATATATATCAAGATGAAAATCAACACCCTCCTTTTCCAAAGTTGGGTAAAGGTCAATGAGAACCTTAGTCACAAGTTACAACTTCCAGGAGATTTCCAAAACAATTTTCAATCAATTGTTGCATCATGAACAACATGATTTTCTCATAATTCAACATGAGACATGTTTTCCTTTCACTTCCAACAAAGTTCCATTTCTACCCGAAACTCCTATGAAACAGGAACCAAATAAAGGCCATGTCCTCAATGGACATCCTTTGGCTTTGAAAATGGCCATTGCACCGTGTTGTTTATTATTTTACATCACGATAGTTTCTTAGGTCATTTCTTGTTTCTTGAGATGAAAAACAACCAAAGAAATTGTGAAGATCCTTTCAAGAAATAAATGACCATTTCTCAATCATATCTCAACTATTTTTTATTTTATTCAGTGGTTGTTTACTTTGAGAGAAATTTGACACTTTTATAAGGAATATAACATAAAAACACAAAATGGGAAGGAATTGATGAGGTAGATGACCTTTAGTTGTTGTCAATTAAGAATTGATAATACACGATGCATGTTCCGTACTACAAACTAGATTCCTTCCTGGAGTTAGGACACAGAGTATTGAATCAAAGTTGTAGTTTCTAACTTCTTGTATTGGTTCATCAATCTTGAAATTCATACATTGCATGTCTTCATTGCTTCATGTTTGAATAATTTGCATCATATCGTACAATAGGGAATTAGGAATTATGATTATTATTACTTTATGGATATGTTAAGTTACTTTTAAGTTTGCATGGTTTAGTGTGAAATTATTCTAGTGTGCCCCTAGGCCCAGGTGAAGGAATGCCAAGGACTGAGAACCCTAGTTTTTAAATGGTATTGTTTCTTATACCCAAAACCCCTCAACATCACTTCTTATTAGTTCTTAACAATAGTGTTGTAAACAATTTGAGAATTGATATAGCAAAATCTCGCACTTCTCAAGATAAAGTCCTAAAGCTAAAGTGTGATACCATGTGTAATTCAATAGCCCAATTGTCACCTCACCAACCTCTTTTCACTTCGGGCTAGCTCTCCTCTAACTCAAAGGGGTTTCTCCCTAGTAGATGTTAGGGATCTAATGGCCCAACCAAAACAATTCAAGAGCCCCCTAACTCTCTATGTTTACTACTATCAATCAAAATATTGAACAATAGGGTCAGACATGCATCCTGAAGATAAAATTGCCAGGGTATTTTTGGGTAATTTCAAAGGGAAAGTCCCCAAACACATATAATCAAGGAATTATAACGTGATTTCAAACATTAAATATCAACAAAATCGTTTAACGGATATTGAAAGGAAAAAGGTGATGGAAGATAGAAAGTGCCTTACTTAAATGCTCTAAGGATTTTTCAATAGTTGCTCCAAAAGCTTCACTTCAAGGCCCTTCAAGATCGTCTCTAACAATGCTATACCATCAGCTTCAACAATGTTGCTCCAAAAATATCCTCAAGGTCTTCACAACAAGTTTACTACAAGTTGCTCCAACAATATATTCAATAAGGTCTTCATTGTCAACTCGTCTCTTGTTTGGGTGCCTTAATGTGCAATGACATGTTTCCAGGACTGAATTCAATGCAAGGCATATTTGAAACTCTAACTTTGTCTTCCGGTGTCTTATTAGAAATTATTTCAGTTTTAATTTTGTGTTTTCAAGTTAGATATTGTTTTCAAGTTTTTACATTTATAATTTTATTGCAATGTGGCATACTGATCAGAGCAGTGCAGGAACAACCCCGAGACGGGATGATCGCGAAAAGAGGCCAGCGGAAGAACATGTAAAGTGCCAGCATTGCTCTATCTTCAGGTATTTTAGTTATTTACATAATTGAAATAATATTAATTTTGTTCAAATATGTAGACACCTAGCCATGGTACGCCTGATGATTCCCTCTTTGAGGAAGAGCTTTTTTCATCCCTATCTCCAGTGTTGTTGTTGCAAAAAAAGGCACGAGATGCAACGTCGAAATTTAATGCTTTGATAGATGCGCCTCAAACACCTGAAACAGAAGAGAGGATACAACATCTTATGAGGCAGCTAAATAGATATCAGGTAATAATAAAAAGTCAAAAGGATATTTTTTTTTTTCTGCATGAGATGAATTGTGATAGTTTGATTTTTAATTTTTACATTGACTAAACTAACAAAAAATTCTTTTGTATGTAGCGTTTTCTGGAATTTGCTGAACCTGGTGTTGGTGGTAGTGGGACACAAGGGCAAGAGATTGCCCAACAACCCTCTCGTACACCTTCTACTCCTTTAGGTGCCAGCCAAGAAACACACCCTGCCCAAGCAGACACCCAGCCAACCGCTGAACGTGTTGGAAATGATGAGGCTGATATGGCCAACTACATTATTGCGTTTCCTAGAGCTACATGTGTCAGCTCCACAGGGACCATTAATGACACGTTGTTGGTGAACGATGAAGGTGTCCCTATAAAGCATGTACAACTCCCAAGTAAATTTTAATATTTTAACTATTTCATGTACTTTATCTAAAACATATTTATCATGATTTTTATTTTAAAATTAATGATAATATCTTTTTTGTGTTTTGTTTTGTTTTTTTTTTGTTTTTGTTTTTTTTTGTTTTTGTTTTTGTTTTTTGTTTTTGTTTTTGTTTTTGTTTTTGTTTTTTTTGTTTTTTTTTGTGTGTAGGAAACAATGAGTTCTACAGGTTTCTGGAGAGCCATGCATTGGTAATTTTTGGCCCAACCATATGCACAGGGTGGAATTCCCATAATTCCAACCTGAAAAAAGAACTTCTAGATTATCTAGAAGCCCTTTTTGGGGTCGGCACATTTGACAGAACAGCGGTGGCTCGGGTAGCCGGCAAATATTTGAAATATACTAGGGACACCTATAGGACGCAATTGCAATTTAACCCTAGATATGAGTGTCCTCTCGCAGTTCCAGAGAGTGAGTGGAGAGCACTCATCCATGACGGAAAAGAGAAAAGGGCAAAGAAAGAAGGAAAAATGCCAACTGGACCCGCAAGGTAAATTACAACTTTAATTCAATAGCTTTAATTTTCTTTATGTCTAAAATAAAGTGTGCTACGTCATATCTGACTTCAATCTTTTGATGCTAGGTTTCCTGACACCTCAAAGGCAACCAAAGCTAGGATTGAGAAAAAGGGCCATCACAAGCTCGGCCAGGGTGGCTACTTGAAATTAGCTGCAAGAATTGTAATTAAGTAGCTAAACATCTTATAATTAATTGTATCGCCTTCCAACGTTTTAGTAATCCTATCAGATATGATTAAAAATACACAATCATATATAATGTAGGGTGATGACTTTGGAACAATAACTACAGAGGAAGATAAAAATATTGCTTTCCGTTTTGGCTATCAAGCTGTAGTTGAACGTCGCAGAAGCTTGGGGCAGTCCCAAGATCTACAATGCCTGATAAGGTAAAACATTAACCTTTCAATATTTTTGTTTTCGTCCATAAATTTAATGTCTAACAACTTTGTTTAAATCAGGGGAGCAACACTACCGACGAGGCAAATAACCCGGTTTTAGAGCCAGATGTAGATGATCCTCTCGTGCAACCTGATCATTGTAGTGGGGACCAGGCCGACAATGCTGCTATCAGTGAGGGCCGTGACGGTAATTAATTTCCACTTATAATTTTTTCTAATTATACCTTGATGGTTGTCCTTATAACGTTTTTTTGTTTAAATGACAGAGAATGTTTCCCTTGAGGATCTTACCACCAGAGAGGAAGACATGGCAACAATTCCAATGGTGACAACTGGTGCACTAGGTAAATAATCTCATTGCAATTTTTTTTATTAATATTACCGAACTAGTTCAATGATATTTAAAAACTGACAATTAAAATTTAATATTATCTCTTTTTGTAGGCGATGCCCCGTCACTGGATGAGACCAGACATCGTGACTACGCAACTAGGTCAGCGGCGACAACTGGTGCACCAGGTAAATAATCTCATTGCAATTTTTTTTTATTAATATTACCGAACTAGTTCAATGATATTTAAAAACCGACAATTAAAATTTAATATTATCTGTTTTTGTAGGCGATGCCCCGTCACTGGATGAGACCAAACATCGTGACTACACAACAAGGTCAACGGCGACAACTGGTGCACCAGGTAAATAATCTCATTGCAATTTTTTTTTATTAATATTACCGAACTAGTTCAATGATATTTAAAAACTGACAATTAAAATTTAATATTATCTGTTTTTGTAGGCGATGCCCCGTCACTGGATGAGACCGGACATCGTGACTACACAACTAGGTCAGCGGCGACAACTGGTGCACCAGGTAAATAATCTCATTGCAATTTTTTTTATTAATATTACCGAACTAGTTCAATGATATTTAAAAACTGACAATTAAAATTTAATATTATCTTTTTTTGTAGGCGATGCCCCGTCACTGGATGAGCCCAGACATCGTGAATACGCAACTAGGTCAGCAGTGCGGGTCGAAAGGCACGAAACAAGAGCAGAGCACGATGATATTGATGATGTAATTAGGAGCTTTAAAAATAGGAAGAAGAAAAAAGAAAATTTGACAATGTAAAATATTGTATTATTATAAGACAAACGTTACCATACTTGGAACATTTTTTTGCGTTATATAAAAAACTCATTTATCATACTATTTTTATGTCAAGCATTAATTGCAATGTTTCCTTGCGTACTTTTTGTTGAATTGTTTTTTTAATAGTTATTGAATATTTTTTTTTATGCTCATGAAAGTAAAAAATGAAATATAGATTGGGTATTGGGGAATTGAGAGTGATGTGAGGGGGGGGGGAGGAGCCATAAGAGCTTCCACCTTCACGTGGTTGGCCCTGTTTAGTAGAGAATAATTTATTGGAGCGATTTAATCTTGGAGCAAACCTCCCTCGATCCAGCGTAGCAACAAAAAAGTCACTGTTGACTTAGTTGCTACTCTTTCAGATCGTGGGAGGCTTGTTCCAAGAACATGCGACTCCAATAAATTGTTCTTTAAACGAAGAGGAGCTTATTCAGGCATGTTTTGACATTTTCAACATATGTTCTAACATTATCATAAGAATGCATCTTAGAGTAAAAAATACTACATCAATTACTTGTATTTATTGTATAGATAATGATGGATTTTGATTGACTTGGTAGTGCAGGTACAAATCCTCTTGCATCATGAGCAATACAACTTTGTCAACCAGGGTCATGTCCAGGATATTTTTGCTTGTGCGCTTGACCAGGTTCGTAATGTCACATTTTGTAAGTTCCTTTACAGTTCATAATTCAATATTAAGCTTGTTCATGATTATTATCTAGGTTTTTTGTATGTGTTTTTTCATCTATTCGATTGTAAGCAACTCTGCATGTTTCCTGTTGTTCACTATGATTTCTCCCATTACCACTCCCAGGATGAATCCGACTTTATTGTTACATAGGTTACTTTATTGTTACTATGATTTCTCCATTTACGATTTCATAGGTTACATCATGTAAAGTTGTCAATCTCGTGTTGGTGATGAGCTTTAGTTCTCCAGATTTGGGGCTTTTCTGATATTTTCTCCCTCATGTCATTCCTGCATCACCTCGTTGTTTGAGCATGCCAATTGTCTACCACTTGTACCAATTGGCACATGTCAATCCCTGAGTGGTGTCACATTTCACCTATTTTCAGTGAGAGTTTAGGGTTTCTCTAACATAGCTTCAGAAATCTGATTCAGTGCCTGCTTGAATATTGTCACATAATACTCATGGTTTGGATTGATGAGCATGTTCTGAATGGCTGGTTGATTCATAAGAACCACCCATATAGTCATATTGAGATATTTCAGAAGTTTTCTTGGGTTTCCTTTTTCACCGTTTCTAGTGGGTGGGATGGTGTGGGGTGATCCATCAATACTGGTGCTCTTGTAGTAGGGAATTTGTTTTTGGGGATATAAAAAAGCATTTGATGTAGATATCCCATTGGATGCATTCATAGATGGGCATGAGAGGTCAAGAATTTAAATTAAAAATATGAAACCTCTAGCATGGCAACCTGAAGGCCGCGAGAGACACCGGTTAAAGATTGTTTTGTGTTGGCCTTAATATAGTCGTGATTTCTTTCTATTATCTTAATGCAAATATATAGTCCGGTCTCATTAAAATGAGGATTGTGGTTGTATTTCTCTTTGGTTTTTTCTCTCTTAATGCTCCAGAAGTTGCCAAAAGTTGCGATAGTTGTTTAGTTTGCCTGTTACAACTTAAAAGTGGTTTTTAGCAATGGGAGTCATGTTTTTTAAGTTTCATACTAATATGAAGATCTTGTAATTCTATATTTAGGATAAGAGAATATGGCCTCTGCTTTGGGCAGTATGACAACAATTGCCACATCTACCTCATTGGGTAACAATGGAAAGGGGAAGAAGTTGGGTGCAATGTTTGATAATTATGGTAGACAATTGTCTTCTCTTTCAGTTTTTCCACCCATTTCCTTTAATCACTCAAGCAAAAGAGGGACTCCGAGATTACGCGACAGAGAGAAGGTAGTTAATACAAGAGCTATGGAAAAGGAGTTGTACTTCAACAAGGATGGCTCAGTGACAAAAAAATTGCAGGTCAGAGAAAAAATTATGTTTAAAGGAAGGTCACCTGCACGTGAAACTTCACCGCGGTGGATCTTTCCTTGTCCACTTATATTCGATTTTAATGTGTTATTTTAATTTTTCATGGAGGGTTGTTTTGGCATATGGTTTGGCATTCAATTGCACACTTACTGAAAGCATTGTCAATTTGTCTTGCAGGCGGTGTGAACAAACTTGCTGATCTTGTTGGAGTCACCCTTGGGGCGAGGGGAAAAATGTTGTCTTGGAGAGAAAGCATGGTTCTCCGAAAATAGTTAATGATGGTGTGATAGTAGCTAAGGAGGTAATTTGTAGATGTGTGCTCTAGTTTTCTTTTTAACGTTGTATTAGTTACCCCTCTTAAATGTCTTAGATTTGGTAGGCATAATTTGAAAACTCAAAGGTGAAAGGAAACATATTTGTTACCCAGTGGTCTACTTGGCCTATGGAATAGCCACATTAGAGTAATGCATAAAGCTTTTCACAAAAATAAAAGGAAAGGGTTATGGCTGAGTCAAATTTTATTGTTATTGACAGTGTAATGAAATGTATCTCAATGCTATGGTTTTGGCCTTTTTATTGGTTGAATTAAAGGACCCAGTTGAAAATATTGGGGCCAAGTTGGTAAGGCAAGCTGCGGCAAAGACAAATGATTTAACTGGGGATGGAACCACAACATCTGTTGTTATTGCACATGTTGGAATATTGAAAAATTCCAGAAAAATGAATGGAGAATAAATCTCCCTTCTTTTAACACAAAGAAAATAAAAATTTCTTTGACAGGAGACAGAGTTTCAATACTTTGAAAACAAACTTCTATTCCCTTCAATAACTCAAATAAAAACTATTACACTTCTTCCTCACTGAGAGGGATTACAAAATTATGACTACTACAAAACGCAGTGCATAAAACCAACTCACTGTCTGTTCAAAACAAACATACTCTGTCTCTAAAACACTCTGCTGTGTTTTTCACTTTCGCACTGCTGTGCATACACACTTAAAAAGTTACACTCAGTCTTTCACTTTTTACACACCGCTGTGTAATAAAAAATTTACGTACTGTCTATAAAAAAAACTACCAAGCTTTTTTGTCCTTTTTATTTTTATATGCCGTAACATATAAAACATATTATAATAAACCCTCTTTTAAAAAAAATAAATTAAAACTAAATTCTATGGCCCACTTTTCATTTCGCATATGATATATATATATAACATATGTTTAAAACATATGTATATATTAAAGCATACACAAAATTAAATTATCAAAACATTAAAGAACCCTTTCCGTCGGACTTCAAAAGTCTGAATAGATTGAATTTCAAACTAAATTCGCATTCCAAAATGGGATGCTGACGTCTGCCTAATTTGTAACGCAAATTCTCATTCTAATGTGCCTTATAAAAAATTCGGGTTCGGTTTTCAGGTTTTCAGATTCCCTTCAATTTCATGCGATCCAATATTAATGCTCCACGTATCCTCCTTTTTAATTTACAAAACTAGGGGGTAAATTTCTGTTTGTTTAATTTCTGGTTGGTGAATTGCGTTAATGCTGGTTGTTGTGTTTAAATACAATCCTGTATAGAAATATGGCTGCGGCCATCTACAAAAAAAACTTGCAGGAATTTTAAATGCTGAATTAAATTTCTGGATGGCGTGCAAGCAACCTCCAAAAAAAATGTTGCTGCTGCATCCATCCTTCTGCTGTAGTAGTTGAAGTTAAAATTCAACAGCACAAGGTCTAATAAGTGAGGGTGTAAAGGTAACTTTTTGTCGATAGTACTGGATTAAGATCATATATTCATTTTTGTAGGTATTCTGGTGTTTGGGTTTTTAGTTTTGGGTTGGGTTTATTGAGTCTAAGATAGTTTTTGAGTGAAAAAATTTCTATCAAGTATTAAAAAATTTTGGTTCTTTTGTCAAAATTTATGAGCTTGTTAGGAAACACAAAACTGACAATGGTTGTGTCTTAAATTTGTGGAAAACAATTTGAAATGAAACCTTTTTGTTTAGGTTGTTGCAGCAGGTGCAAACCCCGTTCAAATTACTAGGGGCATTGACAAGACAATAAAGGCCCTTGTTTCGGAACTCAAAATTTTGTCAAAGGAGGTAAACGCTTGCCTTTTGAGTAGGCTAGTTTTCCTTTTTGCTGATGGTTTGGTGTATCTAATTGAATTAGTTGCCTAAGGTATTTTTGGTTGCAAACTCCTTTTAATTTTTCATATAGTATTGGCCTTGTGGAATACATTTGATTGTGTGGTCTTGTTAGATCTACAACATTTGTAGTTGTTTAGTCTTATGGTCGAGGTGCACTTTTATTATGGAAATATTTGATGCAATATTGTCATTTAATCCTTACTGCAGGGTAGCATGTTGAGAAGTTTTTTGTGAAACATTTGGTATTCAAAATGACACTTGATCCTATACATCATCATGCACTTGAATTCAAAATTCATATTCAAAGTGTGCCAGACAATTCTTGCAAAATTTCAAATATTTAGGTTGTTTTAAACCATTATCTTTTTCATGTATTGGATGCCGAAAATGAGAAAAAGACTTTGGTATGAAACCAACTGGTGAATAATTTCCAGCAAAACAACCACTTCCAAGACATGATTTAGAAGTAGAACATATGTACTTATGAAGCATAGAAAGATATCCTTGATGCATTGCCAATGTTTGGCTAGGGTTATTTTTGGAGAAAATAACTCCTTATTCCTAGAATAGTAATCTTCAATACAAGTAAATGCCAGAGAAGAGAGATCATCGTGTGACATAAACCTATTAACAAAAGTGAACAAGGAATGATTATTAATTATGGCATACTAAGTTGTCAATGATTTTGACTATTTGTCTTTAACATGTAAAAATGTTAAATTCCAAACTTACATCATCATGGTTTGGCATCATGAGCTTGAATAATTGTCCACCATGCTCATAATTTCATTGTTGTATTCATATCTATAAACAAAGTTTCAAATAATAATAAAAAAGTTCTATAAGAAAAATCCAGACCTCCATGCTGCTGCTCCTTGTGAGACAAAGTCAAAATTGCATTACAAAATCTGACACATAAGAATCTCCTATATCCCGATGGTATGTATCCAAATTCTTATAATAGTGTCTTCAAGACTTATGTTGACATTGCCAATGAGATATTTAAGCAATGAAAGATGGAGCCTTCTTCATTGTTGTATATGTAACAGTCTTTTATTAATATAAAGATCGATGGTTTTGTCTTTCTGAAAATGAAATGTAAAAATAATTTATTATGGTCAATTGAAAAGTTTTTTTTTTAAAGCTTTTCATTATGGAAGGGCAACATAGATATATGCCCTTCTAATTGAAATTCGGACCTGCCCTTCAAATTTGATCATTGTGTGGGACCTTAACAAACAATAAAACTATTCCGCCGCGCGTTATATAAAACATATAACAAAAACTTTGTCAAAACTTCAAACGAACCCTTTAGCCGTGGGTATTTCATCACAAATTGATCATTTTACCATGTACCTTCTTCTAGAGGAATATTCTTCCACTTGATTAGGTACTTCATAATGGTTATATGTCAAAGAGATACAAATTGTTTATCTATAACTTTTTGTGGTTCAAGAATCAACTTTCATTCTTCATCTAATTTTGGAAGTTCTATTTACATTGGCATATTTTTTCCCAAAACCTTTTTAGGCAAGATACATGAAAAACCTTATGAATGCAAGAAGAAGGAAAATATAACTTCTATACCACTTGTGCAATCCTATGAATAATTATTTAGGGCCATAACTTTTTTGAGCTAATTCTTTATTCTTCTTTTTCTTGAATGAAGATTTCTTATAATGCTATAATCTAAAAAATACCCAATTACCCTCCTCAAATTATCTTTCACTTCAATGTTGTTCCCCTTGTTGTTTTATCATGTTTCGTGTCATTTGAAGGTTTTCCATAATAATTTTCAAAGTTTCTTTAGTATTTTCCATATGTGACTTTGTTTCCTATACTTTGGACTTATCTTGCAAAAAGTATGAGATACTAAGAGTTGGATATCCATAAAGGGCCTTAAATGGGGAAATTTTAGTAGATGTGTGATAGGTAGTATGATAGTATCATATTACCATTCTTCCTTGAGGAACCCACTTCATCCATTAAGATTGATTTTCTAAATAGTAACATTGTAGATAACCTTAAAAACATTTGTTAACTATTTTTGTTTGACCATTTGATTGTGTTTGATATGTAGAACTCATGGCAGCTAGTGTTTCTCCACTCATATTAAATAATTATTTCCAAAAGTTTTTTGTTACTATTACTTTAGGAAAACCATGAAGACTATGAATTTATTTCACGGACACTTCTGCCACTTGGCTTGTTGTTTATGTACTTTGAGCTCTACAAAAAAAATCTACAAAATTTTTCTATATAAATGACCACAAAAATGTAATACTTACCTTTATATTTCAGTAACCCTGTAACAAAGTCTATTGATATATCTTCTAGTCTTTGAATATGTATGTGGAATGGTTGAAGTAACCCTAGAGATTTTACTATCTCTCTTTTATTTATTATGCAAACCCGACCTTCTCTTACAAAATTTTGAATATCTTTCTTCATTCCTTCCAAAAATATATTTTTTGATCCTTTGAGATGTTTTAAGGAACCCCGCGTCCTACCATCAGAGAGACATGGGACTCCCTTAATATTTGTTTATTCAAATATGCTTGCGTGCATAAAATTATTCTACATTTGCACCAAAGTATATCTCTCTTTCACTCCCAATGCTCCATAGAGTTCATCCCATCCTTTATAAATTTTAGTTTTTTTTAGTACTATTGTCATTTTTCCATTATGGCAAGCTTCTTCTAGCCACCTAGGAATAGAAAATGTATTTGGATATAAATTTGAGGCCTCTTCTATTTTAGAAAGAGCATCATGTACTAAATTTTCCTTACCCTTTTTGCAGATTATCTCAAAATTAAAACTTTGCATTTTTTCTCCTCATTTTTGTTAATCTTCCAAAGAAATCCATAGCTTCAAAAAATACTTTATGCTATCATGGTATATCTTGACTTTAAAGTACCTCCCAATGATATACTATCCCCATTTTTTATTGCATGTAATATTGCTTCCATTTATTTTCATACGTAGATTTCACCAAATATTTTCTTTGAATTCCTTGCTTTTAAAAGCCAATGATATCCCTTATTGTGTTAATGTTACGTAAATTCCTTGTCCTGGTGCCTCACACTCTACTATGAATGTTTTACCAAAAGTATGTGCAACCGATGTTGGTGTAGAAGACATGGCATCCATTAAAAGAGAGAATGCCAAAGTAGCCTCATCATTCCATATAAATGATATTTTCTTCAAGAGATATGTGAGTGGACTTGAAATGTATGCATAATTCTTAACAAATGATCAATAATATCATCTAAGTCTAAAAAATCTTCTAAGAACCTTGATTTTCTTAGGAATAGGTCATTTTGTAATAGCTTGCATCTTTTGAGGCTCCAACTTCACTCCTTCCTTTAAAACAATATGAACCAAATACTCGAATTCTTATTCCCCAAAAGCACATTTGGATATTTTTACATAAAAATGATTGTTCTCAATAATTTATATAACTTTTCCACATGTTTAGTGTGGTATTCCCATGATTTATTATAAATATGTGTATTATCAAAGAAAACCAACACAAAATTTATAAGATGGGATCAAACAAAATTGTTCTTAAGTCGAGCCCGCCGGACTTCAAACGGCGATAAACCATAATTCAAACCAAATTCGCGTTCCAAAATAGCCTGCTGACGTCGGCCAATTTTGTGACGCGATAACCAAATGAATTCCGCCCTAGTATTTTTCGGGCCGAAGTTGGGCTGGCGTACGGAGGGAGAGTTGTGACATGAATTTCTTATCAAATTCGCCCTAATATTTTTCGGGTCCGGATTTCCATTGCGCGAGCGGCCCAAACAAAGATCCGCTCCAATCAATTTCTGCCACGTGTCCTCAATCAGAACATGCCCTGCTCCCGACTGCGGGTGAATTCGATGGTGTTTAAGGCGATGGGACATGGATGTGGCGATTTCACATCAATCGCATTAAGTTTTAACGCCGTTCAATTAAGTTCCAAGGTTTTCACATCTAATCACATTAATTTTTAACACTGTTCAAGATCAGACCTCCACTCCTGTTAGCGATTCCGCATGCTCCAATATGATCCGGCCTTCGGCTCTCATTAATGATCAGAGATTAATTATGACGGGCGTCCTTCGATTGGATTGCAGTCGGGTCGATAAAATGGCATTTCGCTATGGTTTTTCAGACAAGCTGGTTGCTGGGTTACACTGCCTGCTCACTGTGACGAGAAGGAGAAGTGGCCAGCTGAACTGCTGCGTAGACCTTGCTGCATATCTGCATTTCTCTCGGTCTGGTCCTTGTCTGTCTTCCTCTGTTTTTTGGAATTTTTCTTCTCCGTCTCCTCTTGTGCCCACTGCTAGTGAGACTGCACCCATGCCTCGCGTGCGTCAAAGGATGCGTTGCCGCAGGGGGAACACTAGAGGTCAACCCCTGCGCGCTCCCTCCAGCCCCTCAACTGAGTTGTCTTCCGGCCAGTCCAGTGATTATTACGCAGGTCGCTATCCAAATACTAGGAGTGGGCGGGGTCGGGTTGTAGGATTTGGCCACTGTATGGATTCCCCTGCTCCTCGTTTCCCCACCGCTAGTTCACCTTCTCCCATGACGCGCACTGCGCAATTTTCCTTTAATTGCTCTCTCAACCACCCATGAATCACAGCTTCAGTCACTATGGTTTTCCGCGAGGAGGCCCAAACAGAGGAAGAATGCACCCATCCGGCAGGTCTGAGCTCGGAAAAAGCTGGCCAGCATTCGGGCCTTCAGGAGGGGAGCCATGGCATGAATGTGGAGGTAGCACCTAGCGATCCTGGACCTTCTGAAGGATGGTGCCGAATCGTCGAGGAGCTGGAGGAGTAGTTTGGTTAATTTGTTTTTCTTGCTTCGCGGCCCACTTAATTGGGCTGCTTTTAGATTATTTTACTGTGCTGGACCTTTGTAATATTTTTAAATTTTGTAAATTAAACGTTCAAGACTGGTTTCCTCGTATGAGGGCAGTCTTCTTAATTTTTTTTATTTTTTGATGAAAAATTTGCCATGAGTCTGGGCAATGATTTTGACTTCGTGTAATTTTATTCCCACTGTTAATAGATTAACTTTACTTAGAAAAAAAAATGTTTCCCTATTTCTATTTTAAACCTGTTTTTTGAAATACAGAGCCATGTTTAGATGGTCTACGTATTATACTTTCTCTGTATATCTACAGGTACCTTTTTGCTATGAATAGGGTGGATGCTGTAGCGGGTTAATAATGGAAACAAGCGAGCCTGAACCTTACATATCGGATGCAACAGATGGTTACGAATTTTGGAATCAAGCGAGCCTGATCTTACAAGCGAGCCTAGGTTTCTGCAGATGGTTATCACACTCCTCACATGATTAGCGTTTTTCTCTGTTCAAGGATTTTTGGTACTTTAATTTGTATTTGGAACAATGGACGTCGGCACTCTATCTGTTGCTTTACTATTCTACATACTGCTATTTCACTTTCTTATAGATGCCTCGGGCATATTTGGATGCTTTCTCAGATTTGTCAATAATCTCCATGTGGACCGTTATTGGGTTTTATATCAAGTCCCTGTATGTGACATGGGGTATTTTTCTATCACTGTCTGGGGTGGGACTTCCACTTTTCTGGATGTATATTTGGGTTCCAATCTTCAGATGTGAAAATGTAATGATTTCATGGACTGTTTTACTTCTTATAATATATTCAAAACATCGTTTTTTCTCTTGTGAAAAAAAAAATGATTAATGTTTATCACTCTGCCTTCAAAACTAGCGATGCTGGTCTATGTTGATGGTTTATTGATATGGTCTGATGGTCTTTTTATATTTTGGACATATCACACTCCTCACATGATTAGCATTTTTCTTTGTTCAAGGATTTTGGGTACTTTAATTTGTATTTGGAACAATGGACGTCGGTACTCTATTTGTTGCTTTACTATTCTACATACTGCTATTTCACTTTCTTATAGATGCCTCGGGCATATTTGGATTCTTTCTCAGATTGTCGATAATCTCCATGTGGACCGTTACTGGGTTTTATATCAAGTCCTTGTATGTGAAATGGGGTATTTTTCTATCACTTTCTGGGGTGGGACTTCCACTTTTATGGATGGATATTTGGGTTCCAATCTTCAGATGTGAAAATGTAATGACTTCATGGACTGTTTTACTTCATATAATATATTCAAAACAACGTTTTTTCTCTTGTTAAAAAAAAATGATTAATGTTTATCACTCTGCCTTCAAAACTAGCGATGCTGGTCTATGTTGCTAGTTTATTGATATGGTCTCATGGTATTTTTATATTTTGGACATATCACACTCCTCACATGATTAGCGTTTTTCTCTATTCAAGGATTTTGGGCACTTTAATTTGTATTTGGAAAAATGGACGTTGGTACTCTATCTGTTGTTTTACTATTCTACATACTGCTATTTCACTTTCTTATAGATGCCTCGGGCATATTTGGATGCTTTCTCAGATTTGTCGATAATCTCCATGTGGACCGTTACTTGGTTTTATATCAAGTCCCTGTATGTGAAATGGGGTATTTTTCTATCACTGTCTAGGGTGGGACTTCCACTTTTCTGGATGGATATTTGGGTTCCAATCTTTAGATGTGAAAATGTAATGACTTCATGGACTGTTTTACTTCATATAATATATTCAAAACAACGTTTTTTCTCTTGTGAATTTTTTTTTATTAATGTTTATCACTCTGCCTTCAAAACTAGCTATGCTGGTCTATGTTACTGGTTTATTGATATGGTCTGATGGTCTTGTTGGGAAAAATACTGAGAGGGGGGGGTGAATCAGTATTTAGGGCAGACAATGAAACTTTAATTTTTCCTTCATAAAACCCATACGCTACTTTCCTGAAGGCAACCAGCGTATATACGCGAATATCCTTTACTGAACTCGCGTATGCTCAGAGATATAATTATGCATTCAATTCTTAACTCAGATCATTACTTTATTCATTCATCAGATATTTCAGAAAACAGTAAACAGGTGCAGAAAGAACAGAATAATCATCACACATAGGCAACACACATGAACACCAGGATTTTTAGGTGGAAACCCAATTCGGGAGAAAACCACCGTTGTCGTCATCTCAGCCTTCAAAATTATATTATTAAGAAAACTTCTTACAACATGTACTGGTGCAGACTCATACTAGCACGCAGGCACCCACCTGTAGAAGGCTACAACCTTCTCTCGTTTACCAGCCTCACCTGGAGGGAGCAACAACCCCCTGATATTCACACCAGCCTCTACTGGCAGAAAGCTTCTTCTTTCAGACTAAAGGCTTCAACCCTCAGATTCACTGCAGACCACGTTTCATCAATTTTCAAACTGGATCAAAACAGCTTCAGCACAACCCTTTACTTCTCAACAAACATTCTTGCCCAATGCTTCATATAGAACAATGAGACCACTGTAACTAGACATTAGAGACAACCCATACTTCAGAATAGATATGCAGAAACACATTCACCCTTTAAGCAACCATTGGTTCAGATACCATACACGCTTTTCATTAAGAGGATCTGTGTATGTACGCGCTTTCAATGAAGAGAAACCGCGTATACATTTGTACACTTTTCAGAGAAACCCTGACTGCCCATACGCGCTTTTCATTAATCATATTCACGTATACATGCGCTTTTCATTCACTGAACCTGCGTATATATTTGAGAAATATAGGTTTTACAAAACAGATCAGATCTATGAACTTACCCAGATTTCTTCAACAGATTGCACCAAGTCTTCTTTACTTCTTTTCAGATCATCCTTGAGATTCTCATTTATAGATCTAGAGATCTTGAACATAGGTGCAACATAGAATTCAGATCTATCAATTAAGAACAGAGTTCAACCATGTAGATATACTTCAGAGTTAAGTATTCAATAAAACCCAGACCACTTGCACACCCCTTGCACAAAGATTTTCTTCTCCTTATGTAGGGTTACCATTCATCAATACCATGAGTCAAAACCACATAACTTCCAATGGTATTCCTGGACGGGATCACATAGGTGAACCATCATTCAATATAATGGGTCAATACCATGGTAGTTACCCCTGGTTTTACAAATTTAGAGCGCTTTTTCCCATACGCGACTTGGCACGTTATTTCCCGCGTGCATACGCTACTTAGTCTAGAAAAATCCGCGTATGCCTTGAGACATACTCTTTTCATCATGTTCTGGCACATACTGACATTCCTTCCATCATTACCTTCTGTACTCATTGTAGATACATCAGATTTACATCATTTAACAAGTTTATCAAGACACATTCCATCAAGGACAACTTCATCAAGTAGGTTGCCATCATCTTCATCAAGTGGGTTGCCATCAAGGACAACACTCTGCATCATATTGCCAACAATCTCCCCCTTTGGACTTGATGGAAACCACGATTGTGTTTGATCACCACATCAGATAGGTACATTAAGCATAATGATATTCTCCCCCTATTCAAACACCATGTCACATGTCACTCTACCCCTTTGTCATCAAGGGCAAAGGGCGGACCAAAACCAACACAAGGTTTTTCTCCTTATGTAGAAAGAAATGCTTTGCAGATATGAAGTGCACTGAAGTTACCATGCTCCCCCTGAGTTTAAGCTGAATCTTCAAACATATTTTACAATGAAGTACACGACTCTATGACCTTCCTATCACCAAGGAATCATACTTACATCACAGATCCAACCAAGTGGATTTACATATGAGACTCAAGTACCCAACCAAGTGGGTTTACATATTTTGACTCAACTACCCAACCAAGTGGGTTTACAGATTTGAAAAAGTCCTTACATGACTGAATATTACAAATTTACATCATGGGTTTCAACATGCCCTTTTTTCAACCAATTACAAAAATGACCTTTTGTAACAAAAACAAGCAAGATCTCAAGAAAGAGATTATATTTCAGAATCATCATACTGCCAATAATGCATTATACTCAGCAAGGCTAATGCTCCCCCTGAAACAGTGCATCCAAGTCTCCTTTCTATATGACCAAGGCTCCTCCTTAGCTTATGCAACCTGAACACTTTCAATCAGCAAGTCATCAAGGCATCTTTACCCAATAATAGAGAATGAAACAGATATATAAGAATTGGAACACCACCAGAGACATCAAACAGCATCAGAGATACCAAACAGCACTGAGAAATGCTGACCCCAATAAAAAATTGTCAGCAACCAACCATACGTGGCTTTCTGTGTATAAACTCGCATATATACGCGACTGTCTTTAAAGAAACCCACGTATCCAATTTAATCTTCTGAATTTAATCAGATCTGATCTTCTGAGAGGCAGAGACAACACCCAGCTTTTTTCTGAGATATTTGAACGCTTCCCTGGGCAGAGGTTTGGTAAAAATATCAGCAACTTGTTCTTTGGAGGGAACATAATCCAACTTCACCTTTTGTTCAAGCACTTGTTCACGTAAGAAGTGATACTTGATGGGGATGTGCTTGGTCTTTGAATGCATAACAGGATTATTTGAGATACTGATGGCACTTGTATTATCACACATAATGGAGATAGGAGAAGTACATTTGATTTGAAAATCTTCCAAGGTTTGCATCATCCAAAGGATTTGAGTGCAACAAGATGCGGCAGCCACATATTCTGCTTCAGCAGTAGATAAGGCAATAGAACTTTGCTTCTTACTGAACCAAGATACCAACCGGGGCCCCATATAGAATGCACCACCACTTGTGCTTTTCCGATCATCAACATTTCCAGCCCAATCTGCATCAGTGTAAGAATGTAGAGTAAGATCAACATTCTTTGGATACCATAGTCCAAAGTCTTGAGTTCCTTGTATATATTTGAATATTCTCTTGACAGCCTGAAGATGAGACTCTTTTGGAATAGCTTGAAATCGTCCAACAATCCCAACATCATGCATAATATCTGGTCTAGTCCCTGTGAGATAAAGTAGGCTTCCTATCATTGATCTGTATTCTGGTTGATTCACCATGGGAGAATCATCATGAGAACTGAGATTGCATCCGGTTATCATTGGTGTACTTACAGGTTTGCATTCTTCCATGCCATACTTCTTCAGAATTTTCTTAAGATATTTTTCTTGTGATAGGAATATACCATCTGTAGTTTGATGCACTTGTAAGCCAAGAAAGAATGTTAGTTCACCTAGTAGGGACATTTCAAATTCTTGCTGCATGACAGAAGCAAATTTCTGACTCATAGATTCTTCATTACTCCCAAAAATGATATCATCAACATAAACAACCACAATCAATAGTTTATCATTTTCAGTCTTTGTGTATAAGTTGCTATCAGCAGACCCCTTTAAAAATCCTTGTTGATGAAGATATCTGTCAAGACGATAATACCATGCCCTTGGAGATTGTTTGAGACCATATAGAGCCTTTTTAAGCTTACAAACAAGATTCTTATCATTTCCCAAAATGAATCCCTCTGGTTGTTCTATATAAACTTCTTCTTCTAGATCACCATTGAGGAATGCAGATTTGACATCCATTTGATAAACTTTGATTTGTTGAGAACTTGAAAAAGCAAGAAACATTCTTATGGCTTCAAGTCTAGCTACAGGAGCAAAAGTTTCTTCAAAGTCTATACCTTCTTGTTGAGTATACCCTTTGCAAACCAATCTAGCTTTGTTTCTTATAACATCCCCATTCTCATTTAACTTGTTCTTGAATATCCATTTAGTTCCAATGACATTCTTATCATGTGGTCTTGGTACCAATTCCCAAGTGTGATTCTTCTCAATTTGATCAAGCTCTTCATTCATGGCTTGAATCCAACATTCATCTTTGCTAGCTTGATTGAAATTTTGTGGTTCAATTGTGGATAGAAATGCTAGATAGCTAGAAGATCCCACAAGAGTCCTCCTTGTTTGTACAACTGATTCCTTGTTTCCCAAAATTTGAGATTCAGGATGATTATTTTGAACATATCTGGATGGAGCTTTTCCAGATAGATCATCTTCTGGTACTTCATTGGATCCATTGTCTATATCATTTCTATTTGATGTAGAAGGACAAAAGTCACCATCATCTTCTTCTGCTATGTGTTTTTCTTCTTTAGTAGCTGCAGGAAACTCATCAATAACAACATCAATACATTCAACAATCTTTCGAAGCCTTTTATTGTAACATTTGTATGCTCTGCTTGTAGATGAGTAACCAAGAAATATTCCTTCATCAGATCTGGGGTCAAACTTACCAAGCTTTTCATCATTGTTTTTGATAAAGCATTTACTTCCAAAAACTCTAAAATGCTTCACAGAAGGAGGATTACCATACCATAGTTCATATGGAGTTTTGTCACTGTTTACCCGAACATGTGCCTTGTTAAGAATATTTGCTGCTGTGTGAGCTGCTTCTCCCCAATAAGTGTGAGGTGTTCCGGAATCATCAAGCATAGCTCTAGCCATTTGTTGAATTGTTCTATTCATTCTTTCTGCTACGCCATTTTGTTGTGGAGTGCCTGCTACAGAAAACTGTCTTTTTATGCCATGTTGTTCACAAAATTCAAAGAATTCATTTGATGTATATTCTCCTTCTCGATCAGATCTAAGACACTTGATTTTTATATCTAATTCATTTTCAACCTGTTTTTCCTTCTTTTTCCAAACTTTGGAACTTGAAGGAACATGTTCTTTTGGCTGTATTTTGCTCCTGCATTCGGATTCTTCATGGCCAAAGTTATTGCAATAAGCACATTCAACTTCATTTTGAAGAGGAGAAAAGTTGTTATAGACATTCTTCCTTGGTTCAATATCCATCCTTTTCTTTCTTGCTTCTCTTGTCATGATGGTTTTATATGCAACACATTGAACAACTTTATGACCAAAATTGTGACATGAGAAACATTGTCCATTGAAGTAGAAATTTCTGCGATCATAAACTCTTCTATTTGAATTTACCTGTTGGTTGTAGCCCTTTTGAAAATGATCCCTGTTAGTGTTCCTTGTATCATGCATTACCTGTAAAGTTTCTTTATTTCCTTGCTGAGTGGTTGAATGAAGTAAACCAGTTGTAGCTGCTTTTAGGTAATTTGGAGTTGAGGCCTGAGAAGATTCTCCTGTATATCCAAGACCTGTCTTTATAAGAGGAGACCGTTGTACCTTGATAATTTCACCTAAGGTTTTTGAACCTTTAGCAAATCTAAGATTGAGAGTCTTCTCTTTCTCATGATCTTTCCTTATCTTTACTACTTCACACTCTAATTCTCCAATGCGTTTTTCCTTTTCTTCAAGCTGATTTTCAAGAGTCTCTATAATTATGTTCTTTTCTTCTAGGCTTATTTTAAGTTGATTGTTTTCTTCAAGAAAATCCTTGTCCTCTAGAGCATCCACAAAAGTATCATTAGATTCAAAAGCCATGAGAAGTCTAAGATCTTGTTCACATTCTTCCTCACTATCAGATAACCCATCACTGTCTTCATTAGTATAGTAACTTTTCTTAGTGCTAGATCTGTTCTTATTCCTTCTTGCTACTTCTTTCCCTTTAGCAGATGTTTCTTTATAAGGACACTTCGCAGCATAATGACCAACTCTTCCACATTCAAAACATTTGAAAGGAAGCTTACCTCTAAATCGTCCTGTGCCAAGTTGAAGTTTCTTTACAAAATTTGCCTCATCCTCTTCTGAGTTATATCCTGATCCTTTTGCCTTTTGAACTTCTTTCCCTTTTGTAGAAGCTTTAAAAATAGCTTCTTTGACTTCAGATGGTCCTCCTCTCCTCATTTCATATGCAGTCAGTATGCCATGAAGTTGCACCACAGTAAGAGATTGAGGATCTTGTTTTTCTTCAAGAGCAGAGACTTTTGATTCAAATTTTGCCGTTAGAGATCTTAAGATTTTCTCAATCAAGGTAGATTCGGTTATTGTTTCTCCCAGATTTCTCATATGATTTACAACATCATCAAGACGTAAAAAGAAACTGGCAACACTCTCATCACTATGCATTTTTAAATTTTCATATTCAATTCTAAGAGTTTGAAGTTTTGCACTTTTTACCTTTTCATCACCTTCATAACTTAGAATGATTTTGTCCCAAATTTCTTTTGTTGTATTCAGCTGCATGACTTTGAAAAATTCAGCTTCAGTTAGGCTTCCGGTTAAAGCATTCACCGCCTTTGCATTTGATTCATAAGCCTTCCTTTCAGTTGGATCTGTAGGTATAGTAGCTGGATATTGATATCCTTGTACAACAATGGCCCATATATCTGCTCCCATAGACTGAAGATAGGATCTCATCCTTATTTTCCAGAAGATTAAATTGCTTCCATTGAAGAGTGGAGGCTTGATAGATGCTGTTCCCTCATGATTGCTCATCTTGCTTGATCTTCCTTCTAGTGGTTAAGCCTTTTCAAAAGGACCTACTCTGATACCAATTGTTGGGAAAAATACTGAGAGGGGGGGGGGGGGGTGAATCAGTATTTAGGGTAGACAATGAAACTTTAATTTTTCTTTCATAAAACCCATACGCTACTTTCCTGAAGGAAACCAGTGTATATACGCAGATATCCTTTACTGAACTCGCGTATGCTCAGAGATCTAATTATGCATTCAATTATTAACTCAGATAATTACTTTATTCATTCATCAGATATTTCAGTAAACAGTAAACAGGTGTAGAAAGAACAGAATAATCATCACACATAGGCAACACACATGAACACCAGGATTTTTAGGTGGAAACCCAATTCGGGAGAAAACCACCGCTGCCATCATCTCAGCCTTCAAAATTATATTATTAAGAAAACTTCTTACAACATGTACTGGTGCAGACTTATACCAGCACGCAGGCACCCACCTGTAGAAGGCTACAACCTTCTCTCGTTTACCAGCCTCACCTGGAAGGGAGCAACAACCCCCTGCACTAGTTTACCAGCCTCTCCTAGAAGGGAGCCACTACCCCCTGATATTCACACCAGCCTCTACTGGCAGAAATCTTCTTCTTTCAGACTGAAGGCTTCAACCCTCAGATTCACTGCAGACCACGTTTCATCAATTTTCAAATTGGATCAAAACAGCGTCAACACAACCCTTTTCTTCTCAACAAACATTCTTGCCCAATGCTTCATACAAAACAGTAAGACCACTGTAACCAGACATCAGAGACAACCCAGAATCCATAATATATATGCAGAAACAAATTTCACCCTTTAAGCAACCATTGGTTCAGATACCATACGCGCTTTTCATTAAGAGGATCCGCGTATGTACGCGCTTTCAATGAAGAGAAACCGCGTATACATTTGTACACTTTTCAGAGAAACCCTGACTACCCATACGCGCTTTTCATTAAGCAGATTCGCGTATACACGCGCTTTTCATTAAGAAGATTCGCGTATACACGCGCTTTTCATTCACTGAACCTGCATATATATTTGAGAAAGATAGGTTTTACAAAACAGATCAGATCAATGAACTTACCCAGATTTCTTCAACAGATTTGCGCCAAGTCTTCTTCACTTCTTTTCAGATCATCCTTGAGATTCTCATTTATAGATCTAGAGATCTTGAACCTTCTTTATGAACATAGGTGCACCATAGACTTCAGATCTATCAATTAAGAACAGAGTTCAACCATGCAGATATACTTCAGAGTTAAGTATTCAATAAAACCCAGACCACTTGCACACCCTTTGCACAATGATTTTCTTCTCCTTATATAGGGTTACCCTTCATCAATACCATGAGTCAAAACCACATAACTTCCAATGGTATTCCTGGACGGGATCACATAGGCGAACCATCATTCAATACAATGGGTCAATACCATGGTAGTTACCCCTGGTTTTACCAATTTAGAGCGCTTTTTCCCATACGCGACTTGGCACGTTATTTCCCGCGTGCATACGCTACTTAGTCTAGACAAATCCGCGTATGCCTTGAGACATACTCTTTTCATCATGTTCTGGCACATACTGACATTTCTTCCATCATTACCTTCTTACCAATCATCACCACCTTATTACTCATTGTAGGTACATCAGATTTACATCATTTAACATCACCTTCTTGACACGATTAATCAAGGACATGATTCGCCAGTAGGTTTCCAGCCATCTTCATCAATTGGGTTGCCATCGAGGACCAAGGACAACACTGCGTCATATTGCCACGGTCTTTTTATATTTTGGACATATCACACTCCTCACATGATTAGCGTTTTTCTTTGTTCAAGGATTTTGGGTACTTTAATTTGTATTTGGAACAATGGACGTCGGTACTCTATCTGTTGCTTTACTATTCTACATACTGCTATTTCACTTTCTTATAGATGCCTCGGGCATATTTGGATGCTTTCTCGGATTGTCGATAATCTCCATGTGGACCGTTACTGGGTTTTATATCAAGTCGTTGTATGTGACATGGGGTATTTTTCTATCATTGTCTGGGGTGGGACTTCCACT
Source organism: Pinus albicaulis (assembly GCA_034641835.2). Lineage (NCBI taxonomy): Eukaryota > Viridiplantae > Streptophyta > Pinopsida > Pinales > Pinaceae > Pinus > Pinus albicaulis. The sequence goes on along the minus strand of CM076584.1, from coordinate 1,305,320,451 downwards.
TTTCTGGATGGATATTTGGGTTCCAATCTTCAGATGTGAAAATGTAATGACTTCATGGACTGTTTTAATTCATATAATATATTAAAAACAACATTTTTCCTCTTTTAAAGTTTCATTTTTTTTTTTTTTTTTTAAATTGAACCTGCCGTCGCTATACCGACACCTTGTAAGTGTCGGAATTGCGACAGCTTAAAAATGTCGGAAGAGCGACAGTATAAAAACGTCGGACGAGCGACGTTCAAAACGTCGGACCACATTTCGTCGAAATTGCGACAGTTTACAAACGTCGGAAGAGCGACGTTCAAAACGTCGGACCACATTTCGTCGGAATTGTGACAGTTTACAACCGTCGGAAGAGCGACGTCCAAAACGTCGGACCACATTGCATCGGAATTGCGACAGTTTACAAACGTTGAAAGAGCGACGTTCAAAACGTCGGACCACATTTCGTCGTAATTGTGACAGTTTACAAACGTCGGAAGAGCGATGTTCAAAACGTCGGACCACATTTCGTCGGAAGTGCGACAGTTTACAAAGGTCAGAAGTGTGACAGATTGGGAAACGTCGGAAGAGTGACGCTTGTTTGGAAGCGACGAAAAAAGTGTCGATAGTGCGACACTTTTTAAGTGGGTCGGAACAGCGACGGTTTGGAAAACCACGTTTTTCCCGCCCTCAAACTATCGCTCTTGTGACGACTATGTGTCAGAATAGCGACGAATTGGCCGTTGGAAATTCTGCCAAATTTTCTAGTGGAAAGACCTTAGGTACTTTGACTGTGCACATGTGGTGTGAAAAATTGAAATTTTCAATGCAAAAAAGTGAAATTATGAATGAAACCATGAAAATGAAAAACCCAAAAGTGGTAAATGATTTAAATAGACCTAATTAATTATTTACCAACATAAATTCTTCAACTTTTAGCAACTAAATGATAAGTAAAAAAATAAATAAATTTGTAATTATGGTTCGAAAGTTACATAATATTAAGAAGCATTTTAAATTAATTCTATCTCATAAAAAGTATCCCTCCTAACTTAACAAATACTATCTCTTCCCATAAGGTTCACGACCTCCCTTCCTTAGCACACAAGACATAAATATAATTAATATTTCAATATGTTAATTCCTATCGAAACAACTGAAAATTTGTATAGATGGTTTCAAATATTATAAGAAGGTTTTTGATATGGTTGAGAGAATGTGGAAAATAGAATCCATAAACAAATTATTTTTCAAAACGTATTACTTTCAAAGTATCAACAAGGAATGTACAAGGGTGTTCAATGAATTAACGCTAAATTTAAATTCCATGATGTATATCTTACTCATAATTTTAACAAATTATTAAATAATGATCTAGATTGGATAATCATATTATTTGTCATATATTTTGATGCTTATAGAGTGAAAAAACTGAAAGAATCAACTTGTAGGGTAATTTTAATGGTGGGTGGAGAATTGGGGTATAAAACCTTTTGGAGTCATTTTGAGGTATTAAATGACATTTCTTGGGGTCAAACGATTATCCCTTGTGCTGAAACCTTGACCATTGTTCTACACTTAAAGACATATCCAATGGTGCAAGAAAAACATCAAATGAAGTTCATTCAAAATTTATGCCTTTAGTAAGTTGACCTATCATGTTGACCACCATGGTATGAGAGAATGTCATTTTAGCCCCATTACTCATGCATAGAAAGCTAGCTACATGTGGAATTTTAACAAGACTCTAAAAGGTCTAAAATCACAAACCTCATTAATGGTTGATGGAGTCAAATCTTACACCTAGTTGGCTATCACACTATGTTAAATACTTTGCCACTAGGAGGAATAAGAGTTCCATTTTGTGTTATTGTATTTTGTTCCATAGTTGAAAATACAACTAGGAGTGTGAAGTTAGAGAGAAAAATGTATGAAGTTAAGTTTTTATAGCAACCTTACACACCAAAAGTCTTAGCTAACTCTAGAGAGATTACCTCTTTCTTTGTACTTACATATTATACCAGAAAAGAGAGAGTAGAGCATGTTTACATTTTAGTGTTTTTTTTCTCCCATAAGGATTTCCTAGGGAAAAAGGAGTGGAGCATCATTACTTTTTAGGGTTGCTTGTCTCCCATAAGGATTTCCTAGGAAAATAATTGTGTTGATTGTCTAGATATGTATGTGTGTGTTTCATTATGTTCTCTATTTCTTACATTGTGTTTCATTATGTTTTATATTTCTTACATTTGATTGTTTTATTCATTTAAATAGAAATTTAGTTATTAAAAGATCTAAAACTTAAATACAAATTAATCTTCATTATATAGATTTCACTTATTTTATCAAATTTGTTGTGAGAAACTATTTCATTATAATAACTATAAAACTTGACTATTAAATAACAAAATTTTGTATTGATAAACATCTACACTTCTCCAACCTAAAAAAAATACATGTATAACTCTTAGATACATTTAGACATGTGTTTTATTTTGGGCGTTCAAGTCTAGTTTGTAAGCAATAACCTTTAACACTTTGGGAGTTCAAGTCCACTTTGTAAGAAATAACCAAACACTTTGGAAGTTCAAAGCAGGTTTGTTTAAGTAATAACCTACCATTTTGTATTAGGTTATGCTAAATACTTTAGAAAATAGAAGTTTCATTATCACTTGAGGTTATTCATTATTCTAAATACAAATATGAATCCATGACTAATTATGGCATTATTCTTACTTTTTAGTTTATACATCTAATTTGATATTTTAAAATGTACTATGCCCCATTTTGGATTTTTTTATTTTTTTTATTTTTCAAGATTTTGACCAAACTGAAGAATTAGTGAATGATAGCAGTTGCATATACAAGACATATATTGTAATAATTTTGTTTTGATTCTCATATTTTGTAGAGACAAGTCCAGCTGAACTGTGAAAGATCTATGTAATTGTACTTTCTTTTCTAATAAATAAGAAAGACTGTTTTTTCTATTTGAAAAAAAAAAACTAACACTTCTTGTATTAGGTGTTATGAAATTATTGAAATAATGAAGCCTATTGCAGCAACACCGGTTAATGGTGTTCAGCAGCAGCACCGGTTATGTGGAATTTTTAAACTAAAAAAACAACTATAAATAAACCAATAAACAACTAAAAAAACAATCTGAAGCATAAAGACTCAATGCAACTGAATGCAACTAAGATCATTATCACCATTCGTGAATGGGATAATCACAGGTTCCTCAAACAAACAATAAAACGGGTCAAACAAGCTTAAAGAATATCCTGCATCGAGATCAAAGTAATACTTCTGTTTTGATTCTCATATTTTGTAGAGACAAGTCCAGCTGAACTGTGAAAGATCTATGTAATTGTACTTTCTTTTCTAAAAAATAAGAAAGACTGTTTTTTCTATTTGAAAAAAAAAACTAACACTTCTTGTATTAGGTTTTCTGAAATTATTGAAATAATGAAGCCTATTGCAGCAGCACCGGTTAATGGTGTTCAGCAGCAGCACCTGTTATTGCAGCAACATCGGTTATGTGGATTTTTTAAACTAAAAAAACTAGAAATAAACCAATAAACAACTAAAAAAACAATCTAAAGCATAAAGACTCAATGCAACTAAGATCATTATCACCATTCGTGAATGGGATAATCACAGGTTCCTCAAACAAACAACAAAACGGGTCAAACAAGCTTAAATAATATCTTGCATCGAGATCAAAGTAACAAGATTTGCAATTTCGTTTGACAACTATGCAATTAAAATAAGCCAATATAATTTTAATTTTAATTAACTAAAGATCAATTCAAATAAAAAGTCGGTTGAGACATTCATTTGACAGAAGTCCTACAAAAAATCATGTTCCAAATGAAATAACATTAACAACTGGAGATAGTAGAACGAAGAAACCAAAAAAAAAAAACAAAACTCACAAATTTGAAATCCATCCTTACTTGCCTTGAAGATCACAATTAAAAAAATAACTTACAGAAACAAAATTTCCTGAAATTCCCAAACTTGATACAATATTGGCATTGTTAATCAATCAAGTATGCTAGTAACAGAAAAATGATACTGTATCGTAAAACAAAACGACTACAGAATCTCAAATACAAGCTTCAAAAACTAATTTCTCGGAACCCCCTCAATTTAAAAAACAAAATACATTCATAAAATTTCCCTCATTCAAGGAAACACCACTGCATAAAATACGCAATCTCAACCTGCTTTCATGGAAATATTAATATAGACGATATAACGATAATAGAGTCTTTATATTCACAAAGAATCGATTACTTCATATGGTAAAAAACAATACGAATTAGCTTGCATGAACGATTGAAGTCGCTTAAAACCAGAAAAGCAAAGAATCAACATATTTTCGACTATAACCAGAAAGGCAACCATTTAAAAAAATATGACATACAAAACTATGTCATTATATTATATTAAAAGCTCATAATTATTATAATAAAACCTAAATTAACATATAATATATTAAAACATAATAAAACCTAAACTTACATATATTAAAACCTAAACAAGCATATAATAAATTGCACATACATTGAAAATTGAAGACACATATATTATATTCAAACATAATATGGGGAAACTCTACATGACGTTTTGATGCTCCGCTGGGGATGTCATGGGAAGAATACGGTGTCCAAAGGGTGCAAAATTCCTTCAAATTGAGTTTATTGACTTGGATGATATTATGTTTCCTGTGAGTTTATACTTCTATCAATTCTCGTATATCTCCTATCTATTACATAGATGTCTAAATTATCCTTATAATCATTTTTTATGATTTTCATTGCAAGTGTCATTATTAAATTAATAATTATAAAATTATTATTATATTATTATAAGATTATAAAAATATATTAAATGTATATTTTTATTGATATAATTTTGATTAAATGTGTATTGATATATAGCCGCATTGGTCACTCCTGTTTAAATCCTGATGATGGGCATCATGTGAGTGATCCATTGATGATGCAGGAATTAGTACCATGGAAGCCTACACAAGCGTGTACTAGAAAACTACTAGTGATTAGTCATGTTTCCACCCCCTTTGGTAGACCAACAATTAAATGGCTCGCTTGGCATTCTAACAAATTTCAGGCTGGTGATAATTGCATGGATCAGATCGATTTGAGATATGGTCTAAACCATACATAAATCAAGAATTATACAACCATATATAGCTACGTAAATACTATAACCATACAGAAATCAAGAAAAACCCAATCATGCATTAAACCTTTGGGGCATAACATGGAAATTATAAGTAAGGAAAGCTCGTTATTTCATTTGATTCAAAAAAATAAGTAATAACCCTGTTAAGGAAATTGTATGGCAAGTTAACGCACCACAAGGTAATACTTGGTTCCAATATTCCAGAAAAATCAAAATGATGTTTCAAATAACATTCAAACCAACCAAGATTTAACTCCTAGGAAAGGAGAAATTCTAGGACACTTAATAATTTGAAAAGTGGTTAAATAGGACACTAACCTGGCTAAAGCTTCCTGTAAGAAAACTGAGAAGTTGGGACAACCATACCTGATGGCTGTGAAATCAGAAACTACTATAAGAAAACTGAGAAGTTGGGACAACTATACTTGTAGGCTGTGAAATTAGAAACTACTATAGCTCCCCATCCAAAAACAGATTCATACAAAAATAGAGCATATTTTGCTTGCCTCTGAGTTAATAGAAAGAAAAATAGTCAACTTTACAGTAAATTAGTTAATATGTTTAGTGTAATGTATTTCACCTTAAAATAATAATATTGGTAATAATATTTCCCTATAGCTTAAAAGTTAAATGTAAATTATTTGAATTTCACAATTAGTAATTAAAAACTTCACAAAACGAAATAAGTAAATATGGGTTATAACTTATTAATTACTGAAGTAGGGAGTTTTCTATCTAATTCACATTTCTCTAGATCCCTACTATTAATTAGTAGTTTCAATTGAATTATTAGTTTTCTATGAAGTTCCTTAATGAAGTTAAAAGTTAACTGTAAATTAATAGAGCTAACTTATAGTTAACATTAAATGAAATATGGAACTATTAACTATCAATTGAAACTAAACCATGGGGTGGATAACATAAAACTTTCTATGTTAAGCTAAGTTAACTTCAACAGAAACTACTATAGCTCCCAATCAAAAAACAGTCATACAAAAACAGAGCATATTTTGGTTGCCTCTAAGTTAATAACAAGAAAAATAGTTAACTTTACAGTAAATTACCTATATGTTTAGTTTCAACTCTAATATCAATTTTTGTGGGTACTCTTTTCTTTGCAGGATTTTCCCTTAATGAGATTGACATTACTTCTTATCCAGTATTCTTCTGGTTATTTTCATACATTCATGGCCTACCAGCAGGTCAAGTCTAATGTCATAGTTCTTTTCATACATCATGGATAGCCTCAATAGAGACCGTGCTACTAAAAAGCATCAGAGAGACTGAGGTGGTGCTAAAGTCAACTAAAAAAACACAAACCAAAGCATTAAATTGGACAAGTGATATTGCATAATATGAGATTATGCCATATTGTCAAATCTATCCAATAATCTGAAATATGCACTACGAAAGTTTTTCCCAATGCTATGCCACATAATTACAAGTTGAGCTGAAGAGTTGAAGGTTTCATACATCAGTTAAAAAAAAATCATAGTTTGAGGTTCAGGAGGAGACGCAGTGTAGTGAAGGGAAGTAGTAGTGTAGAGGGAATTCATGGAATGATAAAGAGTAAACTCATCCTATGTTAAGATAGACCTGTTATCACTCAGATTTTCCTTGAAGTTGTTGGAAGAGGAAAGGGGTTTGAGGTAACCACAAACCAATCTTTTAGGTACATAATCTAGCCAATCTGTACCCAGAGAGGGCTCTCTCTGTAAAATTTAGCTTTGTTTTAGAAGATATTAGGCTAGTTATAAGGTTTAGGGGTTTTGTTTGAATTTGGGTGGTGGAATTCGATAGCTGAGGGCAAGATTGAGTAGTTTCAGGCCATTGGGCTATGGAGTCAAAAAGATGGCTTCACTGGATTAAGTTTCTTAGCAAAAGATGGTTTCACAGGGCAAGATAATCAAACAGAGAACAATTATAAATCTCAAAGTGAATGGAATGGAATTTAAATGGAGGAAATGCAATTAAGAATATTTAAACACATTTATAAGAGGGAAATTTGAGTGATTATTAACAAAGAGAAATTAAGTATTCTTTATTAAATAATCAAAATGCTTAAACCAGAAAAACAGGAGCAATTAAGAATTCACTGTTTAAAACCAGTTTAGAAGAAAACATTTAGAATAACAATGATTAAAATAAGATTACACTTAAGCACTTTCTGATTTATTCATTTTCATTAATCATTCAGAAATGAAACACAGTGATATAATAAACAGATATAAAAACTTTTAGACACAAGAGAAAGATGACTTATTGATCCGTAGTCTGACACATGAATCCTGTAAAAAGTCTTTCGCATCAATCCTTCATCCAGCTAACCACAAAAAATTTCTCCAAAGAAATTTATTCCAAAATTTTCAATGTTATAGCAAGGTCTAAGAATCCAGCCCAAAATACTTCCAAGAGTGAAGTATTTATACAAATTCTAAACTAAAATATCTTGAAACAATATCAAGATTAGTTCACAAATCACTCCAACTATTTTACATAAATAGAACTTAAGTAAAGGACACTAAAACTAATGCATCTATTTGGCACTATTTGGTATGGATAGGTGATGACAAAGAGGAGAATTCGAATTTGATCCAACTCTTAGTTGATGATGAGGCATCGAAGTCACTAACTGCTTCCTTTCTTTGTGCATTATGCTCCAACAATTCTACAAACTTGGGGTCCAATGATATATTTGTATTTCTCAATCTGTAATATATATGTAAAAAGTGAAAGAGGTTATTGTGTATTATTATGTTGGTGAGATAAACCTCTTTCAGTTTCCCAAAAGTCCTCTCTGGCTGTGCACAATAGTCTCTGTAAAAATATGTGTAAAATAGAGTTTACAGAGTCTGAAAAATAGCCTGTAAAGATGTGCATGTATCTCTGATTCGGAAATCACTGTGAAAAAAGTAAGATAGGTTTTTGTATATGGGTCTCTTAGGAACAAAAACCTCCTTCATTTTTGTATGATGTATTTCTTATTGGCCAAAATCTTCTCTACAAAATGATGACTTAACTGGAATTTTCTGCAAAAAGTGCTTTCCAACATTGTTTAATATTTACAAAACCATAATAGCTGTTAGAAAAGTGAGAGAGGTTTTCGTAGATGGTCCTCTTAAGAACATAAACCTCCTTCAGTTTTGAAAAATTAATCTTGGATTGATCACAATATTTTCTGCAAAACTATGACTTAAACAAGAAATTTCTAAAGAATGTACCATTTTTGCTCTAATTTCATCTTTTAACCTTAAACTTCTTTTGACTGTTTTTCACTTTTACTTTGGATAAACTTCATTGTGGCTGGTGAAAGTGTTTTCATGTTTGTTTAACCCTTAATATCTTCATGTTTAATTTCACTTTTTACTATTTACTTTCTACTTTTTACCGCTCTATTTTTTATCTGTCTTCACTTTGTCATGAACTTGTATGTTCTGTTTTGTAACTGTTTTCCCTATTGTTTATCTTCATGCTAGCTGATTTACTTGACTTGGTATTCAATCTGATACTCTTTAATCCTGATACTCTTTGAATTTTCTTTACTGTGTCCTTTTACCTTCAATGTGTAGTTTAGGTTTTTACTGTCTGTTTCAACAGTAAATCGTTTAATATCCTATTTCCTTTGCTTGTCTTTCAACTGTATGTTTTATCTTCCATCTATGTTTGAATATATTTGATAACACTCTTGGAGTAAACAAGTCTTATGACTATTATTAAGACTGTTTATCCAAGGATGTGGTCTCCTGATCACCTGTAAAACAAAACAAATTGTTAAGAAAGCATTGGTTTGCAGGGGAGGTCGAAAAGGTTTCATTTGATGTTGAGAGGTCTGTGGAGTGAATCTAGAATGATTTTTGGGAGGTAAACCATGCTCGAATTGGTTAACAGAGGCTTCAGGTGGTGCAGCTGGGTTACAAAGGGTTTTATTGGACAATCAGGTGAAAATGAGCAACACTAGGGTGTTTGTGTTTAAACGGGTAAACGGTTGATATTGGCGGGTAAGCTTTGAATGAACAGTGGACAGATGGCGCTGACTTGACGATGTGAAGTTTTGTCGTTAGTGGGAGGCGGTAAGTGGTACGCGATCGCACCGCTTTTGGGGAATGGTGGTTTTGGGCGGAGGGCGAGCGATTCCATACGATGAACGACGCGTGGCGCGGTACTGTTCAGAAAACCGCTTGGCCATCACGCGTTATCGTTCGGACGAGGATGGCTAGCGATATTGATATCAACCGTAGATCTGAGATCTGTTGATCGAACGGTGGTCGGGGTTACGAGATGACGGAAATATAACGAGCGGGCCCAATGTAATTTATTTTGAATTAATCGCATCGAGGGTGATTTGATTGGAGGATTCAAGTTATTAATTAATCATGAGGATTAATTAATCCCTTTTATATGGCGGGAGGACGCGCTTGTCGATTAATTAGAAATTTAACTAATCAATCATAATTCACAAATTAATATGGTTATTTTTCAACCAAAAGGGGCGGGATATTAATTATTTGATATTTTTATTAAAATAATACGGGAAAAGGGCGAATTTGATATGGGGATTTAAATAATAAAATTAAAAATTAATATGAAAAAATGAACGGAAGCGCTAAGTAAAAAACATTGGTTTAATGTATTTAACTTATGCTTGCATGAATATGGTTTTTGTGAAATATTGTATGATTTCTCTAAGTAAAATGGGATTTTAATTAGGAAAAGATTTTTTAGAGGTGAATGAATGCTATGATAAATGATTTTAAGTGCTTAGGCTTTTCCAATTATTGGGCCGAGGGTTCGGTCCCTCCAAAAGTCAAGGAAATGCCTTGAGCCCCTCTAATCTTTAAATGCCTAGTACTTAGGGGAAATTAGTGAAATTTTTAGGGAAAAGATGAGAAGGGAAGTTAATAATTTGACTTTGCATTGCTTGAAATTCTTCAATGTATTGTATGCCTATGCACTTGTGATGAAAGTAAAAGATTTACCACATCTAAAGCCATCATTCATCACATGTAATTCTGCAACATCATCTACCTACCCTATCTACTTTACCCTACCATTTTTTCTTCTTTATTAGGGTGCACTTAGACTGGCAAACCCTTATCACACTTTTTTTCTTTTACATATGAAAATCTATCTAATTCTAACCTTATTACATCCAAGGGCTCAGATTAAACTGTTGAGCTCCTTTTATTCACTCTACCTATCTACTTATCTGCCAAGATTAAACAGTTTGGTCATATTTTATTCTCTATCTCTAAAACATAAAATTGAAAGATGAACTAGCCAAGCTTAAACTATTTGACTGTTCATAAATTGTGGCATAGAATACAAGTTGCACACAATTTGTTTATTACATCAGAGAAAAAAGTAGTGGCATTTAGACTTGCACACTTTCCTTGGCCTTTCTTTTGGTGGGGTTCATTTCTTTCACTTTTTTGGCCAATTTTTATTCTTTTCACCCTTTGATTTTTCTTTTAGGGTATACCGTCTTTACATTTTTTAAATTTTTTGATTTTTTGAAAATATGGAAAACCTTTTCAACAAGAAAAGGTATGAACATATTACATAGCTCATCAAGTCAATCATGAAATATGACACTATTGGTATAGGAGTCTAACAAGACTAGCATTACAGAGCTGGTAAAATTCAACTGACACCTAATGATGGTGTGTCCAGACAGAGAGGACTGCTTAAACTGATATCAAACTCCTTAAATTGATATCAAACTGATACTACTATGATGATTACTTGCTCGTTAAAAAAATTATGCATGAATACATTTAATGAAGAGTTTGAACCACTTGTGGTGTTGGAAAAAAATCCTGGGTCCAAAATAATTGATTTAGAAACTAACTCGATAATATATTGGCCAATTAAGAAAAACAACGGAAACCCACAAACTCCAAACCAAAAATGATCCGGATTATACTAAACATGAAATGAAAGCTAGCAATAATAGAAAACAAATTGAGAGGTACAATGAAAAGCAATTTCTTTTAATGAAACAACCATGACAAACCTACAATGACTAAAATGGTGGTAGCTATGTTTAAAAGAAATGTCTATTACACTCATTCACAAAAAATGCCATAACAAGAGGAGATGTTATAAATGGTATGTATTCCCTAGCAAACAGACAAGGACTTAAATGTTGATATACTTCTAAATATAAAAATATATGAAAGTTAATATTTATAAAAATTTAAATAAATATGAAGGCATATTGAATGTTACAAATTGCAACGACATACACCATTTGCAGTAGACCATACCGCGCGGACGGGACGAGCAACATACCTGGTATTGCAGTAGACCAATAGCGCGGACGGGAGGAGCAACAACGCGGACGGGAGGAGCGAAAACGCGCGAACAAACAGACCTGCAGTAGACCAACAACGCGGACGGGAGGAGCGAAAACGCGCGAACAAACAGACCAGTAGCAGCAGTGACAAAAATACGAGCGAATAAAGAGACCGGTAAAAAAATCAACTTCGCAGGCGATTTATTTATAGAAACTAGTTCGGTCGAACTATTTTAAAAGTAAAAGTTCGGCCGAACTCAAAGTTTGGCCGAACTTTTGTTGGAAGTTCGGCCGAATTTTTGTTGTCGGTTTTCCCATCTCCGGAAAAAATTCTATTTGCCCACGCCGTCAGTGTGCCATCAATCTAAACAGAATCATGAGTTCGACTGAAATTTATAAAAGGTTTGGCTGAACTATTGCCGAAAAAAGTTTTCGGCCCTCGATTCTCACAAAAGTGTAACCCATCTTCACATATCCGCCCCCATAGGACTGATACTCCGCAAAATATTCTTCATAGTGAGCCACCTCCAGTTCTTGTGGACCTCCTGTTCTTGCTCTTGAAGCCAAGAATGTAGGAATGGTAGAACGTGGTGGAGTGCGTGGTACCACCTGTTGCGCAGTGTTAGGCTCAGGTGGGTGATGGGAACTGTCAGATCCATATCCAATCTAGAATTCCCTTGGAATTCCCTTCTGCTTTTTATCTCTGCCAATATTCTGCCCCATCTCCTCAATCTTCTTGGTGAGCTCTTTTATTGACTTTAGAAGGAGTTGAGAAAACGCCCTTCCCTCATCTCTTTCCTCTGCCATGGGTGCCTTTCCTCTCTCTTCTTCCACCAGAACGTTGTCTACCTGGTCTGGTGTAATCTCAAGCCTCCTTTATCTACGCCTATACCTTTTTCTTTGGTAAGTGACATTCTACCTATCCTCTAGTGTCATAGACCACCTGCTCCATGATACCACTGTAATATCCCAAATTGGGAATAAACAATAATAAAAAACACATAATACTAAAAAACTACAACAAAACATCAAATAAAATTAAGACACAGGAAATGTAGCCAAAATCATATGAGCCATTTTATTAATCTATGTGGGGAAAGAGTACAATGAGAGTTTCTCAGAAAGATGGCACCTTGACCTACATAAGATAGGCTGAAGTATAGCTCAAACTCGGACAAAAACGCTACTGGAACACTGCTCTGCATTGTTAGTGTTGGACTGCTGCTGCTGGCTGGAATCAGATTGTGAGTTTTAATTTCTCCTCTACTCAGAAAATTTCGGGATTAAAACCTCGAGCTCTACTCACAAGACCCACAAAAACCCATGAAGGGTTTCTAGAAATTCTGACCTCGGAAAATAGCACCTTGAGCTTGGCACGTTGCTCTGCTGGGGAAATCGGTCTCCTGGTTGAATTGCTAGAAAAGTGTCCTCAAAATGTTGCTGGAATCCCTGATAGGAGGTTGATAGCCTCCCCTCCAAACCTTTGACGCATATCTAATCTGATTCCCTCCTTTCCAACACTCTCCCTCAGCTATACTGCACAATCACTGCGCAGTCAGGATGGCCTCTGTGCTATCCTGAAGGGATTGTGTATGCCTGAAATGTATCTCACTGAAAGCTCCTCAAAAATCATATGGTACTCCTCTCCTAAGCGGTCACTTGAAGTTCCCTGAGGTAGAGGTTGAGATCATCGCTTAGAAATATCTATGCTAAACAACACTGCAGACTTGGCTAAACAGCTCAAGCGTGCTACAATCAATCAAATAGAAAATAGATGGATGAATGAATAAGGAATGAGCTACTCTCACCCTATTTTGTCCAAGCCGAGCCTCCAATGTTCCATTGGGCCCACCTAGACTATGTTTCCCCTCCTTCGACCTATCTCTGCGCTGCCTCCCCCACGCTACCACTAGGACGTTGCATCATTCGAGTGGGTGGCCACACAGACCCCACTTCAGCCTCAATATTTGCCTCTAGCGACTTTAGGAAATCACTTTAGCTGCATAGTTTATTTGTGGGTCCCCTTACCCACTTTATTTCTGCTGAACATTAGGAAAAAGGCAAAATTAATAAAAATTAATATTCCAATTAGCTGACTGCTAATTTGGAATATAACATAGCTCCTAGAGAATTGGTTGGAAAAATACTCTAGAAGCCCTGTAATAGCTTGGGTTCAGTTACTAGTCGTGGAAGCCTTGTGTTAGTGTCCCTTAATTTGGAAAATTGGCGGACCAAATGACAGAGTAACATCAAACCAATCTTTGGAGCCCTAGGACCTAGCCTTCCTGGACTCAGAGAGGGCTCTCTCTATGAAGCGAAGGATGGGAGCTTGTTCGCTTAGTTTGTTTAGATTTTAGGCTAGTTGTTAAGTGTGTTTGTTTGTTTGTTTTTCAGTTGTTTGGAGGTAAAACTGATCAAGTGGATCAAAATAGAACAAGAAAATGAGATCAACTGGGCTATGGGGTCAAAAGCAAGCCAAGGATGTCAAGATAATGGGTAGGGTGTACTGCAGGGCCGATTTAGTATAGTGAATGAATATTTCAGGTGGTTTATGAAGTGAAACGAACATCAAGTTGTGCAAGACAAAGAGGTTTTAAGCATAAATAGTTTTAAAGAAAAGAATTCATGTGGTAGGGCTAACCATTAATCACTATGAATGAAACTCAAACTAATAGATGCAGAAAATAAACAATCAGGTGATGCATAGAAGTATAAGACCCTCTAACTTTGGGAAAATCACCTTCAGTGGTTGAGAACACATGTAAGACAAACCAACAGCTCAAAATGTGGAAAGGAAACTCCTAAACAACACATTCAAACTGATGAGAACTTTGAAATAAGTTTGCAAGTGTAGGCAGAGGGCAAGATCAAAACAAGACCTCTCTGATTTAAAATAGACAGTCAATACTTCAAAGGAGATTTCATTAATGAGGTTTAAACAACTATGAGTAAGTAGGGCATACCATGAATCAAACAAGATAGCTGTTGAGTCCCGAATTTGCCTCTTTTCCATACACTTTTCCATATCTTTTTCACTCACCTAAACCTCCAAAATTGTCAATATCATGTGCAAAAGGGTATCTAACATGGTTTTTAATTATGTTTTTGTGTTTTCTCTTTGATTTAGATTTTGTTCATACAGCTGCGGAAACTTGCCACTTTCCGCAGCTGCTGCAACTTTCCGCAGCTATTTTGTGGATATCTATGCTACAGGTGTCTACGAAGGAAACGAGCCAAATGGCGAGGCTAGGAATTGTCTAGACATGGTTCGTGTCCTATTTGTTAGAAAATAGAACTGGTAAAGAAAAGGCTACGGTCAAAATACATCCACGTGGAAGTCAACTATGAGTTCTATGTCGGTGGACTGCGATGCCGTGGCATATAAACATCCATGGCGTTCTAAGCTTGCGGAGGTTAATTGACATACGTAAGGGATTACGGAGTTAGTTAGCACCACCTTTGATGGAATGTAGGAGTGCTAAGGTGGCCATACTCCTATATCCGTGGCCTTCGTGGTCTGCGTGTTGGCTGCTATCATAAACTTCAAGAGACGATTCTGGAGTTTATTGCTTTATATAGAGCGTTTGCATACACACGTAGAGTTAGTTGATAGTTGTTAGTTGATCATAGCTGTTGAGTTGATGTGCGTTCTTTGTTATGTAGTGATTACGCTGCGTTGAGCCGTAATACTACCAGTCTGTAATGAACTGCTTTTTAATGTGAAAAGACTCTGTTTTCAACTTAATTCGTGTTTGAGGATCGTACCAAAGCTGTGTAGAGGGCCCCTGCTCAGCCGAGGTTCTGTGTATTAATGTATATATATATTTCATTTCATTTCTTTAAAAAGTCATTGTATCATAATCCATTAGATGTTCATATTTCATAGTTGTTTCATTTCTGTTCATACATTTCTATAATTTCCATTGCATTCTTGTCTCTGTATTTTTATGATTGTTAAATCTTGATCGATTTCTTAATGCGGTTTTAGGTAGAACGGCCGGGCATTTTCATAGTATTTTGGCTAATGATATGAGATTCTTTTATTGTCTCTTTGCTATACTTCCTTTCATAGCATTTGTTTAACTTGATCTTTGTACATTTCGAGTTTTGTTTATCGATTCGGTAGTTAAATTTAAATATATTAATTTAACTCATAGTGTCTTGATTTACTTATCATGCAATTGGGTGATGGTGAGGGACTGCATTATGAAATGTGTAGTTTAGTATTAGTTTCTTTTATGCAAATTTAGATATATTAAGCTGCTCATAGCATCTTCAGTTGCCTCCGAAAGCCACAGCTGGACTGATGGTGAGGGATTGCATTATGAAATGTGTAGTTTAGTATTAGTTTCTTTTCTGCAAATTTAGATATGTTAAGCTGCTCATAGCATCTTCAGTTGCCTCCGAAAGCCACAGCTGGACTGATGGTGAGGGATTGCATTATGAAATGTGTAGTTTAATATTAGTTTCTTTTCTGCAAATTTAGATATATTAAATCATGTATGACATCTTCGGTTGCCTCCGAAAGCCACAGCTGGACTGATGGTGAGGGATTGAATCATGAGTGTATGGTTTAGTATTAGTTTACTTTCTGCAAATTAAATATCAGTTACACAAGTTGTTTATGATTACTTCCGAAAGTCATAGCTGGTCTAATGATGAAGGGTCAGAAAATGAATTGATGTAATCTGATTTAGATTTATTTCATTGCAATTTTGAATTTCCATAAGCGTAGTTTCTTTTGTGTTCGGTTGGCAGCAAGAATAGTTTAGTTTTCATGTTCACTAGTTTCCTGTTTTGATTCATTAGATTAGCAGCACCTTTTCATTTCAGCAGTACACTTTTACTTTCTTTTAAGTTTTGTCATTGTAATTTCAATTTGCTTTTAAAGTTTCAAGATTGGTAAATCATTATAGGGGAAATCACTTCCTTGAACAAATATAACCAAGCTTGCTTTTCACTTTAGAATTTCCATTTTCACCTTAGAAAGACCAAAAACGACAAAAAGTTAAGAAAGAGGTTATCTTGCACATATAGTGCGCCGCACTTCATCAGCTTACGATTCCCGGATTGACAATTAAATGCAGCAATTTAGGACACACTAAATTGACCAAACATTTTGGCGCCGTTGCCGGGGAAGTGTAACTAGGTAGCCAATTTCTTAAAAAAAAAACATAAAATCATAAAAAGAAGGGAAAACTTGATAACTTCTTGAAGTATGCTCTCCTCTTGCACCTAGTGTGATCTGGAGGATCAGAAAAGAGAGTTATTGGTTTAGTAATTTCTTAAGTATGCTCTCTTCTTGCACCTAGTGTGATCTGGAAGATCAGAAAGAGAATTATTAGCCCAACTTTTTTTAAAAAAAAAATAAAAAAAAAATGACATGCATAGAGCAAGAGATTCTAGGGGAAGGTTTATAGCTAAAGCCAAGAGTTCGATTTTCACAACTCCATCTTCTTCAAGGCATAGACCGGATTCACCACCATCTACCCCTAGCCTTAAGATTTTTGGAAGTCAAGGAACAGCTGAATTAGAGGATTCTCCTATACCACCTACTAAAACCCACTTAGAGAACAAAGAGACTTTCTCTCATCCTTCCTTGGTAGAAGAACTAGAGGACTATAAGGACTCTAAAGAAACTATCATGGCAGAGGAAGTAATAAATAGAGGTGGAGGTAGATGAGGAGGAGATAATGAAGATAACAATGGTGAAGGAAATAACGGTAGAAATAGGGACGATTTTCTTGGATTCCCTATAGTTGATGAGGAAACTCATGCAACAATGAAAAATATTTCACCATCTGTTCTCCCTAACTTTTATGGATTACGAAGTGAGGATCCTGAAACATTTCTATTTGAGTTTGAAGTAGTGTGCCGAACTTATGACTATATGGAAGATTCTCAAAAACTCAAACTATTTCCTTCAACTTTGAAGGGATCTGCTTTGAAATGGTTCATGGGATTAGCCACTCAATCTATCAGGACTTGGAATGATATGAAACAAACATTTTTGGATAGATGCTTGGACTATTGTATGCCCACCAATCACAAGGATGAGGTATTCAAAATGATGCAAAAAGAAGATGAAAATTTGGAAGACTTAATTGAAAGATTTCAATACAACTTGAAAAGAGCAAAGATGAGCAACTTAGATAACGAAACCTTGAAAACCCTCCTATTAAAAGCCATTAGAGATGAATGGATAGACATTTTAAACATGATGGGAAAAGGAGACATCTCTCAACTTCCATTTCATGATATAACAGAACTATGTATCCATCTCTCAAGGGGAAAATCAAAAACTGGAAAAGGGCCTAGGGATTCTTCTCTTATTAGGGCTAAAAAATCTGCAACTGGATCAGTAAGTAGGGCAGAGATTGGTAATATGCTTGATGAGTTTAAAAATGATATCTTAGGGAGTCTTAGTGAACAACTAGACACCCTTAAAATCCAAAACAAGCAGAAAGCAGAAACAGATGCTTTAGCCATCTTTTGTCCGAAATGTAGGAAGAAACATGCTTTAAGGGAATGTCCCTTGGATGCAAAAGTTGTAGAAACATGTATGATTTGCTCGGAAAATCATGAGATCAAGGATTGTCCTTCAATCCCTGGACTCAAAGCTGTTTTTCAAGAAGATCCAAATTCAATAGAATCTCTCTGTTTTGTCGCAAGGAGACCTTGGCAGGGACAACAATCTCAAGGGTTTAATAACCCTATGAATCTTCAAACCCCACCAAATTGGACTCCTTGGCAACAACCTTGGCCCCAACATCAAAATTAATATCAGCCATGGGTACAAGGGATGCAAAATCCTTATGGGAGATTTGCTCAATTTTATCAATATCCTCCATCTTTTCAAAACCAACAAGCTCCACAATTTCCAAGCCAAAATCCACAACAACTTTCATTGCCATTTCCACAACATCAACCTTCTCTACAAAATACAAATCCTCAACTCATGCTCCCATACCAACAGAAGACAAATCAACTTCCAGCTCAGCCATTGCCAAATCCTAACAATAAGAATCCTCAAGCTACTTATATGGTAGAAGGACAACAATTTCCTACCTATATGATTGTTCCTCTCAACGATGTACAACTCAGATCTGGTAGAGTTTTAGAAAAACCTTCTATAGACATTCAAGAGAAAGATACCTCTGAGGAGGACTCTCTTCAAGTCAATAAGGGTTTTGAGGAAGAATCTCTTCAAAATTCAAAAATTCAAAAAGAAAAAGAAAAGCTAACATCCACAACTCCTATAGTTGAGCAACTTGTATCTTCATCTACACCTCCTTTCCCGGAAAGACTACAAATTGATAAGGGGGTGGAAAAACAAATCTTGTTGCCTAACTATGACTTTCTAGATGAATTGAAGAATGTTTGTATCAAGATTCCATTGCTACAAGCCATTCGAGAAATTCCTATTCTAACGAAAACCATAAAGGAGTTGAGTTTCAAAAGACCAGGAAGGAAGCTAAAGGACACAAGAAGAATCCACCTGGTAGGAAAGATTGCAGACATTATGATGGGAAAAATTACCATGCAGAAGTATGTAGATCCGGGAAGTCCAATTGTCAAGACACATATAAATGGGATAGAAATTCCAAACACATTGATTGACTTAGGGGCTGCTATCAACATTATGAGTAGACAGACTATGGAACAGTTAAAACTTCCTAACCTTCTTTTTACACCTACTTTATTGCAACTTGCAGATCGATCGGTTATTAAACCGGATGGTGTATTAGAAGATATTTCAGTCTCCTTAGATTCTTGGGAATATCCAGTAGACTTTATGATTTTGACTCCCAAAAGCAATCTAGGAGGACATCCAATTATTTTAGGAAGACCTTGGCTGGCCACAGCTGATGCTTTTATTAGTTGTAGATCTGGAGACATGTACATTTCTAATGGTAATTCGACAAAGAAATTCAATTTGTATCCTCCTGCAAGAGCAATTACAGAAATAGGAGACAATTAATGGGTCGATGATGAGAACACTATACAACCTGTCTTTACCATTTCTGAAATTAGTGAGGATAGTCAAATTCTGAACACATTAGAAAATTTTGAGATAACTTCAGAATATGACCCCACACAATTTCAGTTGGAATCTGACATAGAATATTTATCATGAAGACAAATGTCTCTCTACTCTATGGAAGAGTTTGGTAATTCTGCTTTTGAGATTTTTCCAGAAAAGACATTGAATATTAATAAACATCTGGAGAAGTCACAACAAGAAGAATTAACCAGAATCTTGCAAAGACATTCTACTGCATTTGCATGGGAGTATACTGACATGAAGGGTATTGATCCTAAGACTTGCATCCATCATATCTATATTGAGGAAAACAGTAGACCAATCAGACAACCTCAAAGAAGGATGAATCAAAATCTTAGGGAGATAGTGAAAGAAGAGCTCCAAAAACTTCTCAATGTAAACTTCATTTATCCAATTTCAGATAGCCGATGGGTTTCTCCTTTGGTTATAGTACCTAAAAAGAATGGTAAATGGAGAGTATGCATTGATTACAGGGAATTGAACAAAGCAAATTTGAAGGATCACTTTCCTTTGCCTTTTATTGATCGGGTATTAGATACATTAGTAGGTAAAAAGTACTTTTCATTTTTGGATGGTTTTAGTGGCTATAATCAAATTCAGGTAGCACCTGAAGATCAAGATAAGACCACATTTACTTGTCCATGGGGAACTTTTGCCTACCGAGTGCTTCCTTTTGGGTTATGTAATGCACCGGCAACATTCCAAAGAGCAGTATTAGGAATTTTTTCTGATCTAATCCATGATTGTGTAGAGGTTTATATGGATGATTTTACAGTTTATGGTAATTCATTTGAAGAGGCATTAGAAAATTTGGAGAAAGTTCTCATAAGATGTAAAGAAACAAACCTTTCATTAAGCCATGAAAAATGCTTTATGATGTTTACTGAAGGGATTGTTTTAGGACATCATATTTCAGGAGATGGAATTAAGGTTGATAGATCAAAAGTGGAAGTCATCTCCAAGTTGCCTATTCCAAATTGTCAAAGAGATGTTAGAAGTTTTCTAGGATTTACTGGTTACTATAGAAGATTTATAGAAAACTTCACTAAAATAACATCTCCACTCTTCAAATTGCTTACAAAAGACTGTGAATTTAAATGGGATCCTGATTGTCAATCAACTTTTGAAACTTTGAAAACAAGAATATCTGAAGCACCTATCTTGAGAGGACCAAATTGGAAACTTCCTTTCCATATTTCTACAGATGATTCAGATACAACTCTTGGAGCTGTGTTGGGTCAAAAAGATTTAATTCCTTATGCCATTTATTACACCAGTAAAAATTTGACTCCCACAGAGTTGAACTATACTGTGACTGAAAAAGAGTTTTTAGCTATTGTTCATGCAATTAATAAGTTTAGACATTACATAACGGGCTATGAAACTTTTATTCATACTGACCATTCTGCAATTAGATATTTAATGAACAAACCTGTTACTAATGGCAGAGTGACAAGATGGCTTTTACTTTTGCAAGAATTCAATATTACTGTGTTGGATAGACCAGGAAAACAGAATACAGTAGCTGATTTCTTGTCTAGGATTGAGAATACTAAAGAAGATTCTCCTGTAGAAGATAAGTTTCCTGATGAATATTTGTTTGCAGTAACTATTAAGACCCCTTGGTATGCAGATATTGCTAACTATTTGGTTACAGGGAAACTACCTTCACATTTATTTTCAAGAGAAAAACGAAAAATTATTCAGGAGAGTTCAAAATATTCATGGATTTCTAACGAATTGTTTAAAACAGGGCCAGATCTTGTGATCAGAAGATGTGTCAGGGAAGATGAAATGCCTGATATTCTTAAGGCATGTTATGATGAACCATGCGGCGGACACTTTGCAGACAAAAGGACAGCTTATAAAATCCTTTCTTTAGGATATTATTGGCCTTCCCTCTTCAAAGATGCAAAACAATATGTCAAAAGGTGTGACAGCTGCCAAAGAGTAGGGAAACCTACCCTTTCAAATGAAATGCCATTGCAAACACGGGTACTCATTGAACCCTTTGAAAAATGGGCTTTAGATTTCATTGGACCTATTAATCCACCATCTAAGCAAAAGAAGTATATATTGGTTTGTACTGATTATGTTACTAAATGGGTAGAAGCTAAAGCATTAGTATCTGCTACTGAAAATTCAGTTCATTTTCTTTATGAGGATATTTTTACTCGCTTTGGTGTTCCAAGAGAAATTGTGACAGATCAGGGGAGCCAATTCACATCCAATTTGGTGGAGAAGTTGATGGAAGAATACAAAATCAAGCACAGAAGATCTACTCCTTACCATCCACAAGAAAATGGTCAAGTGGAGTCCACAAACAAAGTTCTTGAAAGTATCATCACCAGAACTGTTCATCTACATAGAAGAGATTGGGCAGAAAGGCTTCCAGAAGCCTTGTGGGCCTACAGAACTACATGGAGGAATACAACGGGACATTCTCCCTATGAACTTGTTTATGGGAAAGAAGTCTTGTTCCCCATTGAGTTCCAAGTCAAGACCTTCAAGATAGCAGTTCAGTTGGGAATGGACTTATCAGAAGCTCAAAAGCATAGAATGGAGCAATTGAATGAGCTAGATGAGATCGGACAAGAAGCAATTCTAAGAACTGATCTAGTTCAATATCAAAGAACTAAGTGGCATGACAAATATATCAAAGAGAAGAAGTTTCAAGAAGGAGATTGGGCATTGTTATTTGACTCCAAGTTTAAAGACTTTCAAGGGAAATTTCAGACTCATTGGCTTGGGCCATATGAGATTGACAAGATCTTTAACAATGGAGTTGTAAGAATCAAGACCATTGATGAGTTTCAAACTCCTCTTATAGTGAATGGCCATAGATTGAAAGTTTATCATAAGCCACTCTCTAAAGAGGATTTTGTCAAGTTGTTTCAAGAAAGTTCTGCAATCAGGCTGGTACAGAAGAATTCTTCTTCTCCACCAGGCTAGCTTTTGTTTTTTTCAAGTTAAAAAAAATAAAAAAAAATAAAAAAAAATAAAATAAAAATAAAAAAATGGTATAAGCCTGAAAACCAATCATTGATTGGCAATCTTATACAGAAAATATGGGGTGAAAATCAGGGACACCTGACACTATATTTTCCAAAAAAAATCTGTCTTTCATTTCATTTCATCTCACCACTCACTCCATTTCATTTCACTTCATTTCATTTCATTTCATTTCATTTCACTTCATTCCACTTCATTCCATCAATAAAAATCTTTTTATGACCATTTCCACCTGGTCATTTGTCACTTGTTCATTTCTATTTCAGCCAAGTAATAGCTGTGTCAGTTTCCGCAGCTGACATCTGTTTCCGCAGCTGACTCCAGTTTCCGCAGCCAGGAGCAGATTCCGCAGCTACTACTACTCTATTTTCAAAAAGAATGTACAGTTAGTTGTTATTTTCATAAATTATGAAATAAAATGCAGGAGAGGATCAATGGGACATTCAAGACACTAATGAAGATCAATCAGTTGAAGCCCAAGGGAAAAAGCAAGGATTCCAAAGGTATGAATAAAGTTTATTTCAAATAGTATTGAAAAACACATTTTTATGTAATTTTAAACTATGAGCTCTACCCATAACGCGCAATGATTATATTGACAGTCCCGTAACCTTCCACGATCTCTATGTTATCCTCTTGCATTTATTCACCAACGGTTTCATCATTAAAATTCCAACTCTCACTCATGTTCAAATATCCCACCGTAGATAATGATACGTATTTGAGTTAACAAAGGACTCTTACAAGCCGCATAACTTCATAATCATTGATTGAAACGTGTTTATATTTATTACACAGCCACCAAAATTCAAAATGCGGCCGAATGCATTATACTTTGTTAACCTCTTTGTCGTGTCTCTGTCGTGTTTACAAAACCCCACGCTACTCATTCTCACTCCTTGTTTCACTCCATTCCGTTCCTTTTGCTCACTCTCATTCCCGTATATCCACCCACAGTCTTATTCCATTCTGTTTATGGTGCTCATTTCCGTTTTGTGATAACATCCCCACAGTATTGTGCTAGATTCTGTGTATTCCATCGTTCCATTTCCGCTTAAACTCTCACAAAGGCAAGCCTGTGAAGCACAGAGAAGTAAAATGGGAAAATTATTAAGGACAGAGCCGGAAGGACATAAATTTATAGAGGGATTTCCACAAGCAAAAGAGATGTTGAGGAAAGCTAAATGGCTGCGTTTTATTCAGAAATTCAGGGGTTACCACAGAGAAGTTACCAAAGCGTTTGCAAGATCATTTGATGGCTCGGAAGCAGAAGTGGGAGACCTCAAGTTTTTAGTCAATGAAGCATCAATAGCAGCAGCCACAGAGCTTCTTCGGGAAGGAGAACGTTGGTTCAAAAACAAAAGTATCAGTGATGAGGCATGGAGAACAATCCTCCGAAATCAAGGTATGGATATCACTGTTTTCAAAAGAGGAATCCCTGTGCATGCAATAAAAGATGAATGGGCCACTTTATTACTCATTGTTCAAAAATTTATTACATGTGAAGGCCGCTTTGGCTCTATGTACATGTATCATACTAGGCTATTGATGAATTTTCTTGAAAACCAAACTCTCAATCTTCCTTATTTCTTATTCAATAGCTTGAAGAAAATGGCTGTGACTGTGCAAAAACACCTAGGAGATGTAGAGCCTCATTTATATCACCATGGGCTTATAAAAATTCTGATTGAAAAGGAGCTAAAGGAAAGAAAAGATACATGGGAACAATTCCTAGTTAGAAACTTCTTTGAAGAACCTCAGGAAATTCCTGAAGGTAATCCAATTAGAAGGAGTAGAAGAAAGAAAATAAATGTTGAAACCCAAGTTGCTTCTACACAGGAAATTCCCGCAGCTAGCACAGCAAAAAGAAGTAGAAGGAAAAGAACAGTAGATGAAATCCAAGATACTTCTACTACTACTATGAAGAAAACTGATAGGGAAGAAAGATTGGTAAAAAGGAAGAAGAAGGAAATTAAAGCTAAGAAGCCAACAATACCAAAAGGGAAAGAAATTATTGAGGCTGTCCATAAAACTTCTTCTTCTGAAGAAGAAGATCACCAAATTCTATCTGAAAGATTAATTTTTCTTCAAAAACAGTCATCTCTATCCAAGAAGGCAAAAACAGGAAAACAAGAACAAAAGGGTAGTGTACAACAGCATGTGAGGAGAAGCAGCAGGCTTAAGGGAAAACTGAGAAAACACAAATTAAAGGTCCTCATTTCATTGATTTGGGTGAGGAGACATCTGAACAGTCTCCAACTGACCATAGTCCATTTCAGTCAGTTAGTGAACCTGACTCCTTTCACTCCCAATCAGACAATGAGCGTACTCCATCTTATTCTCAGCAAAATATTGATGTAAGTTCTCCTCGGCCAGATTTTGAACATAATTCTCCCTTGCAACACTTTGGGGACAACCCAATGAAAAAGACACCGGAAGTAGACCCCAAACAGCAGGAGGTATATGACTATATAGAATCCTTGGATAAGGCAGCCACAGGCCCAAGTACCTCTTCTATTCAGCCTCATACATTGCAGGATGATTTCGTTCAGTCATTAAAACTAGAGATTTTTGAGCTTGAGCTTTTGAATCGGCATATCAAAAATTAAAATGAAACACTCAAAGAGCAAGGCAAACTGGACAAGATTATCCATGACAATACTATGTTACATTTGGGTATTTGGCAAAAGAAGAATAAGAAGCTAAAAAGGAAATGCCAAAAATTAAGCAGAGCACTTGTGAATATCAAATTCAGGTGCTTAATGAAGAAACCCAGAATGATGGCAGTACCAAAGAAGAAGAGAAGGGGGTTAGATGTGCTGGCTGAAGTATCAAGGCACATGAATTGAACAAAGAGTATCAAAATTTTGGTTGCATGAGGACATGCAACACCTTCACGGTGGGGGTATGTTGAGTCCCGAATTTGCCTCTTTTCCATACACTTTTCCATATCTTTTTCACTCACCTAAACCTCCAAAATTGTCAATATCATGTGCAAAAGTGTATCTAACATGGTTTTTAATTATGTTTTTGTGTTTTCTATTTGATCTAGATTTTGTTCATACAGCTGCGGAAACTTGTCACTTTCCGCAGCTGCTGCAACTTTCCGCAGCTATTTTGTGGAAATCTATGCTACAGGTGTCTACGAAGGAAATGAGCCACATGGGCAGGCTAGGAATGATGAGGACATGGTTCGTGTCCTATTGGTTCAAGTAAATTCGTCAAAGAAAGCTGCGGTCAAAGCCATCCACGTGGAAGTCAACTATGGAGTTCTATGTCGGCTGGACTCTGTTTCGTGGCATATAAACATCCATACGGCCGTTTCTAAGCTTGCGGAGGTTAATTGACATCTGTGCAAAGTTATGGAGTTGAATTCAAGCACCCACCTTCCATAGATCCATTTTCCAACATGGCCATACTCCTATATCCGTGGCCTTAGTGGTCTACGTGCTGGCTGCTATCATAAACTTCAGGAGACAGTTACAGTTTATTGCTTTATATAGAGCGTTTGTATACGCACGTAGAGTTAGTTGTTAAGTTGTTAGTTGATAGTTGATGTGCATACTCTGTTATGTTAGCTTTGTAGTGATTACGCTGCCTTGAGCAGTAATACTACCAGTCTGTAATGAACTGCTTTTTAATGTGAAAAGACTCTGTTTTCAACTTAATTCGTGTTTGAGGATCGTACCAAAGCTGTGTAGAGGGCCCCTGCTCAGCCGAGGTTCTGTGTATTAATGGATATATATTTCATTTCATTTCTTTAAAAAGTCATTGTATCATAATCCATTACATGTTCATATTTCATAGTTGTTTCATTTCTGTTCATACATTTCTATAATTTCCATTGCATTCTTGTTTCTCATGTTTTTATGATTGTTAAATCACTGATCAGTTTTCTTGTGCAGGTTTTAGGTAGACAGCCCGGGCATTTTCATAGTATTTTGGCTAATGATATGAGACTAACATTATTCTGTTGCTAGTTTCCTTTTCATAGCATTTGTTTAACTTCAGTCTTGCTTTGTACATTTCAGTTTTGTTTATCTGATTCAGTAGTTAAATTTAAATATATTAAGCGGCTCATAGTGTCTTCAGTTGCCTCCGAAAGCCACAGCTGGACTGATGGTGAGGGACTGCATGATGAAATGTGTAGTTTAGTATTAGTTTCTTTTCTGCAAAATTAGATATATTAAGCTGCTCATAGCGTCTTCATTTACCTCCGAAAGCCACAGCTGGACTGATGGTGAGGGGCTGCATTATGAAATGTGTAGTTTAGTATTAGTTTCTTTTCTGCAAAATTAGATATATTAAGCTACTCATAGCGTCTTCAGTTACCTCCGAAAGCCACAGCTGGACTGATGGTGAGGGGCTGCATTATGAAATGTGTAGTTTAGTATTAGTTTCTTTTCTGCAAACTTAGATATATTAAATCATGTATGACATCTTGAGTTGCCTCCGAAAGCCACAGCTGGACTGATGGCGAGGGATTGAATCATGTGTGTATGGTTTAGTATTAGTTTACTTTCTGCGAATTAAATATCAGTTACACAAGTTGTTTATGATTACTTCCGCAAGTCATAGCTGGTCTAATGATGAAGGGTCAGAAAATGAATTGATGTAATTTGATTTAGATTTATTTCATTGCAATTTTGAATTTCCATAAGCATAGTTTCTTTTGTGTTCAGTTGGCAGCAAGAATAGTTTAGTTTTCATGTTCACTAGTTTCCTGTTTTGATTCATTAGATTAGCAGCACCTTTTCATTTCAGCAGTACACTTTTACTTTCTTTTAAGTTCTGTCATTGTAATTTCAATTTGATTTTAAAGTTTCAAGATTGGTAAATCATTATAGGGGATATCACTTGAACAAATATAACCAAGCTTGTTTTTCACTTTAGAATTTCCATTTCACCTTAGAAAGACCAAAAACGACAAAAAGTTAAGAAAGAGGTTATCTTGCACATATAGTGCGCCGCACTTCATCAGCTTACGATTCCCGGATTGACAATTAAATGCAGCAATTTAGGACACACTAAATTGACCAAACAATAGCATGTCATAGTAATCATTAAGGAAATAAGCAACAAGTTCTTAGTGGACCAAAGGGCAGTTAATAATCCTTTGACATGACCAAGAAGGATGAAAACATATAAGCTACAATGAATCAGGAAATTTGATGTGCCTCCATGGGCATACCTCAAACTTATTCTTTGCTGACCTACAGCAAGCAAGAAACATGGATACATATGTGAAAAAATAAGAAAACATAACTGAAAAGAAGCACAATACCATTTACCAAGCCATGGAATCCTGCACATAGATCCTCTCCATCATCTAGGCAAGCAAGTCAAGCCATCCACTCCATAAAACAAGTCTGATCATCAAAAGTCATAACTTATATGCTCAAAGCTCAGTCAAGTTCTTAAGCTCTTCAAAAATCAAACTTTCTATTCAACTCTCCAACAATATTACAATGACTCTCCATGAGTTAAATAGGAGGAATAAGAGGATAAGTTTCACAAAACTAACTAGAAGCTCATTGACCTAATACAAATATCTAATTTTGTCCTTTAGGATTTGCAAAGCCCAAGGCACAAAATATCTTCAAAAATATCTTAAACAGCTAAAAATGGTAAGAACATTGACTTTAATCTCTGACATGGAGTTAAAAGTAGCTTAACACGCATTTGGATGGCCACCTTCAGAAAACTGCTTTTTTAGCCAAAATGCTACAGGAGCGTAGCAACAGAAAGAAGCCTGTTTTGAAGATAACTTTTGAGGGACTTCCTGATGTCAAAACGATGCCCGTGATAGCTCGTTGGAAAGCCCTAGATCTATAGTTTTTGGAACCACTTGATTTTTCTTAAAATGATCCCTGGAAGTATGTCAAAAAGTGGACTGAGTGAAAAAACCCAAGAGGGTCTCATTTGCTGATATGTGAGGCAGAAAGGTGAATTTTGACTGATTTTTGCCTCTTTGGGAGACCAAAACACCTTCTTTGGATCTAAAAATTTGTGAGTAGATGCCATAGAATTTAATACATCCAAAAAAATTACTTTCATGAGCTAAGGATTCTCCTAGAAAATATGGTAGCGCCTAGAAAAATGTGCAATTAGGGCCAAAAAACACAAAAAACAAGATCATGTCAAAATTTGCTCAATTTTGGCGAGAAAACCCCTTATGGGTTCTTAGAAGCATGAAAGGAAGCTTAAGCCAACATTTCAAGTCTAGATATTTCTTTTTCCACTTTTTCCATTGGGTGCCTCCTTTGGGCAGTTTTGAGCCTTTCTTGAGCAAGTTTGAGCTTTCTTCGGGCAAATTGGTTCAATTTCTTGTAGTGCCCGGTCATCTTCCTTTGCAGACCCAAGTATTTGTTTGCCCTCTCTAATTTATCCTCCAAATGCTTGTTGGCTCTTTCAAGCCATGATTCTTTATCATTTTCTATCTCTTGGGCAAGCAATTGTGTGAGATGATAAGATCGAACAAGGGCTGCTTCTTCTTCCTTCTGTTTCTCCAAAGCTTTCCTAAGACCCATAGTCCTAGGCATTTTTCTTAATAGCTAATCTTCTTCTTCAGTATCATCAAATTCGCCCATATACACTTCAAGCTTGACTTGTGCTTTGTATGCTTTCCTTTGGTATTTGAATGCCCGGGCCTCATAAATTGCCATTTTCCCACTCATTTGTTTATTTTGCATTTGCAGAAAACGTGTGAGGTCCCTTGAACTTTCTAGATCAGTTTATAAGTCATGGATTTGGGCTTCTCTGTTTTGCAAATTGACTCAAGAATTCTAGCTTCATCATCTCCAGCATCACTGTCTATTTGTATGATGTCAAACTCCCTTTCTTTTTCATGACTACTCTCCTGCAACTCAACTTTTTCTTTGCCCTTTCTTTGGATAGAATTCTTGGCTCTTGTTCTTTTTGGAAATTCAACAATAATATTCTTAGGCAGTTTGCCTCTGCTTCTTAGCACCCTAGTGACATTACTAGTCACTGCTGGAGTGATCTTCTTCTTTGTGGATCTGGTTTTTTTAGCCTTTGGTGCTTTTGGAGAATGAATCATGGCCCCTTACCTAGGAGAGGCCACAAGCACATGTTCTTGGATGTGTTGAGGAGTATAAAGAGGTGGTTTTATCTCTAGTACTTGTTCAACTTGATCTTTTACATTGCTGCCTTCATCATCACTTTCTTTGCTACCCTGTTCACTGTTTTCTTCATTGTTTTGAGTTTGTTTAGGGCTGCCTTATTCACCTTTATCACTGTTTTGAATTTGTTGAGGGCTGCCTTCATTGTGACTGTCTTCTTTAGACTCTGTGTGTGTGCTGCCACCATGGTCACTTTGCATGCTGTCACCTCCCTCACTGTCTGTTTGAGGACTGTTTTCCTATTCATCATCACTACCTTGCTTAGAATCTTCATTGTTCCCTTGAGGACTATCCTCCTAATCATTGTGCTGCTGATGGTCACTTTGTATTTCATCACTGCTTTGAAACTCTTCCCTTTGCCCTCTATCACCACTAGCTTGCTTCTCTTCATCATCACTATCCTGTTTGGAATCTTCACTGTTCCCTTGCTCATTTTCACTGCTCTGTTTTGGGCTGCTTTGCTCTTCATCCTCACTAATTTTTTGAGTGCCACTGACTTCCTTATCCTCTGGTGAGCTTTCTTCACAATCAATAGTATACTCATGGTCACTACCCTGTGGTTTGTCACTTGGTTCATGCTCACTACTTTTCTTAGTGTCCCTATGTTCCTCATGTTCACTAACTTCATGCCTGCTTTCATAGGACTGCTCTTTTTCACTATCAATCATATGAGATTCTTGCTTTTGAGGAGTAGTTTGACTTGGTGAAGGAGAGACATAGTGAGTGGAGGGTGAGGAGGATATGTGAGATGGGCCATGAGATGAAGAGGTAGTAGAAAAATCTGGATGAGAAATGAAAGTCTCCCAAGACACTCCTTCCTTTTCAAGCTGGTGAAGGATGATGATTTTGATGAGAGAATGATGGAAAAGACTAGCTTTTTGCTGAGCATGAGGTCTCTTTTGAACGAGGGAGGACATCTTGTCTATGCTTTTGCAGAGGAAGAAAGGTAGGTTTAGCAACTGAGTTCTTGTGAAATGCATGAGGAGCTTGATGTGATAGGAATAAATCCGGGAATACCTCCCTTCACATGTGAAATGTTGAGATTGCAACAAGATGATGAGCTTAGTGGAAAGAAGTCGCCTTCCCTAAGTGGGCCCGCAGGCTATTTTTGGCGCAAAGTCTGTTTTTAGACTATGTCTATTTTTAGACATATGGATCATGTTCTATGAGTTGCAGGATGCTATTTGTGGATGGTTGGTCAAGTCGGAAAAAATAGATGGACTTCTATTTTTAGACATCTTGGGCGGAATCTATTTTTAGATTGCCAGTCTAAAAATAGATATGTCGAATATTATTAGCTCTTAATAATATTTGGACTATAAACATTATCTTATTCTCTTGGAGCACTTCAGTTAAGTGCACAGATGTGGCACAGGAGCTGACATAAGGAATTACGCTATTCCTGAGGGTTATGTGGAGCTATTGCATGGATACTTCAGTTAGAACTCATGTGACAGAGTTTGGTGGAGTTGATTGGGGAAGTTAATGGAGTTGTGTTCAGTTTAACTAATCTAAACATAGTTGAGCTATTTGTATCTAGTTTAACTGATTGATACAATTAGTGAGAGTGGTGTGAATTAATTATTAATTAATTCACTAGTTATAAACTCATTAATCAACTAAAGAATACATCAGTTAACTTCAGTGCATGGACAGTTTCAGTGGAGACCAGTGCAGAGATAGGTGAAAGGGCAAGTGTGACTATCAGTTGTGATTATAAGTGATGCATGGTTTGCATCCAACACTCAGTAGAGATGCCTATAAAGACTGCGTGAGCAAGGCTGGGGTAATCAATTTTCATCAAGAAGCATTCTTCAGCAAGGATTACGCAATAGAGGCTGGCTATCAGGTGGCAGAGATTGGAGCATGTGTTTTGCTAGATCTAGCTTGATTAGTGTGTAGCAAATCGAGGTTGTGCTGAGAGCTTATGAGGAGCTTTGTACAATTATTGTTACATGATCTCTATGACATATAATATACAGATAGTTGGGGGTTTTCAGCTTTAAGCTTTCCCATGAAATACTGTGTTCATATGTGTGAATGTTTATGGTTTTAATGTGCGCATGCAATTGATTTTATTTCCGCATGTAATGATCAATGGTAGAAGAGATTTTGTATTGTGCATGAAGCTAAAATAGTGTGTGATCGGGAGAATCTAGGTGAATAATATATCATTTATTCAAATTTCTACATGGTATCATAGTGATATTGATCATTGAAGCAATTGCAAAACATTGAAGCGGTTGAGTTTTGAGCTGGTAGAATTCGAATTTGCAGCAGTGTTTTCTTGGTGTCGAAGTTGAGATGTCTTTCAACGGATTGCGATTGGAGTATGCCCTTGAGGGCAGCTCGAATTATATTGCATGGAAGGACAGGATGGAGGCGGTGCCGGATGACAATGGGTTGAAGGAGTTCATAGATGCAGAAATTCCAAAGCCTACTTCTAGTGATGTTGTCGTACTTGACGCATGGAAAAAGAAGACAACAAAGTGTCGAAGGATTCTGTTGGAGGGCATGAAGGATCACATAGTATCCAACCTTCATGGTAAGGCTTCTCCATTCTTGATGTGGAAAGCTTTGACATATTTATTTCAAAGCAAGAGCGACCAGAGGAAGTTGGCGCTCAAGGATAAACTCAGGAACATAAAAATGGAGAAAGGCGACAGTATGCCCAAGTACCTCACGAAGTTCATCCAATGCAGGGATGAGCTGGGAAGTGTGGGGGTGACTGTAGATGATGAGGACTTAGTGAGCTTGGCTCTCCTTGGGCTTCTGAAGAGTTGGCATTCCTATCAGGACTTTGTCAATGGTCGGGAGAAATTGCCAGGATGGGAGCGACTTTGGTCGGATCTTGTGCAAGAGGAGATAAGGTGAAGTACCAGGGACGGATCTTCATCAAAGAACTCTGATGAAGAGAATTGTGCTTTGGCTGCCAAAGCAAAGAAGGGGAAGAGCAAGAAAGCTTCTCAATCCGGTGCGAAAGGCAAGAAGCAGGACATGTCCAAGGTGAAGTGCTTTCACTGTCACCAACACGGACATTACGCCACTAGTTGTCCACAGAAGAAGAAAAATAAGCAGGTTGCTGGATCTGCAGCTGGAGAGGCCTTAGCCTCATAGTTTGAGCTGGATTTTTCGCTGATCGCATGCTTGGTCTCAAGTGTGATGGGTTCAGTGTGGTTTCTTGATAGTGGTGCATATTTTCACATGACAGGAGATCGAGATTTGTTTACTGATCTGGATGAGAAAGATCTTGGAGTGCACATCGAGATGGGAGATGATGGTAGATACAGTGCGACCGGTATCGGTACCATTTCCTTTGAGAGGGAGTCTGGTAAACCCTTCGTATTGAAGGAAGTGATGCATGTTCCAGGATTGAAGAAGAATATGATCTCTGTCGCTATGTTAGAAGATAAGGGATATGATATTGTCTTTAGCGAGGGAAAGGCTTTCCTGTGCAGTAAGGAAACTGGTGAGACTCGGAGGATAGGGGTTCGAATTAAGAACCTTTATCAATTGCAGGTAGATGGCTGTGTAGCAATGGTAGGCAAGTCGGAAGGAGTGGTGAGCCGGGATGATGGCGAGTTGTGGCACCGGAGATTGGGCCACCTTCACCATGGAGCTTTGAAGATACTGCAGCAGATTTCTACTGGGCTTCCTAAGAATACTCTTGCGCAGTCAGATCAGTGCAAGGGATGTACCTTGGGAAAATTTGTGAAGGCCACCTTTCACGAGAAGGATAGTCGTGCCACGACGATCCTTGAGATAATTCACACAGACGTGTGTGGACCTTTCTTAGTAGCTTCGACAGAAAAGCACAGGTACTATGTGATATTTGTTGATGATTTTTCTCGTAAGTGCTGGATCTTCTTCATGCAGAATAAGAGCGAGACATACTCAAAGTTCTGTGAGTTCAAGGCACTGGTTGAGAAAGAATCGGGGAAGTAGGTGAAGGCTCTCAGGAGCGACAATGGTGGTGAATTCATCTCTGGCGAATTCAAGGACTTTTGCAGTGCAGAAGGAATTCGAAGAGAGCTTATAGCACCTCATAACCCACAGCAGAATGGGGTTGCTGAGCGGAAGAACATAACGATCGTGGGTGCTACACGGGTGATGTTGCATGATCAGGGCCTTCCCATACATTTGTGGGCTGAGGCATGCAATACTGTAGTATATGTGCAGAACCGTTGTCCTCATAGGATACTTGGCATGAGTACACCCGAGGAGGCGTTTTCTGGTAAGAAGCTTGATATTTCCCATTTGAGGATTTTTGGTTCACCTGTTTACATTCATGTGACGAAGGATGCCAGGAAGAAGCTGGAGCCGACCGCAGAGGTTGGGATATTTTTGGGGTACACTGATACGCCCCACAACTATCGTGTGTATTTTCCAGACAGTCGCAAGATTTTTGTGCGACGGGATATCAAATTTCAGGAGGAGAAAGCCATGAAGTGTTCGCTTGAGAGGGAGCCACACTTGCATGCAGAGGAGGAGCTATTAGTTCCTAAGGATGAGCTTTAGGATGTGGATCAGCCACAAGATGAGGTTCATGGAGTGGAAGAGACCACTCATGCAGTGCCAACCATCAGAGGGCGGAAGCGCACTACAGAAGCTGAGCGACTGGCTCAAGATGCAGAGAAGGTTGTAGGACCACCTACATCACATCACGTACAGAGACAATCACCGACCGATTTACTGGATACATGGCTCTTTATGAGAAAGTGTATCGCATTTCGCAGCCATCCTCTTCGAGGAAGTCATGGAGGATCCCGCATGGCAGATGCCATGGTGGAAGAGCATGATTCGATTGTCGAAATAAAGGCTTCGGGAGATTGCCCCAAGGCCGGAAGGGAAATCTCGGGGCAGGTTTGAGAGGATCTATAAAGTGAAGGTGCGCTGATGGGAGTGTGAGAAGTACAAGGCAAGATTTGTTGCCCGAGGCTTTTCGCGCATTGAGGGGATCGATTATGAGGAAACCTTTGCACTTGTTGCAAGGTATTCTTCCATACGGATGATTCTTGCTCTCTCAGCGCATATGGGGTGGCACATTCATTAGATGGATGTCAAGACTATGTTCCTCAACGAAGTGATTGAGGAGGAGGTGTACATAGAGCAGCCTGAAGGTTTCGAGATCTTCAGCAGTGAGTAACATGTGTGTAGGCTCAAGAGAGCGCCGTATGGGTTGAAACAAGCACCTCGTGCTTGGTACACACAGATTGAAAATATTTTACCGACTCGATTCTCCAAGAGTGAGGCAGATCCCAACCTATACCAGATAGTGGTTGAGGGTAAGTTGTTGATCATTGTACTTTATGTAGATGATTTGATTTTGACCGGTGATGAACAATTGATATTCTCATGCAAGGCTGATCTTGCAAAAGAGTTTGAGATGAAGGACTTGGGCCTCCTTCATTATTTCCTGGGATTGGAAATTTGGCAGCGCAGTGATGGATTGTTTATGTCTCAAGGCAAGTATGCCCGGGAGATACTGGAGAAGTTCAACATGCATGGCCGCAAGCCTATCGACACTCCTCTTCCTGGTGGTTGGAGGAAAGAGGATGCTACATCGGCAGAGGTAGTGGATGACACTGTTTATCGACAGTTGGTGGGGTCGCTCATGTATCTGGTTAATACACGACCCGACATATGCTACGTGCTTAAACAACTGACAAGCTGCGGTTAAGCCTACCAAGTTTTGGAACGCGGGGGAAGCAGCATGTATTGAGATATCTCGCAGGCACACTAGATATGGATCATGGCAATGTGACAGGAGGATGAGTTGAGGCTAAGAGTGGTTTACCTGGGATTGGTATCATCATATCAAAGATTGTGTGCAATGAAGATCATGTTACTTTCATATATTCCTACCTGAGATCGAGATGCTGATATCTTGACGAAGGTGCTCACCAGGAGCAAATTCGAATACCACAGGGACAGGATAGGGGTTGCAAATAATCCATATCTTATTGAGAGGGAGTGTTGAGATTGCGACAAGATGATGAGCTTAGTGGAAAGGAGTCGCCTTCACTAAGTGGGCCCACAGTCTATTTTTGGCGCAAAGTCTATTTTTAGACATATGGATCATGTTCTATGAGTTGCAGGATGCTATTTTTGGATGGTTGGTCGTGTCAGGAAAATATATGGACTTTTATTTTTAGACATACTTGGCGGAATCTATTTTTAGATTGTCAGTCTAAAAATAGATATGTCGAATATTATTAGCTCTTAATAATATTTGGACTCTAAATATTATCTTATCCTCTTGGAGCACTTCAGTTAAGTGCACAGATGTGGCACATGCAGCTGACAGAAGGAATTACGCTATTCTTGAGGGTTATGTGGAGCTATTTCATGGATACTTCAATTAGAACTCATGTGACAAAGTTTGGTGGAGTGGATTGAGGAAGTTAGTGGAGTTGTATTTAGTTTAACTAATATAAACATAGTTGAGCTATTTGTATCCAGTTTAACTAATTGATACAGTTAGTGAGAGTGGTGTGAATTAATTATTAATTAATTCACTAATTATAAACTCATTAATCAACTAAATAATACATCAGCTTAAATTCAAAGGTATGATGCTGGAGACCAAAGGCAAGAGATAAAGGTGAAAGGGCAAGTGTGACTATCATTGGTGACTATAAGTGATGCATGGTTTGCATCCAACACTCAAGAGAGTTTCATAAAGATTGCGTGAGCAAGGTCAGACCACTCATCAACAGGCATTCTTCAAAGGTGGATTACGAACAGAGGCCGGCTATCAAGTGGCTAAAGGTTGGAGCATGAGTTTTTGCTAGATCTAGCTTGATAGTGTGTAGCATGGGAGGTAGTGCATGAGAGCTTGCAAAGAGCTTTGTACTATGATTGTTACATGATCTCCATGACATGTATAATATACAGATAGTTGGGGGTTTTCAGCTTTAAGCTTTCCCATGAAATACTGTATTCATATGTGTGAATTTTTATGGCTTTAATGTGTGCATGCAATTGATTTTATTTCCGCATGTGATGATCAATGGTAGAAGAGATTCTGTATTGTGCATGAAGCTAAAATAGTGTGTGATCAGGAGAATCTCGGTGAATAATATATCAGTTATTCAAAATTTTCTACATGAAATACTTCATGATAACTCTCATGAGGGGGGCATAGCTACTCAATAAGTGAGAAAAAAAAAATATAGCTTGGCAAGCATCCTGATGATCTGGTTTTAGGAAGGGTTTATAGTGATTTAGATCCAGGTATGCTTGTTTGAACCAATTTTCTCCTATATAGGGGATCTTAGTTGCTTTGGAGACAACCCTAGGAGTGAGTTTAAAGTCCAGACTTTCTAGGTGGACATGTTTTCCTTGCAGGCTCAGG
This sequence comes from Pinus albicaulis, assembly GCA_034641835.2. NCBI lineage: Eukaryota > Viridiplantae > Streptophyta > Pinopsida > Pinales > Pinaceae > Pinus > Pinus albicaulis. The sequence goes on along the minus strand of CM076584.1, from coordinate 1,305,283,387 downwards.
GCGAACAACTGTGTTAAGGGAGGGTAATTGGTGACCTCCTGGACTTTTTGGCAAAAATCAAGGCAACCTACCTCATGGAAGTTGAAAAGAACCGAAGGGGAGTCATTTATTTCCTGAGTTGTAACAGGTTCAAATATTTTGTGAAATCCGCCCTTTCTGACTTTCTTTGGAGGCATAGACTTGTTTAGGCTTTCCTTCACTCTCTTACCAAAATAGGTCTTTCAAATGAACAAGAATATAACTCTTCTTTAAACACTATTTTTCTCTTTTAAAACTATGTTTGGCTTCTTATCAAAACAGACCTTTCAACTGATATCAATCCTTTTCTCAAAAACTGGGTTTTTTCTCTTTATTCAACAAACAGGCCTTTTGCAACCAGACAATAAGCCCTTCCTCCTCAATCACTATTTTGTTTCCTCTTTGTAAACATGGTGGTTTTTAGAATAAACTGTGTTTTTTGTCTTCATTAGACTATGTTTTTTCCTTAACAAAATTGACTCTTAACACCTCCCAAACTCAAAAACTTAGGCGAAGAAAACAGTAAAATACCTCTTAAAAATGTATTGGCTGCTTTTGAAGATAAGTTCATTGTGCAAAAAATACGATTTGAGGTGGATTGGAGGTTGTTTGAGCAGTGCTACGCTCTTGTGCACAAGTGCGTAGCACCTGCACGCGCTGTGGTGTTGTTGGGTTGGGCACTGGGCGCCCTTTGAACGCCGGCCGAGCCGGTTGTTCGACACACACAGGTGCATCGCGCCGTGTGTAAGATTCTTCTATGAACACCTACTGGCGCGTCGCGCTAACTTATAGGCGTGTCGCGTCGTGAAATTTTACCACTGCTTGCCCAGGGTTCGAGAGAAACGCTCTTCTTTTGTTCCTTTTCACAATAGAAAATGACCTTCTCCTTTGAGAGCTTTTATAGCTCTTTTTAAAACGTTTTTGAACACTTTTTCCCTCCTTGTGGTGATTTTGACATTCTACTTTTGCCTTGGTGTTTGTAAAGAAAAAATGGCTTTCTTTGTTTTGTTGAGGGCTTGCCTTTTACCAATTTCTTTATCCCTTTTTGAAAGGTGTCTTCTTTGAAGATTGAAACTCGTGCCATGAGTATGCTTCTCACTAAGAGATACAAAACAAAACATTACTATGTGTATTTTATGATAGTTTGTTTAAAACAAGTGTTGTGTTTTCCATTTGTCCAAAACATTGTATCTCTCAAACTTGTCTATTAATGACACCTTTCTTCAAACACAATGTTAACAATGGGAAACCTGACCATCTGCTCATTTTGAAGGAGGTCATCTAAAATTGTGGGAAGTGGGCCCTCTGCTTGTTATGAAGGAGGCCATGCCATTTAGATCACCTAGATCCCTTGAAAGCACTGTTGACCCTCTGCTCATTAGTGAAGTAGATCCTTTTAAAACATTTTCTGGGCACTCTTTGATATTTTTAGGTTTCAAATTTATGCATCCAAGCTCTATCTGTCAAGAAAGTTTCCCTCAAAACTTTGACCTTGTCCTTATCATCTGAAAAGGCTTACAGAAACATCACTACTGCAACATCTCAACACCATTATGTAAATCCTCTGTTTATGATGTGAAGGAGGTCTTTTCATATGAGTTTTATCTGTTACTTTGAATAAACCATTAGGGGTAAAATGTGATCTTTTTCACTTGTCATTCTTGAATATCTTCAAACAAACTAAGTGCCCTCTGCTTATTAATGAAGGAGGCACTTTCAACATAATCTGTTTATCATTTGAAGACTATTTTTGAACAAGTTGTCTGTGGGCCCTCTACTTATCATGAAAGAGGCAATGTTTGACAAACTGCATGGGCTCATTTTTTTACCTCTGTTAACCAACTGAAAATTTTCCATGGGCAAACTGTATGTGGCTCTTTAGACAAACTATGTTTATCATTCAAAAGAGATCCTGTGCTGGTCATTTAAGGGAGACTTATTTAGGACTGTGAGGGGTTCCCTTTCTTCTTTGGAAAGAGGTCTTTGATCTGACAGTGTTATCCTTTGAGAAAGGCTATCTGCTCCAAATCTGGGCCCTCTGAGACTGTGCCTTTATCCTCTGCCCATATTTTGAGGGAGGCTTCCAAAAAAAAGTATTTGTGACCCTTCAGACCTACTATGAGGCCCCTTACTTATTTACTGATGGAGGTCCTTTAAAACTATAAAACTTCATTCATTTCAAAATTGTGACCTTTGTCTGTTTGTTTGAAAAATACAAATAAAAGGCAACAGTGAACCTTTGGTATTTACCCTTGATGAAATCATTTGAATCATAATACCCTTTGCTTCATTAGGACCTGTCAGTAATGTACATCCTTTTTGCATAAAATCACTGTGCAAATTTCAGGAGCAAATAATGTGCTTTGTAAATGGTGAGCACTCACTGCTATGCATCCTTGAAACAACTCTTTCTTCCCTTGACTATGTTTTCATAAGGTGTGGTGAACTTGTTTGTGATAGTCTTTCAAAGTTTAGTTTATGATGAGGTATAAGAAGCAGTTGTCCTTATTATACCTTCACTATGATGCCTAATTTTCTCTGAAGCTCTTTTTGCTAGAAGACTATCACTGTTGGTTGTGCAAGGCTGATTTGTAGGGCTGGCCACAATCTGCACTTTTCTCTGACTTCCATAGTAAACTAACACAACATGAAACTTTCTCCTGAGGTGCTATTTTTGCTCATACTTTGCTTGGTGTCATCAATCAGTACATCCCTGCAGAGATGTAAAAACATATGCTTTTAAAGTTTGGAGGGCTTCTTTGATGTTTCATGGGGATCATGCCTAATCTAATCATATTTCTTCAGACAGGGAAAATCCTTCTTTTTTCCTGATTTAAACATTCCTGAGCCTTGCTAGAAACAAAAAAAATTGACCTCTTTGATGGTGTGTGACCTAGGTATAGACAAGGCTTTTGATTTGGCAAAGAACAAGATATGATGGCTGACTGATATTGAAGATAGGGTTTTTTGGCTCAAAACAGTCTCACCAAGGAATTTCCCCTAAAACACCACCACCTAGACCTACATACTTTGTCATGGATTTTGAATGGCTTCTTGGGCATGAGTAGGTTATCACATGAAAAAGTGATCAGTGAGAGAGGGGTAGACACTTTGTTAAATTTTGGACAGTGGGTTGCATGAAAAACAAAGGATTTTGATGGTAGAGAGACAAACTCATAACAGCTATAAACATGGAGGCTTTGCTGAATTGTGATAGGGAAGGAAACTGAATGGTTTTTCTCATTATAGGCTAAAGGAGAGGGGTAGGAAAACAAAAATTTGTTTGAGTTGTTTTCTAGATGAAAGATTTACAGATTGAGACTAGTTTCTAGAAAACTCAGCCAAGGAATCTAGTCATCAAAACAGGTAAAAATATTGATGACTAACAGCTTGGTTGGAAAAATGCCTAGAGCCCTTTGTGGGTTGAGTTACTAGTCCTGGAGCCTTAGTTAGACAAATTCTCTAGAGCCTAGTGGTATTTGTGGGTTAAGTTACTAGTCCTGGAAGTCAGGTTGGAACAAACGCTCTAGAAACCTAGACAACTTGAATGGAGACCGATCTGGTGATGGTTAGTGATGTCTGACCGTGAGGTGGAATCATTAGTTGAGGGTTGAGGTGGTTTGGCCTCTGGAACCGCTAGTTTAGTTTTCTTGGTTTATTCCTTGAGATCCCATATTCATGCTTGGAATATGGCACGGGGGTGATTGACTGAAAGAAATATTTGGTTCAGCCCAATCTATGGTCGGGTGTGTTACACAATAATTTGTCACCATGCTCATTTTCCCGTGCTTAATCCTGAAATGCCATATGACATATCCTGTGCAATGTTTCCATCGTCAAGAAATATTCTAACATATCCCCTTGAAGATTCAAATTAGAAGACTTCCTTGAAAGATGACTTAAGAAAACTTGGTCAAATTCCTAGTTTCCTAGGTTAACGCTCTTCCTGGTTCCATAACCATGCTGATGTCCTTTTCACAGTTCTGGCCCAGTGCTATCAGCGCCCTAATTTATTGGAAAACCGCATTGATCCCCTTTCTGGCAGTGCTACCTCAAATGGAGGAGAAGCTTCGACCTCTAGAATCTCAAGGGCGACAAGTTGGTTGTTGAACAAAGATGATAAGGTCAAGCTCTATCATTTTAGAGCCTTGATCTCATCCATGGGGAATCATCCCTTAGAAATTGGGCCTTCCTCCTCCTTTCATGGGCTCCCAACCTCCTCTCCCTTGCTATAAATTCACATCCCTCATTCCCCCAAGTTTAGAGCTTGGTTGATCATTGTCAAACTCATCTGAACTCTCATCCCTTTGCATGATAGCATCGTGATTAAGCCTAAGTGAACGGGAGAAGGAATGCTTTTGATCTAGGCGAAGGACTCATATTTTCACCTAAGGACGCCTCCAACATCAAGGCCTGGTTGTAAGCTCTCCTTTTGTAATTTATCAATAATAACATATGATGTTTGACTTCTATATTTGTCTACATGATTATGCAAATATTTTGGTACTCCTTGATCTGCTAGATAACTAGTGTTTACATTTATTATGTATTGTATCAAGTTTGTTGTTGTCTCTTGATCATCCATAGGTATTCGTGTGCGATTAGTAGCAGGAATAAGGCCTGCAAGGATCGTAGATAAAGGTCACCATAAACGGATCCAAGGATATTGATTGGAAAATTATGTCTCTTTCCCCATTGCATTGTAAGCATTAGTTAAGAAAGCTTATGTTTGAAAGAATCTTGTGTTGCTAGACCCACTCTAGGGCTAGAGAGATCGCCTCTGTCTGCAGAGGGGATTTATCTTGACAACAGAACTCGCGACCCCATTGGGGAGCTTTATCCTTTTAAGTCCTTCCTTGAACTGATCTTCAATCAGTTTCACTGATTTTTTAAATTTAAATATGTTTAGGCCTCTGTCAGGTTGTGTAAGGATTGTTAGTCACTTCACTGTGTCGGGTCCGGTGTTTGTGTGAGATTTTTTTTATTTTTCATTGTTTTTAGCGACCAACGCCCTTTCTGTCTGCATAGTAGCGCTGGCAGTGCTGTTCTATATAGCACAGTCATGCTGATTGGCCTTTCACCATCCTTCTGCTCATCACAGAAGCGCTGATCTCAGCCTTAGGGAAATTTTACTTTCCCCTTTGATTATCCACTGTGTACCGCCCCTTGAAGGAGTCTGTGAGATCTTAGTGGTCTCCTTGCTGTGTGTTTTACTTACCTATCTTCTTGGAGCAAGTCTTTATCGTTTATTTGATTTGTTTGTACGTTTGGGAGTTTTGTTTCCATTTCAAACACACTTTGTTGCATTGTTCTTGTCTTGTTTCGAAGTGAATTGGTGTATGCTTTGGTCATCTCTGCATGTCTGATTCTTTCCCTTCGGTTTAGCGTCAAGCACAATATTACGATTTGTTGGTGTACAAGTCTAGAAGAGTGTGTTTTGTCTGAATTAAAAAGGAATGGAAGTGACTTTCATTTAGTTTTTGATTTAGATCATCTTCCATTTTAAGAAGAGTGAAAATCATTTTATTTGTGCATTTCTTTGAAATGATTTTTGTTTGGTTTGATTGAAACAAAAGTAAAGGGATTTTGCATTTTTTCTTCCGTTCATTTGTTTTGATTTTGATTACATTTAAAAGTGAAAAAAAAAATTGTGCATCTTAGTGAAAGAAAAAACATTTTCATTTTTCAATAAGTTTCATTTGTTGGGAAACTAAATTCAATTGAAAATCATTGCATTTCGTAACTCTGAACTAGTTTGGGGGGAATTATTGTTGCTGCGTTGAGTGCATTCTCGGTTGTCTCTCTTCCCTAAATAGTTTAGGATTCATCGAAATTGAAATCTTCATTCTTGAATTTAGTTTGCACCATAAGGATTCAGGTGACATTCGTTTTGAGCCTTGAAAATGAAACTTTAATCAAGATCAACTTAAAATGAACCCAATTTACCTTAAGGAGCATTGGAATTAACAAAAATATTTAGTGTTCTAGGCTAGAGACGTGTTCCGACGTCGTTAAACATAGGAGCTATCGCTAATGGTCTGCGTTACAACCCGGGGGTGATATCCCATCCCACGTATGGAAGTATATTGATGCGTGATAAGTATATTTGGGACACTCTCATCAAGTAGTTACACATTAGAAAACACTACTATGGACTGGAATCCCATGTAACGTCGTGTATATTTGGGGAGAAACCACTAGGTTGCAAGCTTGCCATAGGTAACCGAGTCGGTCGCCTTGTAGACGTGATACACCAAACACAACATTCGAAGAGATTGGTTGTTGTACGTTAAGTCCTTGGTCATTTATCTTTCATTTGATCACCAAGGTGTATATTGCAGTTCACGGATACTTGGTAAACCTTTATGCCTAGCGCACCCTTTTTTATTTATTTTTTGTTAATTCTAAAAGTATTTGCCCTTGAAAACATCTCACCCGTGCAATTCTCCAGCATTTTATTGCTTGGTAAATTGTGATTTTATTCACCTCCTTCCTTTTTGATCTTCGAATTTTCCCACTCCCTCCTCTGACAGATCTCAAGAACCTCCTCCTGAGGTCCCTCAATTTCCGGTCGGACCCCTCGAAGTGTAAGGTGAAGAGCTTGGAATTGTAATCAGTGTTCAACCCATATCATCTTGAGCACCTCCTGACGATTCTCCTTGGACCACATCGGAAGAATTTGAGCCGGAAATCCCTGAACCATCTACACAGTTCTCGACCTTTCCTCAAAATCTGCTCTTTGATCCGATCGTAGTCTCGCCTCAACATTATAAAAGTGCTTTCGATTAGCCCGGAATCCCTTTTCGTGCTTCTCTGATATCGTCTCACTCTATTATCTGTGGGTTGTTTCTTGACGAAATAACATCTAATGCTAATGATGTTTCATTCGTAAGCGCTCCTTAAAGCACTCTTCAGGAAACCTCTAGCTCGTATATCCCGGAAGCCTCGTCATCGGTATTTCCCTCCGAGGGAGAGTTGTTCGGATCCACACCTCATGATTTAGGTAGTGCAACTGAAATATAATCTAGTTATGTTGCATCTACACTCCCGCATGATTATACCTCTTTGGGAAACCTCATTTATGGAGCTTCTGGTAGAACACCATTATTTATGGATCCCATTTGGTCAACGAGTATTCCTCAGTATTCTGGCCCATTTCTTTCAAATGTGGCCACGATATCTCAACCTATTATTCGACTGACGGTCACCATTGGTCAAACGATCATGTCATTCGGATCCTATGTCCCCTATTCGCCATCTACGATTAATGCAGTCCCACTGTTGAGTGGGAAATCCACGGTTTTGTCCATGCATGGGGGGCAGTCTAAGCCTCTCTATGTACCTCCCCTATTAGGTGGGGGGCAGTCGAGTTTTGGGTCTATTCCTGGGGAATCCAAACCTCATGTTCAATATTCTCAGGTTCAACAACCCCTTCAGCAACCGAACGTAGCGTATTCGTATGCTCAACAACCTAACATTCCTTATGTTCAAATTTTGAATGTAAAATACTAATATGTTCCTTAATCGAACATATCTCAACAGTACATCCAACAGCCCTAGTCTTTGGTGAGTGCTGTTGCGACTAATCCTCAGTTTGGTTCTTCCACCCAAGCTGGTATGAATCTCCTTCTTGGTCAATTTGGTCCTTTCCCTCATCAGTCTGGTACTCAATACCAACCATTTCCTCAAGGTCAGTACCATAAACCTCAGCTTGGGCCTCAACCTGGTGCTTCATGTCAGCATATTCCTCAGTACTAGCAGGCTCAGCCAGGACCTCAGGCTGGACACTATGTTCGACAAGGACTGCAGGTTGGACCTTATGTTTAGCAGGGACCTCAAACTAGACCTTCTGTTCAACAACAACCGCAGACTGGACCTCATGTTCAACAGGGACCTTATCATGGACCCCATGTTCAATAAGGTTCGCAATGTTAGTTCCCGCAGGGGTTGTATCAACAACCCCAACCAGGTCCCTATCAGCAATATTTGCAGCAAGGTCCTTACCAGCCAAGGGGGAAATATGCATATCTGGGTCAGACTCTACCCTTTTGGGGGAAGAATCCTTATCAATCAGTTTGGAACCCCTGACCTTTCTCGCCTCATCATCAACCTTTATCGTTCTTGGCTACGTTGGAATTTTCAGATGCGTCAAAGCTAACAAATGACCCCATCCAGCATCAGCTGTATTGGGTGCCAATTCCAACCAAGATTCTAGGAGATTGTCCCAAGTTCAAAGGAAAATATAGGGAAGACCCTCAAACCCATGTTATGACATACCACTTGTGGTGTTCATCTAATTATTGGATTGACGATTATATTTGTCTTCATCTTTTCCAGTGCACTTTGACCAATGCTGCGGCCAAATGGTACATTGAACCCCCTTGAGGGATTTTCTTTGATTTCAATTCCTTGGCCATGGCTTTCCTCACTCATTTCTAGTTGCCTGTCTGGTATGAAACCGACACCCATATTCTCACCTTGTTGAAGAAGTCAACCACTATGCACATCTCGGATCACATCTACAAATGGCAGTGTCGCCATCGCCTCATAAAATTTGAGATCCATGATCAGCTGTTGACCAAATGGTTTACAAAATAATTCGTTCCCAAGATTGAAAAATATCTTGCCATGGGTGGGTGTGTTACAGAAGAGGAGGTCATTTCTAGAGCTCAATACCTCAATTTGGTTTATTCCTAGTCCGGGACTCTATATGAGTTATTACCTGATGCACCGCATCCATTGACTAATCCTGCATCATCTCAGTCTCCTATTATGCCTCCGGTGGATGGTGTTATTGGGACAGTGGCTCATGCTGATAGTAGTGCACCTAATACTTCTTCAAAGTCTAAATCCACTGCTGCCGCTGTGCCCCCTACTCCTTCCCATAACCAGAAGAATCCTGGTAAAACCTCAGAGATAAATGTTGTTCAATCTACCACAATAGATAAATCCTCAAACAGTAAGAAGAAGGATAAAGGCAAGTCTAAATCCGAAAACCCTAAACAAGATTCAAAAAATTCATCTACTGGTGATTCTTCCACACGTAAGCCCAAATATCCTTGTCCGATATGTGATAATGATCATTACACCAAGGATTATCCTCAGTGTGTCGAAGTTTCCCGTATTTTGAAGGGCGCACCTGAGACTTCGGCCGTTTTGAAAGAACCGTTCCCTTCCCAGTAGACGGAAATGGTAGATCAAGCTCAATCATCTGGAAGCTCTCGGGTGTTCATGGCTGGAACACAATTTTTTTCCATCACCATGAGAACAAAAGATTATCCCAATCCATCCAAGGCTCCTGTGGAACTGGGAGTTACATATCACCCTTCCTTTTCCATGCCTCCTACCTTTGGTCCTCTCCAGATTGAGAGACCGAGTAGTGACTCCATCATCCGACCACCCCCAAAAGGTGTTCTTCGGAAATCGTCTTACAATCCGAATGCGAGAGAAGCACAACACTAGAATAATGCAGAATATTTGGCTCAAGTGCCTTCGACGATGTCAGCTTTGGAGGTCCTTAAGTCGTGCCCATCACAACGGAAAGAAATAATATCCGTTATTGGAGGGATTGATCCTTTAGATTCTAGTATGATTACTTTCTATCTCGAGAATTTTTTTCCTTTCCTCCTATCTCAAGTAGATTTTCTGATCCAATTTACCATTATGGGAAAGACTATTCATCAGACTATCATTGATGAAGGCGCTTAGACCTGCATCATGTCTGTCGCATGCTAGAAAGCCATCGGCTCTCCCCCATTGATTCAGTCCTCGAATACCTTAGAAGATTTTGACGGTAGAGGTTCTCGACCGTACGGTATTCTCAAGGCATTGCCCATCCTGTTGGAGGGGAAAATGGTAACCATGGAATTTTAAGTGGTAGGTGCCAACTTGAACTATAATATCCTTCTTGGACGTAGTTGGACAAACACTATGGTTTGTGTGGTTTCCACCCTCTTTCGCATCCTCTGTTTCCATCATCAAGGGAAGATAATGACTGTCTATCGTTTGGATTTCTTCCCCTCTGATTCTTCAACAGGTAACATTCCGTATGTTGGGAAGACCGCTACTCCTTATGAGAACATTGGGCTGGGTCTGTTCAAAGACTCGTCTCTTATGGGATTTTTTCTGCTTCTGCCTCCAAATGTCGACTCCATCAATATGATCTTGTCTGGTCACGATTAATGGATTATCCCCAATCCTGATGAGCTTGAGATTTTGGTGAAGTTATGCCTCTTAACTTGGAAGAGAAAATGTATCAAGATATTCTCACAGCTTTTGAAGTTGTATTCGAAACCAATACCATTTGGTTTCCTCTCTAGAAACTTATGCGCAATCTCCCTGGTTTGGTTCTTAGAACTCTGATGATCCCTTGAGTGATACTTTCCCCACCGACGAGAGTATTGTGGAGGTCATGTCTCTCGAAGAAACTCCATGGGATGATGGACATCATCATTCCTCGTTTCTCCCAATCCCAGGTGACATCTCCGCCTGTCTAGGATCCCATGATTTTCCAGTACCGACTGACCCACTTCTGAATCCAAATTTTATTCATGAAGTGTTGTCCGAAGGGAACATGGGAAATATCACTCTGACCATTCCGATCGACATCTTTATCAAACCAGGGATTGTCGAGAATGTGGATATCGGTGCGTCTTGTTCTGCCAATGAGATCAAGACCTATAAGAAACTTTTTGAGGAGTTCTGTGATGTCTTCGCATGGTCGTACATCATATGAAGAAATGCCTGACATTGATCCAGGTATCGTGGTACAAAAAATTCCCACATATTCGGATTTGAAGCCCATTCGCCAATGGCTTCGTCCTGTGCACCCAAGAAAGGCTGCTGCTATAAAGGGTGAAGTGGAAAAACTTCTTAAAGCTGGTTTTATTTACCCCATACCATTAACAGATTGGGTCTTGAATATTTTTCTTGTCAATAAGAAGCAAAGGACCATTTGTGTAGGTTATTTCTATCCGTCTATTTTTAAAGACTGCATTATCGTAGTACAAAAAGGCCATGATTTCCATATTTAATCTTAAAAAGAGTGCGCCCCACCCTCACCCTTAAACCCAGTTGTGACTGTCGGATCTTTTGTGAAATGGGGAATTGATTTTATGACCTGTAACCCTCACTCGGTCAGGGGGCATGGCTATATCATTGTTTCCATTGACTATTTCACTAAATGGGCCAAGGCGATGCCTACATACAATAATTAAGCTCTAATTGCGATGCAATTATTATTCGATCATGTCATATCTTGGTTTGGTGTCCCGAAAGAATTGTCACTGATCATGGCACTCATTTTCATACTCATATGATGATAAAGCTCTCTGCTCAGTTGGGGTTACGTCAGGATAACTCCACCCCTTACTATCCACATGCCAATGGCTAGGTTGAGACTGTCAACAAAGTATTGGTTACTATGATTCAACGCACCATTGGGAAGCACAAGTGAGACTAGCACCTCATGCTTTTCTCTGGTTTGTGGGCATAATGAACCTCTGCTAAGACTGCCATCGAATTCACACCATTCCAATTGGTGTATGCTCTAGAGGTCACACTCCTGATCGAGTGTGAGATTCCTTCCCTGAAGCTAGCTATTGAAATACTTCCTGGTACTTCGTAGGAAGAGGAACGCCTGTTGTACCTAGAGTGTCTCGATGAGACCAAAAGGTTTGTTGCTTTAGTTCTTGAAGTGTACAAAATATGAGTTAAGGTTCAATATGACAAATCTATCACCCCTCTCATTTTCTCTGAAGGTGACTTGGTCCTGCTTTATGACCAAGCCCATGATAATTTGGGAGTAGGAAAGCTTGAGCCAATGTGGCACGGGCCCTATATCATCCAACATGTTTTGGAGTGTAGAGCCTATGAGCTAGTTGATTATGAAGGCAATCCTTTGGCTGAGCCCCGAAACAAGCTCTATCTGAAAAAATATTACGCTTAGTCATAAGTGTGATACTATGTATGTTAGTGTGCTTTGAGTTGATTTTTGGTGTGATTGTTTGCCTTGCAGAAATGTTTCCTCTGCTCACCTTGTGTTCCACTTGGTTTGCAGACGTCTTCAGATGATTATGTTGGTTTTGTTGATGGCGCTTGCCATAGCATACAAAACCTATCTTCCGCAGCATAGGCACTCTTTGCTTCTGATGGCGAGTTGATTAATTTACAAGGTATTTGTTTGGCTCAAAAAACTAACAATATTGCCGAGTATAGTGCGGTGATCGAACTATTATCGGATGCCATTGACCTTGGGATTAGAGATTTGGTTGTTAAGTTGGACTCACAACTTGGGTTACAATTTAATGGGCATTATTATGTGCGCAATCCTCAAATTTTGCATATTCATTTGCGTGTTAGATTATTGGAAAGAAATTTTGATTTTATCACATATCAACATATTCCAAGATGTTTAAATACATTAACATATACATTAGCAAAGCATGTATTAAATAGACATTTTCGCAATATGTAAATCAAGACATCACTACGATACATAAGTAGTCGTAGAAACATGCATATATATATATATATATATATATATATATATATATATATATATATATATATATATATATATATATATATATATATATATCTGTTTGTAAGTGTGTTACATCCAAAAGCTCAAAAAATATGTGTTATGTTACAAAAATGTCTCTTTGAGCCTACATCAGTACAAAATGTATAAATAGGGCTGCTATTCGCCCACATGGTGCTCATGGTAGCAGGTGACTGCTCGAATTACTCACCAGAGTAATCGATGTAGTTTTCCTGGAACTCCGACCGTATGTCTCTAAAAGCGTAATGGAATCTCATTGAATGTAGCATACTCTAGAATGCCTCTCGTGAGGCTGACTAGGTTCCGCTCCAACTAAGCTAATGTGTTTTCTCCCTCCTTATAAGGAGCATCCTCTGCTGGAAAGGCTACCCTCCGTGCAATTGGTGACATGTCGGGAGGTCTCTGGTTTAGGATACATAACAAAAAACATTGAAAAAGTAAAAAATGTTAAAAAACATTTTTTACCTACATTGGTCCATTGTGTTCTTGGTGGGATCAAAAGATCCAGATCTCCTCTAAAGTTGATGTTGGCATATGTGTAGTCCTCAACTACGATAAGTTGGTGTTGCAACCAAATGAATAAGGTTGTGAGGAAATGCATCTGTTTCCCCCCTCCCTGTCGGGGCATGATGTCACACCATCGCACCAGCCTTGGATCCCTCGGGGCTAGATCATAGATCTCTAGCCATTGATACTGGAACGAGGGTACTCTCTCCAGAAATAAAGTCACTAGAATTGACCCATACCCATACTGTTTTAGTCTCCCTGTCTTGCACTTCGTTAGCTGGATTTTCATGTTAGCGAGAAACCCCTCTCACTAGTTGAACATCGTTGGGGCCAAGTAGTCCACTGCGTATTGGAATTGAGATTTCATTGCGTCATGCAATGCCTGGGCTCTTGCCGCTATCGTGATGCAGTGTAGTATGGTACAAAAGGGAAGCACTCTGATGAAAGAAATGTCTACCTTCCCACTCTATGTTTTCCGTGCCCCAAGAAAATATCTTTGGATGAGAATGCTAGTTCTCTCACCCCCTATGCAAGCTCTGGAGACTTGGATCCTCTCCCCTCTCCTAGAAATTCCAGTGATGAAATAGATGTCCATCACATCTAGCTCTAACTCTTGGTCCCCAATGAAAAATAAATGTCGGTCCACGTCCCAAATACTGATTAAGTATTGGAGAAGCTCCAATTTAACACTTAGAACGAATGTTTGGAAGAATTTCAATAATCCACAATTGCACAAAGCATTGACACAATCTTGGTCTTGTAAGGCTTGGTGGTATTCCACCTCATGGCCTCGTTCTTTCCATTCAACCGACATCTACAACGAAAGTACCTACAAAACATGTCCACTTGGATTTTTAGGAGCTTTCATGGAATAATTTTTAGAAACTAATGGTGGAGTTAGGTGATTTTCACATTTTAAACTCTTGCCCGCAGCCAGCGCCTCTGTTCGAAATAATTCAACGCTAGTGGCACGCTGCCCTAACAGGCTAAACGAGACCAACGTGATCTCGATAGCTCGAAATCGTGTTGGTCGTAGGTGATTTTAAAGTTTGAAATTCCTCCCCTAAACTCCATAATTATAAAAAGAAAATGCCAAATGAATAGAATCAAATTGAACACGAGGTTTAGAGCTCTTACCTAACATCGACAGATCGACAAATGGTGTCCCAGTTCGGTCGCATCACTGATTTGAAATTTTGAGGGAAAATGGAAAAAATGCTCTTCTCAAAATAGAAAGAACATGACTTTCACACTATTGATGATCATTTCCGACGAAAACAAGTTGAGTTTTATCTCTTTTTTGGGCTCGTTAAACGTTTACGAAAAAGGAACCCCCCTGGAGTCAACTTTCAGCTCTTTTCTGACTCTAAAAAGTTGAAAATATTGCCGAGTACTTGTCATTTCGAACTCGTTAAAGTGAATGAATTGATGTGATCTCAATATATGTTTACCCCTTTTTCGGGCTGAGATTTACTATTTACAAAAAGGGAATACCTTGATCGAGCATGTTCAAGAGGTTCTCTCAGACATAGTTTTCTACCTTTTCGGATTCGAGGGATGATTTACGAAAAGGGACATGATGGATTTTTCTTTTTGTTTTTTTTTCAAACACCTTAAACATGAAAAATTGCCGAGTTTCCCTTTCGTTGGACTCGTTAAAGATTAAATGACGAAAGAATTGTAACCATGACAAGACCTCCTTCCTCCTTCCTAGGGCTTGTTGAACTTACTAGGATGGATTCATTCGAAGAATGAAATTACATGCTCACCATATGCTATCCTCTTCACGCTGACTATAAAAAAATAAAGAGGTACTCATTAGCAATAACTGGGGAAAATTGAAAGTGAACATCCTATATGTATTTTGGGCAGCTTGTCACTCTTGAAAATGACACTCATATGCAATTTGTGTTAGGTTGGGGACATCCTACATTCGTCACTTTGCCTCCATGGGTTTGGGAAATCTATTTGCCTCTCATTTGATTACCAATTTTGTCAACATGACCTCTGATCCTATTTGAGTCAAATGCTGCCACCCTCCGGAGTCGTGTCGCCAATATGTTCAAGATAAGTCCTTTTTGTCAAACATCCTCTGCATATCTGACCTCCTCTGTTACAATTCTAAATCACTCCTATCATCTTAAGATATCTGCTATTTCGTGTAGATGATGTGGGAATCATCATGGCCCTCCTTCGACGAATCACTTCCTGTCAACTTCAGCTCATTATTCGGAAAGGTGGTTTAGAAAATTATGTTCAGTACCTTAGATCTTGCATGCCTCAATGGGAAGTTCTTCGTGTTCGATGATAGGTTCACATCATTGGACTTCGATCGAATGATTCTGCAAGTGTTTGAAATCAACACATTTTTTCGCGCTTGTAAATTGTGATGTCATTCCTTGAGTTCCATTGTCATTATTTGTGGTCTCTCTCATGCCTATTAACAGTTCTTATCATTGATCGGTAATCAGGTGGTTTCTACCATGTTCGACACCTACACATTTATTCGCATGGCTAGATTTGTACATTGGGTTGATTGAGATCGCAGTGAAGACCCTGGTTCACATTTGATTCTTGGTCCAGACTGCGAGGAGTTATTGAGTATTCATGATTCTATACATGATCCTATCTATACGGATGGATACGTCCATATCATGGATCCATTTATATGATCTCTTTTAGATGGATGAGTTTGACCATATCATGGGTTCATGTGTCATTTAATTCCTAGTGCAACATCACGTGGTTAGGAATATTTATACCAGAGATGTCATATATTGTAAAATGTTTGATTTGGCAGGTTTTACAAAGGTGTTCTGTGTTCCTTGCCTTTGTTCATAAATAATTTCAGCCATCACTCCCTGTTCTACCTTCATGCTTTAGGGGGCATCTGTTACATTGTAAATTGTCACCGTGCTCATTTTCCCGTCCTTGATCCTGAAATTCCCTGTGATAGATCCTGTGCAATGTTTCCATCATCAATAAATATGCTAACATATCCCCTTGAAGATCCAAAGAAGAATTCCTTGAAATATTACTGAAGAAAACTTTGTCAAATTTCTAGTTTCCTAGGTCAACGCTCTTCTCGGTTCCATGATCGCGCTGATGTCATTTTCACAGTTTTGGCCCAGCGTTGTCAGCGCCCTAATTTATTGGAAAACCATGCTCATCCCCTTTCTGGAAGTGCTTCCAAAAATGGAGGAGAAGCTTCGACCTCTAGAAGCTCAGTGGAGGTGAGTTGGTTGTTGAACAAAGATGATAAGGTCAATCTCTCTCATTTTAGAGCCTTGATCTCATTCATGGGGGATCATCCCTTAGAAAGTGGGCATTCCTCCTATTTTCATGGGCTCCTAACCTCCCTCTCCCTTGCTATAAATTCACATCCCTCATTCCCCCAAGTTTAGAGCTTGGTTGATCATTATCAAACTCGTCTGAACTCTCATCCCTTTGCATGCTAGCATCGTGATTAATCCTGAGTGCACGGGAGAAGGAATGATTTTGAGCTAGGTGAAGTACTCATATTTTCACCTAGGATGCCTCCAACATCAAAGCTTGGTTGTAAGCTCTCCTTTTGTAATTTATCAATAATAACATATGATGTTTGCCTTCTATATTTGTCTACATGATTATGCAAATATTCTGGTACTCCTTGATCTACTAGATAACTAGTGTTTACATTTATTATGTATTGTATCATGTTTTTTGTTGTCTCTTGATCATCCACAGGTATTCGAGTGCCATTAGTAGCAGAAAGTGGGCCTAGAAGGGTCGTGGATCAAGGTCTCCATCAACGGATCCAAGGATAGCGATTGGAAAAAGGTATTTATGTCTCTTTCCTCATTGCATTGTAAGCATTAGTTAAGAAAGCTTATGTTAGAAAGAATCTCGTGTTGCTAGACCCACTTTAGGGCTAGAGAGATCACCTCTATCCGTAGAGGGGATTTATCTTGACAATAGGGTGGTACGTGGAAGTCCCTGACTTGGTTGGATTTTGCATATGTTAATATAAGACCTTTTCCTCTTGTATTTGATGGGTAAATGTACTCGTTATCATGTGGTTTTAATGGTTTTTCTATCATTGTTACTATAATTCTGGTTTTATGTTGGTTATAAGCATGGTTTACGACATACTTAAGTTATGGCTCTCATCATGTTTTGGTTAGTAAATTAAATGCTAATGAATGAATGACCTAATGATGATATTTCAGCTATTATGAGAGGACATTAGGCTTTCTGGATGATTATCAAATAAGTATGAGATCCATGTGTTGATATGTGTAATTATGACTATTGGCCCTCAATTTTGGTCAATTTTGCTTATAAAAAATCCACCTAATTTCCATCATATTACACCTTATATCATCCATATTTGCCTCATTTTTACCTTATTATGCATATTCAGGTAATTAAATTAAGTTTTTCAATTTTTAGAGATTTTTGTAAAAATTGGGTTTTAAGAGTACTTTTGGATTGCACTGAAAATTCTCGTAATAGCTTCATGGAAGTCATATGTGCAGGACACCTGGGTGCAATATGAGCATAGATTTGGAAAGCTTGGGAACCATGGATGGAAAAACACCTATTGGTATCGTCAAACTGAGCTAAAACATGCCCAATCAATGCTGGTAAAACATGATCTGTTTTTCAAAAATCCCTACGAAAAAGGGCAGAATTAGTATTTTTTGGGATTTTCCTGATTTTGTGAAAATGAATGGATGAGTTCAACCTATATGGATGGGATTAGGATGGATAGTACTGCTAGAGACGTTATAGCTCAATTTTTTTTATTATTTTCTTATTTAAACCAAGCCTATGAACCATTTAAGCATGTAGAATTTGTATAATTTTGTATTAAGACTCTTGAAGACTTGGAGATAATTTGAGTAACTAGTTCTATTTTATATTTGTTGTTTATGCTGTGGATGGTTGCTGAAGTTTTCTGTAGCTGAGAAGTTCAAGTGTTCAAGGCAAGGGTGGAGGGCCCCCACACCAAGCTAAGTACACTTTTTGGTTAAATTAGCATAATTGTGATGAACTAGTTTTGCTTCACGTTTATTTAGTCATTTAGATGTGTGAAGATATTTATTATGGTTTCTGGATGGTTATTAGCTTAATTATAATTTTCATATGAAGGGACAAACAAGAATTTAAGTTAAATTCTCCTTCTATCTGATCATGAACAACAATTAAAATTCATCATCTTTTCCTTGCTTGAGTTATTTCTCGAATTTCTAGTTTTAATGCAATGGTAACAATGATGGAATAGAATTGTAAAGAAGGACAACCTGGATCTCCTAAGATAGGTATCTGATCATGAACAACAATTAAAATTCATCCTCTTTTCCTTGCTTGAGTTATTTCCTGAATTTTTAGTTTTAATGCTGTTACACCATTTTTTGGTCATCTAACCTATTATTATTAGATGGACTCAAGTACATCATGTAAGACCAATTTTACTCTAAGTAAAATTGCTTTCACTATGAAAATAACTTAGTAAACCACCTTTATTAAGTTGTTTATGGTCTAAACAGGAAACCATATAAGGAAATATTAAATAAATATACATTTGTTTGATTTTCCTCAAGAAATAATTAGTTAAACAATAGTTTAATTAATATTTCTGGTTATATTTAACTCAAAACAAGGAAATTGATTAGATAAATCATTATTTATCTTATTATTTTCTAAGAATAATTGTTTAAATCTTATTTAAATAATATTCTTTGTTAAATATGACTAATTCACCCTTAGATAATTAAATAAATCATTAGTTATTTGATTATTACTCAACCATATCCTTAAAATAATAAATAAATCATTTATATATTTTTTATTACTTAATCACATCCTTAAATGATAAATAAATCATTTATTTATTTATTATTTACAAATAAGGGGATTTGACTCAAGTCAAATTCCTTTTCCCTCTAATAAATATAATAAAATATTCCATAAAAGTTGGATCTAGATTGGGTTAATAATATTTTAATTATGCACCAATCTCTAGACTAACTCAATATTTTGTTATAAATAGAAGGGTTTTCCCATTCATTTGTCACCTTTTTTTGCCTAAAGATCACTCTGGATCTCAACGCTTGGTCTGGCTATTGATCCATAATCATAGCCATACTTTTCCATTTTTGTTTGGGTTTTCTACACCATCAAGAGAGAGAAGTTCTAAATCTGAAGTGCTGAGGACTTACAAGAACCCATCCCATTGAGGAGAACATGGAACACCCTCTTGTGTTTTCCTCCCAGGTGCCATTAATAAAATTATTCATTGGATATATTCTTGTATTGTCTATTGGATCTATGGAGTAAATCTTATTTTTCTACTGTTTAATGTCTTCTAATGCATAGATCTAGATTTTTGTAGCATTTGTCTTGATCATCTAATTGCAGATCTGAAGATATTAGCAGTCATTTCTGCTGTTAGGGCTATAAGTTATGTGTAGCTAAAGTGGTCTTTTTTCGTACACTTCGAATAAATATTCATACTAACAACTGGTGACTCCACACGGGTTTACCATTACGACCGCTGTCGTTTTTCTGATCCTTGCATATCCAGCTGCTTCAGGCCCTAGGATCTCTCTTCAGCCCCTTTTTTTTCTTATTCTTGATGTTGTTTTTAATCCATAAAACCCTAAAACGATAAAAATTCTAACTTCCACATGTTTTCGGACCCATTGCGTAAGTGAACGACATCAGCCGCAGTTGAAACGACAAATTTTTCTGAAACCTGCCGCGGAGAGTGCTGGAAGTGCAGGTCACACTTTTCTACCCAAAACCTGTGACCTAGACCTCTAGGGCACACTTTATTGCCCAAAAAGTACGACCTCTGCTGAAAACAGGCCAAAAACTGCGACCTGGACTTTTTGTAGGAATTTTTCTGAAAATTTTATGGGTTTTGCTGAGCCTCTGTTCAGGGTTGTCTGAACTCCGTCTCCACCCGTTTTGGACCTGTACTTGTTATGTTTCACTCAAATAAGTGGGAAACTATCCCCCTAGGGCTTCAGTACCCTCCACTTTTTGTGGAAGCGTGTTTGCTATTGCAAGTTCTTTGAAATTTCAGAGTCTTGAGCAATTTTTTTAGATCTGATACCTCATCTTCAGATCCACTTCAGATCGGCTTTTTGTCCAGCCAAATCTTCCCATTTAGCTTTGTTTGGGTTTTCCATTAGGGGGCACTCTGTTTACCCCCTGGAGATAGCCTTTCGCCACCTCTTTTTACAGCAATTTTCCTCTGATTTGTTGCTGTTTTCTGCACCACTTTCCAATAGATTTTGTCTTTTAGATCTCTGTCCCTCTTGACCCAAGATCTATTAGCCATTTATTTAGTGTGTTTAAATTAGTTTTTTGCTCACCTATAGACTAATTGTTGAGAGACCCGCCTCCTTGGGTTTAGATTACTGCATTTTTAGCTGTTTATTTGCTGTTTTGTAGGCCTATATACTATCATTTGCAGGTTTATTCACAGCTCTACAACAGATTTTTTATTTTCTCTACAAATGTTTGGGTTTAAAAATTAAAATTTACACACTTTTTCACACACACCCTAAGTGAAAGAGGGCTTGGTTAACATCGCCAAGAAAAGACTCTAGAACATTGAAATAATTTGATCCTGCGCCTCTTTACCCTCGTTTCAACATTGTAATCACTTGATTCTGCACCTCCCTGCCCTTGTCGGTCTCTTTTTCCTCGGTGCCGTGTGTGTGTCATCATTTCTCAACCTCCCATGGGCTCTGATTTTCCTCAGGAGAAGGCCAACACCCCCTACACATCTTCCCCTCTTGGTAACACGTATTCAGGGTACAACATGCTTCCTTTCTTTACCCAACCTCCTGTATACCACACTGTTACCCAACCTTTTCCGTCTGGTACCCCCGATGACCAGATTCTCATGATGAAATCTGATCAACCTTCAACCGTAGACATCAATCTTCAGACTCG
This sequence comes from Pinus albicaulis, assembly GCA_034641835.2. NCBI lineage: Eukaryota > Viridiplantae > Streptophyta > Pinopsida > Pinales > Pinaceae > Pinus > Pinus albicaulis. Next base: position 1,305,262,350 of record CM076584.1, on the reverse strand, counting down.
GTCCCGTCAGTACAACAAGCCTCCCGCTGCGTCTGTCCCCGAGCCACCTCCTTCAGTCTCTACAGAGCCTCTTTCGACACCTAATGGCCCCTTGAAGATCCCTCAACCTAGGGTGGAGGTTCATACCAAGATCCCTAAGGGTCCACTACATCGAAATGCTGCTTCTGGTAAAGCTTCCCACTCATATAGCATAATCGATGATTTGGCACAATCCCTTGCTGCCATTTCAACGCTGGAACTCCTCTAGTCGTGCCCTTCACAACGAAAATCTATTCTCTCTTCCATGGGTGATGTAGACCCTTTCGACGATCAATTGATTGTCTTTGATGTTGACTGGTCAAAACATCCTCCTCTCCCTGCTTCCGTCGTTTTCCAAATCCCAGTCAAGATCCAGAACGCCAACGTTTCTTGGTGCATTATTGATGAGGTGGCATCCACCTGTGTGATGTCCGCTTCGGTTTGAAAACAACTCAGATCTCTTGAGTTGGCCCCTTCCACGATCACTCTCCGAGCATGGGATGGCCACGCCTCCAAGCCCATTGGCTTATTCCGCAATTTTCCTATCACTCTTGCGGGCAAGACGGTTTGCGTTGACGTAGAAGTCATAGACGCTCCCTTAGATTACAACATTATTTTGGGTCGTAGCTACACTTATGCAATGTCAGCTGTCCCTTCTGTGGTTCACCGCAAGATTTCCTTCCCCCATAATGGAAAGATAATCACCATTGACTAGTTGATATGTTACGAGCCAAAGGCTCAGACCTCCCCTGAGTCCACTATCTCTTCCGTAGCCAACAAGAAAACCATCGACCCTTTGACCAATCTCTCACCTGGCGTCTACAAGGACTCCTCCTTGCTTGGTACTTTCCCTGGTCTTCCTCCTCCTATCTCTGATCCTAGCTCATCGAATGTTTGCATGATGCAATTGTCTCGGGCTTCTCTCAAGAGGCCCGCCTCGGCTAGTCAGCAACACCCTTGCCCTCTGCAGTCGTCTCTTAGCCCTTCGATGTAGCCTCTTGGACCTCCTCCTCCTGGCCCTTCAACTGGTACTCATGAGCCTTTTTATCCTCCTGGGTCGGTTCCTTCAGGCCTTAACCATTTAGGAGCCATCCCACCTGGCCATTACCCCTCCGATCAGATACTGTTCCTAGTCCCTCCACCAGGCATCTATACGGAACCTGTCACGGCCACCCTCTCTCTGCCTAACTTGACCATTGGGCTCCCTGTTTGGTACCTTGATCCTCCAACCGCCACCCAACTAGGTCAACCTAAACCTTATCTTGCTTTTACCTTGGTTCAACTGGTCCCCTTGACTTCTCCCGTTATCACAGTGCCTGAAACACCTCAACAGGGACCGCCTCCTGTTGCGACCAATTCGGGTAAGAAGGGAAAAGCTCGCAAAAGGGCCTCAAAGGACAAAGTGGCCCCGAATGACCCTGCACCTCCTCCGCCTCCAAAGCCCTGCACTTTGTGTGATTTCATCAGTCATGCCACCCATAATTGTCTCGAGTTGCCCTGCATCAAGCCCATGGTTAATGTTGCGTTCCCTGAGTCGACAGTCCTCAAAACCTCTGCTTCGTCATTGAATGTTACCAAAAACAACAAGACTATTCACACCAAACATCCTTGTGCTTTGTGTGGTCTCCATTTCCATTACTCTCATCATTGTCCCCGATTGACGCATTACTGTGCCTCTTTAGAGGTAGTTTGGGAATACGAGATTGAACAAAGCCAATCCGATTCTCCCGTACTTGCACAGTATGTTGTAAGCCAGATCGAGGATTTACCCGCTCCTATTGACATTCCCCCCTGATGTCAACATGACGGAGCATGCAGCCACCATCCTCTACCTTTCATCATCCTTGAGACGCTCGACAGAAGTTCCCTCTAAATATTCTCCTGTTGTTTCGCTTGACCCCATTTCAACAAACACCCCGAGCTCAACATCAGTAGATCCTTTATCTGCTTATTATTACGTCATCTCCCGCGACGATGCACATGTGAGTCTTTCTTCTCATGATGATGAATCATGTAACCCCGCCACGTCATGTGGTCTCCCTTCCTCCTGTCTTTCTACCTCCTGTTGTGACAACGACATCATGGAAGTTCTGTCCACCCCTGACTTCATATTTCCTGCCCATAAATAGGATGCCATCATCCATACCATTGGTGACTTATGCAGCCTGAGCTCAAGCTACGTCTACCGTAGCTCCTGTTAGGAATCTGTAATTTATTAGCAAGATTGGCAGAGTCCAATTACAGAAACAACATTGTTTCAACCAACTTTGGGATTCTAGGATCTAGCCCTCCTGAATTCGGAGAGGGATCTCTCCAATATGTACAAAGATGGATTTATCTTTGAAGTTTGGGGTTATGATATTAGGCTAGTTATGAAGGCCAAGGGTTTGTTTGTTTTTTGGATGGTTGAGCATGATTACTGTTCAAGGTGGAAAGTTCTGAGTGCAAAAAGTTCCAAAGGTGAGAAGATGCAGGCAATCAGAGTAAGCTTCGGTCAAAAAGGTAGAAAAATTGCAGGTTTTAGTCCATTGGGCTATGGAGTCATAATAGGGTTTAATTGAAACAACAAGAGGCAAGAGTGGTCCATGGGGCAAGTCATCTATGTCTAAGGATCTCTTTGAAGATTTGATTTATGGAATGGAATGATACAATAAGAAGGAGAAATAAAACAGATGCATAAACAAGAGCAGCCCAGGATCTGATAAGTACTTTTAAACTAGTCAGCCTTTGAAATGGACTCAAGAAAGACATAAAAGTAAACTAGGATCTGGTAAGTACTTTGAAACTAGCCAGCCTTTGATACACTTTCAATAGAAAACATCTTAAAACAGAGGGAAACTTGAAGGCAACTTTTGGATTAGAAACTAGCAGGCTGGGCTCACCACAAATCCTCTCCTAGTTCTTCTTTACTTGGTTACTTTCAAGAAAAATACAAAGATAACAACAGAATGGCCTAAGATTTGGTAAGTACTTTGAAACTAGCCAGCTTTTGACACATTCAAAGGGAAACAATCAGATAGTCTGTGGGATCACTCTGGGACTAGGGCTCACCATATCTTCCTCAGTTCATCTTCACAAAACATATACTGAAAATAACATCTAAGAATAACATTCAGCTAAGACAATAAGACGAGGGAACGCCAGCATTCCTATGCTTAAACTGAATTAAATCATTCCTAAATAACACAGATGGAGGAAAACATTCAAATAAAGATTTTCATCCAGAGAAGGTTACTGATATACAGTAGGTCCTAACTCTATGCATGTTGTTCTTTATAAGAGAATATGAAACACAGATGGAAACAAAAACAAAATAACAGGTTACAATAAGAAAAACATCACCGTCAACATAGACCAGGATCCCATAAATCATCTTGTATTGATGCTCCAAACCAATTACAGCTTTAAGTCCAGTGCTTTAGGTTAGCAACCATCTACACATCTCAGCCTAACCTATCTATCACCAGCAGAGCTCCAAGAGCCAGTGAATACTATGTACAATCAGAAGTTTTTTGCTCAAATGTATATCAAAGTTCTACAACCAACCCCTCACTCATCTTCCGCTGTAGTATATATAGAAGAAAGAGGAGGTGAGATCTAATAAAGGATCTCAATTACAATTAATACAGAGTTAATGTCTTCTTGGCCCTTGGGGGTCTTAATGAAGAAAATGTATAGGTGTTTCACTGTATTAATTGATTTTCACTTATGAATTAAGCTCGGTGGGAGCTTAGTTGACCTTTGAGGCTCTGTGTGACGCTAGGGTTACCCTGCAGATGTCTTTTGCATTAAGTTTCATTGCAGAAGTAACTTCTTGGCTGCGCTGAGGAAAAATATGATCTTCTTCAATAACTTCGGCCCTTGATTGAGTACTTTGAGGAACAGGTGGCGCTATGGTAGCTGGGAGGAATCGATTTGCCTCAGATTGTGGCGGTGGAGGCGTTCGTGCTTGATAAAACAGTTTAGGTTTTTAGTAAACTGTGTTTTATTTGGGGATTAGGCTTTTGATAAGCATCTTAGACGTAATCCCCACAAATCTATCCTTCAATCCTCTGTTCTGGTGCATTTTTGTCTTCGGTGCTGATACTCTTCGTCTGTGCCCGATTTGTTGTGTTCTTTGATGTTATGCAGGGCTGTGCAGGGTTCATAAGGAATCCTTTCCTGAGAAAACACTGAGAAAATGTGCATTTCTACCCTGTGAATGATTTCCTTGGATGAATCGAAGACGGGAGGGTCGTCACCCTCCGCCTCTGAATATTCTTTGAAAATTGCAAAAAAAATGATAAAAACCCTGCAAAATACGAAAAATGTTAAAAAATCATGCTTTTATAGGTTGACTGCATCGGAGGGCGTGCGAGGAGATCAGAGCCATTGGATGGCATCATCCAACGGTCAGGATTGATAAGGAGCGATCATGGAATGGGTAAAAGAAGGATTAAATCCGAGCCGTCGATCGTGAAGAGATCGACGGTTGAGATTGAATGAGGCGGTCAGAGGAGAAGGATGAATCTGAGCCGTCGATTGCGCAGAGATCGACAGTCGGGATTGGGAAATGGAAAGTCAAATGGAGAGATCGAGCGATGAATTGTGGGCTGTCGATCTGCAGATCAGATCGACGACGGAGATTGATTTTCCGCTATATGATGGCCCGGCTATCGCGCGTGCACCTTCGTTAACCATCGAGCAACTTTGGCGAGCGATCACCATTGGATCAGTGGGCCTAGATCGGACGGTCCACGACGATATTGCTGGGCATCCCAGTCCAAACATTAACGCGCGATGGACGACGGATGGACGACGGTTTACGAAAAGTACACATGATGCGTGTCAAACAGCGTATGGAATTGCTGGCCATTGGAAGAAAACAGCTTTGGGCCCGAAGGCGGTGCGATGGATACCGCCGGTTTCGGGCAACCGGCTTTCGGGCGGTGGGGACCACAGGGAGATGAAATCCGCACCGTCGATCTGTGGATTTAGATCGATGGTGGAAATTAAATCGAAATTCGATCCGGTGGAAAAAGTTATAAAATGAATAAAACCCAAAGTTTATAATAAAACAAAGGTTTTATATTTCGAACGAAAAATATATTATGTGGCTAAGCGCCCGACTGGCTCAGCGCGCGGTCACGGCGCCAGGGTGCATGGAAAAAAAAGGGTTAAGGACCTGGCTGAAGGGGGCTTAAGTCCAATACATAGAAAATATGCATTTTTATTGATTTTTCAATGTTTTCAAAGGGTTTCGGTATAGTTAAAAAATGGGTTTTTAACTATGGGAAAGTGATTTTCATAAATGGAAGAAGAGGATTTATGAAAACAAGGGAGTTTTTTATGGAGAAAAAGGGGAGAAAATGAAGGTTTGAGAAGGGGAAAAGTGAAGGTCTTGCAGCAGTATTTGGTCTTTAAAATCAGCAGGATTTCAGGGTCTTTTGGGAAGTAAACAACAGTGCAGATTTGGATAGAGGCAGGAGGCCTTCAAGAGTCTTCAAGAGCCAGCAGTTTTTAGTGAGAAAAATTGTTCCTTGAAGGCTCAAAAATAGATTTAGCCACCTTTTGGGATAATCAAATTTTACAGGTGGCTAACAGTGGCTCCACTTGGGGATGGTGCCTTCTTGAAGGCATCAAGAACTTTCAGACCTGCATTCTTTGGGAGGCTGACCATGTGTCTGATCCTTTAATGTTCTCTGGGAGGCTGATCATTTGCCTAATCCATTGGGCTGCTCTTCCTGTGCTGGGATGATTTTCTCTGAAAATGTATTAGCAGTCATAAAAGCAATGGATCTTCATCAATACAACTTTCTACCTACCCAATCCTACAAATCTAAAATTTTTTCTTCAATAGAGTGCACTTGGATTGACAAACTCTTTTCACCACATTTTATTCTTTTGAAAGCAGGAAATTTAATCTATTTCTACTCCTTATTTCTCCCTGAACTTAGATTTAACATTTGAGTTCAGATGATTCTCTACCTATTCTACTATCTGTTGGGATTAAACTGTCTGTTGGGATTTTCATTCTCTAAATTTCTAAAACATAAATTTAAAAACAACCAAGTCAAGATTAAGCTGTTTGACTTGCTGTGATCTATGGCATAAAGACAAGCTGCACATAGACATTTATTTTGTAAAAATTAAATCAAAAAATTGAAGGCTTAAGATCTGACAGTTGAAAACATTTCCTTCCTCTCTTTTACAGCTCTATTTTGACTCTTATTGAGCTGTATTTCATTTTCTTCTGGTTCAGATTTTGAGCTAATTAGAACCAGATTTTTACATATTTTTGACTCAGAAAATAAAACATATTTGAGTCATTTATCTTTGCAACCTTAGGTTCAGATTTTGAACATGTTTGAACCTTTCATTTCTACCCAAAACTATCTACTGATAAGCCAAGATTAGACAGTTTGGCATATCAAATTCACTATCCTATCAACAAAAAATTTAAAGCTAATTAGTCAAGTTTAAACAGTTTGACTAACTAGAAGTGTGTTTTTCAGGAGTGGCATTTGAGCTTGCACACTTTCAGATTTATCTCTCTTTTTTGGTATGGGGCTATACCTTTCTTATTTTCAAAATCCGCCCTCTTTTCTCTTTTTCTTTGTTTTTGTATTTTTGTTTTCTACAACTTTGAATGCAATGGTGGATGAAGTATTCACAATGGCAAAGATAAAAAGGCTTCAAAACATAACATGGATTAAGAGAAGTAATGCTTAAGCATCCTGCCATTGACAGGACCCCCAAACAATTCTGCTCCATTCAACTCCTGCAAGAAAAAAACATTGTTACAAGCAGCTGAATGAATAGAGTAAGGGCCAAGCCATAGGTTGTCAAATTTTCCATGCTTGCCCTTCTCTTCCCTCCTTGAGTCCCATTTTAAAACTTTGTCCCCAATCTTGAAATTGCTAGCCTTTGTTCTTCTATCAAAAAGGTTTTTAATGCTCTCCTTTTTCTGCAATGCTTTTTTATACACTTCCTCTCTGGTTTGATGAAGATGAATGGTCTGATTTATTCTTCTGATCATGTCATTATCTTCAGTCTGCAACTCTTGAATCAACTTCATTACTGGTACACCAAGGATGTTTGGAAAAATTGCATCAGTACCATACACTAGCTGAAAACGTGACATACCAATAGATTTCTTCAAAGTCAATCTGTCAGCCCAAAGTGCATGAATCAGCTTTGTGTGCCAAGACTTCCTGTTGTCCTCCAACAGTTTCTTGATTATGTTCACTAGACTTTTGTTTGAGGATTCTGCAAGTCCATTACCTTGAGGGTAATAGGCCGTAGAATGCCCCAATGTTATCTGATATCTGTGACAGAACTCAACCATTTTCTTTGATCCAAATGCTGCTGCATTATCAGTGATGATCTTGGTAGGACAACCAAATCTGGAGAGAATATTAGTCTCCATAAATTTTATGATAACCAAATCATTGGCCTGCCTACAAGGAATGGCTTATATCCACTTAGTGAAATAGTCTGTGGCAGCATCTGTGCTGGGGAGAAGATGGGGGATGGATTTCTCCTATAAAGTCAAGTCCCCACTGTTGAAATGGGGCTTCAACAGTGATTGGATGCAGAGGGAGGGGTAGCAGTTTTCTTTTGCCTTCAAAAAGTTGACACTTATGACAGGCTATGATCATCTTGAGTACATCATGGAAAAGAGTAGGCCAATAGAAACCAACCCTCAAAATTTTGTTGGCTGTTGTCTTCCAGTACAAATGACCTCCACACTCTCCTTCATGGAACTGGTACTTAACCTTCTCTGCATCAAACTCAGGAAAACATTTAAGCAATAGACCACTTGCATTCTTCCAATAAAGACATTTATCTATAATGCAATAGTTTACAGCTTTCAATTTTAGGAACCTTGCCTTAGTTTTTGTCAAACCATGAGGTGTATTCAAATTAAGCAAAACATAAAGAATATCAACATACCAAGAGGAATTCATAAAATGATTTTCAACTATGGGTGTTGGGATTTCCTCTTGATCATCTAAAGCATTAATCATATGAATATCAAGAACTTCACAATTTGATTCAGCCATTAATCTAGCTAGACCTTGGCCTTTGATGAGCTTAGTGGTTTTTATCTCTAAATCATATTCAAGAATAACAACAATCCACTTACCTCTCTTACCATCTGGGTCCTGTGTTAGAATGTCTTTAACAACTGAATTTGGGACAAATGCAATAATATGTGAATGAAGGATGTATACTCTAAAGTCTTTCAATGCTTTAACCAAAGCAAAAGCTTGCTTCTCCATAATGTTATACTTCAAAGGGGCATCCCTCAATGCCTTGCTAAAGAATGCAATGGGTTACTCTTGTCCTTGTGAGTTTTTCTGTAAAAGGACAACAGCTATGGTATGTTCTGATGCAAATGAGAAAATATAAAAATCTTTTTAAAAATCAAGACTTATCAGAACTGGCGCTTTGGTTAACGCTTGTTTCACCAGTTCAAAGGATTGCTTTGCTTCCAAGGTCCAGTTTACCCCTTGCTCCTTTTTCAGCATGTTTGTGATATTCCTAAGGAGCTCAGCTAAATTAGGAATGAACCTTCTCAAAAATTTGATATTCCCAATGAAATATTGCAACTCCTTGATGTTTTGAGGATGAGAGATTTGCAATATGGCCTCAATCCTCTTTGGATCTATCTTTATACCCTCTTCTGAAATAATGTGTCCAAGAAGTTTACCTTCTTGGAGCCCAAATAGTGTCTTCTTAGGGTTTAAAGATATTCCAAACCTTATGCACTTCTCGAAAACCTTTCTCAAATGTTCTAAGTGTTCTTCATCTGTTTTTGAAAACACAGTGACATCATCAAGATAGATAATGATGAAGAAGCCCAATTCTTCCGAGAATGCTATGTCCATGGCTCTTTGGAAAGTTGCTCCAGCATTCATTAGACCAAAGGGCATTTTCACATACATGAAAGTGCCCCATGGTTTAGTAAAGGCTGTCTTTAATTGATCAGCAGGGTAAACCAAGATCTGATTGTACCCTGAATAGCCATCCAGCAAAGAAATTCTTCTAGACCCTACCACCCTTTGTAAAATATGATCCATCTTGGGTATAGGGTAGTTGTCTTTTAATGAATCTTTGTTTAAATCTCTAAAGTCTATACAAAGCCTGATTTCTCCAGTTTTCTTCCTAACAGACACCAGATTAGATACCCATTTAGAATATCTAATAGGGACAATAATACCAGCTTCATACATATTTTTAATCTCCTTCTCAACCAAAGGAAACTGAACAGGGTTTATTCTGCGCAGCTTCTGTTTGAATGGTTTTTGGTTTTCTTTAGGGGGAATTTTGTGCTGTATTATTTCAGTGTCATAGGATTTAAGATCTTCGTAACTCCACGCAAAAACATCAGAAAACTCTTTAAACGGCTCAATGTATTTGAGTTTAACGTGAGCTGGTAAAATTTTAGACAGTTTAATCATCTTTGGTTTTTCCTCACTGCCTATATTGCACTCCTCCACTTCAGTCTCTATAGGTTCCAGTTTTGGTTTTTTGGCCACATCGTCAAAATCAAACAAATCTTCTAAAGGGGCCAAACCTCTAGGAAAACTTTCATCTTTAGTATGGAGAGTTTCCAATTCCTCTGCTTCGTTCATAAGTTTGCTAGACAATAGGTTAATATTGACAGGCTCAGGAGACAGTTCTTCTTCACCAAGAAAGTTTTCTTCACTGCAGTTTGTTTCATATTCTGAGTCCAAACTGTTTAGTTCAAATTCATTTATGAATTGCATGAAGTCTTATATTTGTTTGTCATTGTCAAACACCTGCCAATACTTCTCGTTATCAGGCACTGCTGGTCTAAACTTTATCTCAGTTGTACAGTCTTTGGTTTCAAATGGCGCTAAGCATGTCCTAGCTGCAAAGGCTAAATTGTGGGCTGCAATGTTTCTTTTCCTTGGGACAAAAATTACTTTGGACTCCTCGAATGTTTTCAGAAGATCCATAACATCATTTGAATAGGCTTTAAGTCTGGGATGATTTGCATTATACTCCCCATTGACTTGCCTAATGATCAATTCAGAATCCCCATATACATTGATTCTTCTGGCTCCCAACTTTTTCAAAAGATGTAAGCCTAAGAGAAGGGACTCATATTCTGCTATATTATTAGAACACTGAAAGTTTAATTTGCATGAAATGCATTCTGTGTGGTTGTTTTCAGTATTAGTAATCCAGACACTTGCACCAGCGTTAGTTCTAGTGCATGACCCATCAAAGTACATACTCCAGAGAGGAATTCTCTCGGTTTTATCTTGGTTAGAGTCCTCTTCAACTATTGTGCTCAAGGGTTGTTGTGGAATCTCAGTACTGAGTTGAATTTGTTTTAATTCCCCCATATTTTCATTTATTTGAGGGATACATGCCTGACTCTCAATGTTTAGAAGCAAGGGACACATGACTTGTAGTTCAAGACCCATATCTGGTCTGCTATTGTTTAAAGGTTCAACAAACTGTTTTGACAGTTCATTGGTATTCATCTCCTCCTCTCTATCAGCCATTAATTCTTTTAAAGTGACTTGTTCACTAAGTGTTTCATCATTAAACATGATAAAAGAATCGAGGCCTATATTGACAGAATAGATAGGAGAGTTTTGTGGTCTGTCTTGACTTGTGACTGTGTACTGCATATGGGACTCCCTATAAAGTCTTCTAGCTTGATTGAAAATAGGGATAGTCGCATAGGTCATGTCCATTTGCATAGTCCCTTGTAACTTAGCCCCCCAAGACCTTGAGAGTAACATCCCATACTTTTGGGGCACATCAGCCACAAAAATATCCATGACTAAGCATTTGGCTGGAATTTGGGCTAATTTTACACAGAGGTCCTTGATCAATCCTAAACATTTTACTCTGCTAGAATCAAAAGAGTAAAGGTCTTTATAAGGTCTGGTGATTTCTAGACCCAGGCTCTCCATTACAGCTTTAGGCATTAGATTATGAGAAGCCCCTGAGTCATGCATAGCGTTGTGCAAAATCTTGTCATGAACGTTAAAACTCACATAAAAGGGAGGAACAGGTCCCTCTTGATATTTTCCTTCAATCTTTGGACCAAAAATAAGCTCTGGTTGGTCATCGTTGAGATTGACTGTGTCATTGTTGTCTTATAAATTTAAATCCTTCAAAATTTGGGTCCTATATACATGTTGGGCAACTAACTCAGTGAGGGGAACATAAATTTTGATCTTTGAGATTTCCTGCTCCAGGCTGAAAGGAATTTGGTTCTTTGAAAAACTTGTTTCAGCCTTATTAACTGCCATTTTATTAGCAATGTCAGGTTGCTGTTTTGTTTTATTTACATTTGATAAAATTGTTTTCACAGGAGTACTAGCTGTAGTGTTAGTACTACTAATGTCTACACTCTATTTTTCATTGTCTTGAGTGCTTTTTCCTTTACCTTTATCAGAATTTTTAGCTACTGTTTTATCCTTTTGTTTGACCACTTTAGGCTTGGTTGCAGTGCTGTTTTGTGAGGATTTGTCAGAGGTTTTGTTGTTGGGGGTTTGTTGACTAGATTTACTTCTAAGGTCATATTCACTTCGAGGTTCAGTGAAGGCATTTTCCATGTCTTGACAACAATTTTCATTATCATCTCTTTTGTCATCATAAGGTGTATAAAGACCTTGTTTTCGATCATAATGAACCTCAAAGTCATAATCATCTACCCCAAATAGGTTAATATCATCTTCCTTTATTATTTGATCTGTTTCCTCAACCTCACTTACATAGTTTTGATGAAAGGGAGGAGTGATCTGTTGATCATCTTCCCTAGGTTTGTTTGGAGGTTGGTTCCTTCTAACATTCTGATTCTGGTTCTGGTTTCTATTTTGAGGAGCAGTTTGGTTTTGGCTTGCTTGTGCTCTCTTAATTATGCTCATCTCTTTCATCATTTCTTCCATCATTCTTTCCATCTTTGAATTTGAAGTGGAAGGTGTGGATTCCTCTCTAAAAGATACTCTCTTCTCAGCTTTCATCCTTGCTCTTTTCTCCATCATGTTGACTTCTACAGAAAGAGCACCTCTTTGCATATCTTCAAGAGTTGCAAAATCTCTCTCTCTTAGCGAATAGGTCATGTCAGAGTCAAACCCTTCAGGAAAATTGTTTAAAGATGAGCCCTGTGGAGGTTTTAACTCTGGGGAAAGGGCATTATACACACTATTAAACCTAGTGCAATAAGCTTGCACACATTCCCCAGGGTTTCTATGGAGATTTTTGTATTCAGAAAGGACTTGAAGAGGATTCTTTTTAACTTCCCATTTGTTTAAGAATGTTTGATGGAAGCCTTGGAGATCATTGATACTATGGGGGGCTAAGCCTTTAAACCATTTTCTTACTTCTCCCCCCAGGATTTGAGAAAATAATCTAAGTTTGACAGAATCATCATCAATTTCATTTCTGTCAAAATAGTCATCCATCTTATCCACATGTTGTGATGCAGTTGTAGTATTGTTAGCATCATATAATGGAATTTTGGATTGATAGTCCTGTGGAAGGTTGACTAATGGTGCAGGAAGGACTAAGGGAGCATACCATGCAACCATGGTAGGAGGTGGAGGTGGATTCACAGGTGGGTTGACAAAAGGGAAGGTGGGCTGAAGTGGAGTGGTTTGAATAGTGGATGAAAGATGAGAAGATGTGGATGGAACATCAGTAGACTGCTGAGCTGACCTTAGATGAGAGACACCTAAATTTAACAGGAAGTGTAGATCAGGTGGTGTTGTTTCTCTACTACCAAGATGTTCACTAGTTTCAGGAGAAGAAAGTGAAGACTCAGAACCTATCTGGGTTATATCATCAAATGACCTAGTTCTAAATGGATTAACTAAGTCAGCTTGTGATTGTTGTAGAGCTGAAAGATGTTCAGGCACTGATTTAACTCTTAAGGGTGGTCTGAAAACAGTTGATAATTTAATCTTAGGAGACTTCCTAAGGATACTTTCTGGGTTATCAACTAACTCAGGTGGGTCAGGGTCAGGATGGGCTCTAGTGTGAATCTTTCTAGAAGCCACTATGCTGTGTTTTTAGACCCAAACAAACAGGAAAGGTTCAACCAGGTATGACAGTCTTTGGATGGTTAACTAATCTGTTTGCCTAAATTTCAATCCCATAGTCCTCTAACTGAGTTTGAATGATATTGTGATGATCAGGGTTCTTTCCAGTGGAGTCTTAAGGTCTGTTCAGGATTGTGGAGTCGCCAAGTGGAAGTTTTTAGCTCTTTTCAGAGGTAAAAGGTTTTATGGTCCACCACCATGCTTGTGAAATATCCCTTTTCAAGGATATCCCGAAACACAAAAAAAATTTCTAACCAGAGATTGACTGGGAGGGCATTTACCAGATATTTCACCTCTAAAAGAGGATGAGATCTGGAAGCTACCTGGCCCTTTCCAGACTCTGTCTGAGAGTATGGGGTAAAACACAACAAAAGATAAGTGTCAATGTAGGAGTAAGTGTTTTACTGCCAATCTGAAATATTTTTGGTTTTTTCTGAGTTATTTTTGTTTTGAGTTGTGTGGTTTTTAAGAAAATCCTAACTCTGTTTCAAAAATTAGCTATGGTTATGAGACAAAGATAGTCTACTCTTATGGCTAAACCAGCTGATTTTTCAAGGTTTGATAAAGTCTTAAGATAATCCTAGGATTTACCTAGATTGTTACTGATTCAAACAAGTTTCATCATGATTACCATTTCCTGGTAGTGCTTGAAAATGCTGCTTTTACTCACAAATTTTTATGAATCAAGGGGTGCTCTGAGGTCTTAACAGGTATAAAAAACACTCAGTTCCCCAGTGGAGTCGCCAGAAATGTTAGGAATCTGTAATTTATTAGCAAGATTGGCAGAGTCCAATTACAGAAACAACATCGTTTCAACCAACTTTGGGATTCTAGGATATAGCCCTCCTGGATCCAGAGAGGGATCTCTCCAATATGTACAAAGATGGATTTGTCTTTGAAGTTTGGGGTTATGATATTAGGCTAGTTATGAAGGCCAAGGGTTTGTTTGTTTTTTGGATGGTTGAGCATGATTACTGTTCAAGGTGGAAAGTTCTGAGTGCAAAAAGTTCCAAAGGTGAGAAGCTGCAGGCAATCAGAGTAAGCTTCAGTAAAAAAGGTAGAAAAATTGCAGGTTTTAGTCCATTGGGCTATGGAGTCATAATAGGGTTTAATTGGAACAGCAAGAGGCAATAGTGGTCCATGGGGCAAGTCATCTATGTATAAGGATCTCTTTGAAGATTTGATTTATGGAATGGAATGATACAATAAGAAGGAGAAATAAAACAGATGCAGAAACAAGAGCAGCCTAGGATCTGATAAGTACTTTTAAACTAGTCAGCCTTTGACATGGACTCAAGAAAGACATAAAAGTAAACTAGGATCTGGTAAGTACTTTGAAACTAGCCAGCCTTTGATACACTTTCAATAGAAAACATCTTAAAACAGAGGGAAACTTGAAGGCAAATTTTGGATTAGAAACTAGTGGGCCGGGCTCACCACAAATCCTCTCCTAGTTCTTCTTTACTTGGTTACTTTCAAGACAAATACAAAGATAACAACAGAATGGCCTAAGATCTGGTAAGTACTTTGAAACTAGCCAGCTTTTGACACATTCAAAGGGAAACAATCAGATAGTCTGTGGGATCACTCTGGGACTAGGGCTCACCATATATTCCTCAGTTCATCTTCACAAAACATATACTGAAAATAACATCTAAGAATAACATTCAGCTAAGACAATAAGATGAGGGAATGCCAGCATTCCTATGCGTGAACTGAATTAAATCATTCCTAAATAACACAATTTAGAAGAAAACATTCAGATAAAGATTTTCAGTTAGAGAAGGTTACTAATATACAGTAGGTCCTAACTCTATGCATGCTGTTCTTTATAAGAGAATATGAAACACAAATGAAAACAGAAAAAAAATAACAAGTTACAATTAGAGAAACATCACCGTCAACATAGACTGGGATCCCATAAATCAGCTTGTATTGATGCTTCAAACCAGTTACAGCTTTAAGTCCAGTGCTTTAGGTTAGCAACCATCTACACATCTCAGCCTAACCTATCTGTCACCAGCAAAGCTCCAAGAGCTAGTGAATACTATGTACAATCAGAAGTTTTTTTCTCAAATGTATATCAAAGTTCTACAACCAACCCCTCACTCATCTTCCGCTGTAGTATATATAGAAGAATGAGGAGGTGAGAAATGATAAAAGATATCAATTAAAATTAATACAGAGTTAATGTCTTCTTGGCCCTTGGGGGTCTTAATGAAGAAACTGTACAGGTGTTTCACTGTATTAATTGATTTTCACTTATGAATTAAGCTCGGTGGGAGCTTAGTTGACCTTTGAGGCTCTGTGTGACACTAGGGTTACCCTGCAGATGTCTTTTGCATTAAGTTTCATTGCAGAAGTAACTTCTTGGCTGCATTGAGGCAAAATCTAATCTTCTTCAATAAATTCGGCCCTTGATTGAGTACTTTGAGGAACAGGTGGCGCTATGGTAGCTGGGAGGAATCGATTTTCCTCAGATTGTGGCGGTGGAGGCGTTCCTGCTTGATAAAACAGTTTAGGTTTTTAGTAAACTGTGTTTTATTTGGGGATTAGGCTTTTGATAAGCATCTTAGATGTAATCCCCACAAATCTGTCCTTCAATCCTCTGTTCTGGTGCATTTTTGTCTTCAGCGCTGATACTCTTCGTCTGTGCCCGATTTGCTGTGTTCTTTGCTATTGTGCAGGGTTGCGCAGGGTTCATAAAGCATCCATTCCTGAGAAAACACTGAGAAAATGTGCATTTCCACCCTGTGAATGATTTCCTTGGATTAATCGAAGACGGGAGGGTCGTCACCCTCCACCTCTGAATCTTCTTTGAAAATTGCGAAAAAATGATAAAAACCCTGCAAAATACGAAAACTGTTAAAAAATCCCGCTTTTATAGGTTGAATACATCGGAGGGCGTGCGAGGAGATCGGAGCCGTTGGATGGCATCATCCAACGGTCAGCATTGATCGGGAGCGATTGTGGAATGGGTAAAAGAAGGATTTAATCCGAGAGATCGACGGTCGAGATTGAACGAGGCGGTCAGAGGAGAAGGATGAATCTGAGCCGTCGATCGCGCAGAGATTGACGGTCAGGATTGGGCAATGGAAAGTTAAATGGAGAGATCGGGCGATGAATTGTGGGCTGTCGATATGTAGATCAGATCGATGGCGGAGATTGATTTGCCGCTATACGATGGCCCGACTATCGCGCGCGCACCTTCGTTAACCATCAAGCAACTTTGGCGAGCGATCACCATTGGATCAGTGGGCCCAGATCGAACGGTCCACGGTGATATCGCTGGGCGTCCCAGTCTGAACATTAACGCGTGATGAATGACAGATGGATGCCGGTTTACAAAAAGTACACAGGACGCATGTCAAATAGTGTATGGAATCGCTGGCCATTGGAAGAAAACAGCTTTGGGCCCGAAGGCGGTGCGATGGATACCGCCGGTTTCGGGCAACCGGCTTTCGGGCGGTGGGGACCACGGGGAGATGAACTCCGCACCGTCTATCTATGGATTTAGATCGACGGTGGAAATTAAATCGAAATTCGATCCGGTGGAAAAAGTTATAAAATGAATAAAACCCAAAGTTTATAATAAAACAAAGGTTTTATATTTCGAACGGAAAATATATTATGTGGCTAAGCGCCCGACTGGCTCAGTGCGCGGTCACGGTGCCAAGGTGCATGGACAAAAAAGGGTTAAGGACCTGGTCGAAGGGGGCTTAAGTCCAATACATAGAAAATATGCATTTTTATTGATTTTTCAATGTTTTCAAAGGGTTTCGGTATAGTTAAAAAATGGGTTTTTAACTATGGGAAAGTGATTTTCATAAATGGAAGAAGAGGATTTATGAAAACAAGGGAGTTTTTATGGAGAAAAAGGGGAAAAAATGAAGGTTTGAGAAGGGGAAAAATGAAGGTCTTGCAGCAGTATTTGGTCTTTAAAATCAGCAGGATTTCAGGGTCTTTTGGGAAGTAAACAGCAGTGCAGATTTGGATAGAGGCAGGAGGCCTTCAAGAGTATTCAAGAGCCAACCGTTTTTAGTGAGAAATTTTTTTCCTTGAAGGCTCAAAAATAGATTTAGCCACCTTTTGGGATAATCAAATTTTACAGGTGGCTAACAGCTCCCACATTTCCCCTCATCAGCAACATGTGGGAAGTAGACATCCTACCTAGATCACTCCCTTCCGCAGAGTGCATTCGATTTCTACTATGCGCTCAGGTTGCCAACATTGTTCTTTACCCTCCCATTTATTATCTTGTGGCACCTTTCAGAGGGACCCCCCCATCAACACCTTATATCAGTTTTGTCAATGGTGCAAGTCACTACTCCCGGAATTTAGCCTCGGCAGGTTGGGCCATTTTTACCCCTTTGCAGGAACTTTTTCTTTCAAACGGTGTATGCATTGGTACTGCTACCAATAATCAGGCAGAATATGATGCTGTGTGAGGTTTATTAGCTGATGCCCTTTCACACCGCATCCTCCACCTTCATGTTTGTTTAGATTCCCTGCTTCTTGTCATGCAATTGAATGGTGTATATCATGTGCATAATCCTATCCTTTTCAGAAGATATTTACGAGTGAAGATTTTGATGCGTGAATTTGAAATCATTACTTTCAGTCATGTACCTAGAGCACAAAAGCACTACGTATCTAACATTGCAAACCATATTCTGGATTGGCATTTAACACACACATTCAACACAAGACAATAACATAAAAATATCAAAACGATGCATATCCATAGTATGTGTCGTATAAAATGTTTTAGAGTTCATCAACTCTGATACATATGACATGCCCATAGCATGTTACCAAAAAATAAAAAATGGGGGCACCATATGCCCCTACACACTAATCACTATCTGGAGGATCCCGAGCCAATGGCTCTGCCCCCACAGCTAGTAGATTACGAACACTCTGTCCGGCCAATGCCATGCGTCGCATGACCCCTTGCCATTCCGAAGTTAAACCAATACATGGCTCTATGTACTGGTCATCTAAGTCTTACCATCCGCGCTCCAAAAAACCGGTCAGAAGCCTCTCACATCTATGATGAATGTCCTCCAAAAGGGCTGCTGTGTCCTCATTTTTCTATGCCCTTGGTCCACTAGATCCTACGGCCCCCGATATTGCAGGACGCCCCATGTACCCGACTGGTTTTACCGGTGCTGTATCTGCATACCAAAAGTAAAAGAATCAGCACTACATACAATATTCTAAAAACTTTACATGCACATAAAAGATCAGCAATGTGGCACTTACCATCTGGTCCCTATATACGACCAGGTGGAAGTGGCAGATCTGGGTCCCCACAACAACTCATCCCACTATAGGGATAGTCATCTATATACAGTGACATCTGATCCCAATGAACAAAGAAATCAGGATGAAACACTCGTCCAACTGCTCCACCTCCTCCTCTACACAGTAGTTGCCCCCACCGGCGCATCCTAGGCCCTCTCAGGCCCCCATCTGGGAGCTGTATGTGAGGTCGAAGTGTTGAGATATTCTCAAAGAAGAAAGAGCACAAAACTGTACCATATGCACAGTCATGGTTCACTTGCCGCTTACATAGCGAAAAATATCATTTCAATGACGATAGCATCATCTGGGCCCACCCATAGTAGGTCCCACTCAAAACACTCTCCACCAACATCATATGTCCCCATGTAATATGATGGAGTGACTGGTTGCCCAGGATTCACAGCACCGCTGCGGCCACAGCATGGGTCTCTAACCTCTCCAAATCCCCAATGGGTATCCGAGTCCCCTTGACTTGGAGACTTGGACGACAATGGCACTCTACAAACTCTATGATATTTTTCCCATTCGCTAATACTGGCTGAGTATTCCCTACCATCCCAAGTGGTGGGAGACCAGTCAGGAAACATATATCCTGGACCGTCAACTCAATTCGGTGCCCCTGAACTATAAAGACCTCATGGTTCGGGTCCCAGTAGCTGAAAATCCGGTTCAATAAGGGCTCCCTAGCTCTCATCAAAGGGTTCTCCACAAACTTCAGAACCCCAAACCTGGCCAAAGCACTGCGGACACACTGATCCTCCCGGATCTCTGAACGCAATGCGCCTAGGTCTCTCTCTCTCCAGTTGATCAGTAATTCTTCCATACCTGCACAAAACCATCATATCAATCAGTATGCAGATAGGAAATAATGTTTCTCATCAAAAAACCTTAGTGCTCAGCCAAAAAAACATCACTGAAACACCCCTCTCGGACAGGTCGCACTTTTCAGGCCCTAACCTGGGACAGGTCGCACTTATCTAGCAAAAACCTGCTACCCAGGTCGCAGTTTTTTCCCCAAAAAGTGCGACCCGGCCATGAGAAGGAGTAGAGGGATTTTACTGAGCATTAGGGACCTAATCTGAACTTTTAATCCACTGGAAATAAAGAGTAGGGTTAGGCCTCTTACCTGCAACTGACAGCTCTTGATTCCAATGGTCGGTTTTTCTGCTACGATCGTCACAAGATTTAGGGCCTTCTCTCCTCTCCACATTCACCACATCTCCACATGCAAATGAATGAATTTGCAGGGAAATTGCCTTATTAAAAGAGAAACCCCTGTTTCTTCTTTCGCTCGCCGCGATCGAACCGTAGCTCCGTTTACTAAACCGTCTGCACCATTGGAAAGCTCTCATTGAGCCCTCAAATGGGTATATGTTTGTTTTTAGTTATTTGATAATTAACCGGGACACATTTTCCCAAGAAGCATCACTTCACCCTTCTTCAAAAATTGAATTTATTCAGTTGCAACACTCATACTGGGGGCACCATGTTGCCTCCATACTTGTCCATGCTCGTGTCAACTTTCGTCATGAGTTACCATCTGGTACTCCTGCTTTTAAGGTCCCCATTAGACCCTTTACATTTGTGGCAGCACCATCGAGTCACCCTTGTTTAGAGCATCCGAGCTGAGTCATCATTGCTTTCATGGAGTCTATCCCCCTTTGCATCCCGCTATAGTCCTCCATCATTCACTGCTTGGTCCCTCTCTCATGTTGCATCTTATGGCCTTCAGTCCCACTGTCCCTTATCCCTCATGATGTTGTGTCAGTCACTGCCAGGTCATCCATTCCCTTTATGCTCTAACAAGGGAAGTCATCCGTTCGTTACACAGTTCCCCCCATTTCATCATCATCATTGGTGTCAATCTGTTAGTCACTCTACTATTTTCTCTCGTGCCCTAGTTGAGGACCCCTTATTACCTCACCTATGGCGGACCTCCTTCTGTCGACATTAGCTCATTCATTCCAGAAGAGAGGTCTAGAGGGCAGTGTACATTGGTTCCAGCTTACACTTTGGTTTGGTGCCTCGGATCAGGCAAAGGGACTCCTTATTTCCCTTTGACTTGATTGTTTCTTAGCTCTAGCTCCTTTCAGCATGATCGAGATCCGTATACTCGATGTTTCAATGATACAACAACTGACATTGATGATTCCCGAGTGTGTGTGAGATGTATCAACCCTCATGAGGGGTGGCCCTATAGGTATCCCCCCACAGACTTGGATGACCTCTTCATCACAACCTTCGATGCAGCTCCATACATTTGATGATGTCGGCATCAGCCGCTTGCAGCACCGTTTTGTTTGCATGTATCCGTCAGATTTTAGAGCCCTTTCCTATTTTCAGGGGCATTTGGGTTGTATTTATATCTCATGTACTCAGATATTATTGTACAAAGTCCTGGCTGTTATCCCAGGCACAATATGTATGTGAGATCCATTATCATGTTATTTATCTGGCTCATGTTTAGGCCAGCATATGATTTATTATTGCGTTCCGTGGTTTTTCGGGCGCCTTATTGTTTGTACTATTGCCTCAACGGGCATAGGTATGCCTCCCCCACTGCCTATAGCATGTAATCACTCATCAAAAATACTTTTCGCAGCTGCAAGTCACCTCCTCAGGGTCTAGTTCTTTCAGCACTTTGGTTTACCTTATACTTCTCTCTCTTTGACTTCCCCTTCGATGTCTAGTGATTGAGTTCTTACAACGTACTTCGGTCATACGATTAGCTCCTAATGCTCGCATGCTGGGGGGCAATCTGTTACACCATTTTTTGGTCATCTAACCTATTATCATTAGATGGACCCAAGTACATCATGTAAGACCAATTTTACTCTAAGTAAAATTGCTTTCACTATGAAAATAACTTAGTAAACCACCTTTATTAAGTTGTTTATGTTCTAAAAAGGAAACCCCATAAGGAAATATTAAATAAATATACATTTTTTTGATTTTCCTCAATAAATAATTAGTTAAACAATAGTTTAATTAATATTTTTGGTTATATTTAACCCAAAACAAGGAAATTAATTAGATAAATCATTATTTATCTTATTATTTTCTAAGAATAATTGTTTAAATCTGATTTAAATAATACTCTTTGTTAAATATGACTAATTCACCCTTAAATAATTAAATAAATCATTATTTATTTGATTATTACTCAACCATATCCTTAAAATACTTAAATAAATCATTATTTATTTGATTATTACTCAACCATATCCTTAAAATAATAAATAAATCATTTATTTATTTATTATTACTTAATCACATCCTTAAAATGATAAATAAATCATTTATTTATTTATTATTTACAAATAAGGAGATTTGACTCAAGTCAAATTCCTTTTCCCTCCAACAAATATAATAAAATATTCCATAAAATTTGGATCTAGATTTGGTTAATAATATTTTAATTATGCACCAATCTCTAGACTAACTCAATATTTTTTTATAAATGGAAGGGTTTTCCCATTCATTTGTCACCTTTTGTTGCCTAAAGATCACTCTGGATCTCCACACTTGGTATAGCTATTGATCCATAATCATAGCCATACTTTTCCATTTTTGTCTGGGTTTTCTACACCATCAAGAGAGAGAAGTTCTAAATCTGAAGTGCTGAGGACTCACAAGAACCCATCCCATTGAGGAGAATAGGGAACACCCTCTTGTGTTTTCCTCCCAGGTGCCATTAATAAAATTATTCATTGGATATATTCTTGTCTTGTCTATTGGATCTATGGAGTAAATCTTATTTTTCTACTGTTTAATGTCTTCTAATGCATAGATCTAGATTTTTGTAGCATTTGTCTTGATCATCTAATTATAGATCTGAAGATATTAGCAGTCATTTCTGCTGTTAGGGCTATAAGTTATGCGTAGCTAAAGTGGTATTTTTTCATACACTTCGAATAAAGATTCATACTAACAAATGCAATAGTAACAATGATGGAATAGAATTGTAAAGAAGGAAAACCTGGACCTCCTAAGATAGGAGCCTCTTCTCCTACATTTTATACATCATAAACTATTGTTAATCAATTATTTGGTTTCTCTTCATGAAGGTAGTACTGTGGGGAAGGACAATCAAGATCTCCTAAGTTATGAGCCTCTTCCCTCACTTATTGCATATTGAATAAAAAACTAATTAGTTAGATTTTATATTTGTAATATGCATTTCCATGAATATTAGAATTTAGAATATAATAAAGAGGTCTCCGGATTTTCCACTATTTGTAATATGCATTTCTTTCAACTTTCACTTTGTCTTCTAAAATTGACTACATCTGAAATCCATATATTTTGGACATGCATCCAAGTCTACAAACCCGTATTGATAAGTAAAATATATGTGTTAGTTTCCCTAGTAAATTGACCCAAAATTTTTGGCATCGTTGCCGGGGAAGCATACTTCAACATAGTCAATTAGGAAGATTCTAAAAAATAAAATAAAAACACAACAAAAACAACAAAATTTAGTGCTTCTTTCAATTATGTTTCTTTATTCCTAGAGAAAGAGATAAAAAAGGTAGATTTACTAAACAAAATCTCCCAACAATTCAACCACCCATAGGAGCAGGACCATCAGGACTAATTATAACAGTTGTTGGGAGACCAAATTTAGAGAAATTGGAAGAAAAACAAAGATTGGGACAAAGATTGAATCTTATTGAAAGACAAACCTTGTTAGCGTATGAAGTGAAAAGAAAACAAACACCAAAAGAGACACCTTTTATAGAAAAACAAAAGGATACAATGAAACCAATTGTTAAACAATTAGAGAAACCAATTATTGAAAAAATAGAGAAAGTTGAGGAAACACCAATTCAGCCTCTTATTGAAACATTACAAACAACTGAAAAGAAAAGGACAGAGGAAGGAGAAGGATCTAATATACCAATAATGACTCTGGAACAAATAATTCAGTATGAGAGGTAACAAAAAGAATGAGAAAGAAAAAGAGAGGAAGAAAGGAGAATTGAAGCAGAGAGAAAAAGAGAAGAATATGAAAACATGAGACGTAATGATATAGAACCAAACAATGATCAAGAAGCTACCTTTGGCTTCCCAATTCTAGACACAAGAGCAATTCTTGGAGAGGAGGTAAAAATGAAGAATATCCCACCTTTTGTTTTGCCTAATTTTTATGGAATGTCTACTGAAGATCCTGATTCATTTATGTTTGAGTTTGATATCTTATGTCATACTTATGGATATGCATATGACACACATAAACTTTGTCTCTTTCCCGGTACTCTTAAATCAACTACACTAAAATGGTTTATGGGATTAGGAGAACACACTGTTGCCTCTTGGGATGACATGAAGATAATTTTTCTTAAGAAATATCAAGCTTATTGTAGGCCTAGAGAT
The DNA here is from genome assembly GCA_034641835.2 of Pinus albicaulis. NCBI lineage: Eukaryota > Viridiplantae > Streptophyta > Pinopsida > Pinales > Pinaceae > Pinus > Pinus albicaulis. The sequence continues at coordinate 1,305,238,576 of CM076584.1, read as the reverse complement.
TCCAAATAAGATATTTTCAAGATGTCTCAACAAGAAGATGAGAGTTTGGAAGAATACTTACAACAATTCCTTTACAATCTACAAAAATCCAAACAACATTCTTTGAATCCTGATACCATAAAGGAATTATGTATTAAGAAAACTAGTAGAAAGAAAAGAGATCCACCCACAATCCAATTCATTGGCAGATTAGCTAGTCTCATGTCTGCAAAAACAACAATTGAAAAGTAAATTGATCCTAGGATACCTATGGTTACCATTTCAATCAATGATTTTTCAGTTCCAAACACTTTAATATATTTGTGAGCTAATATAAATGTCATGACAACATGGACTATGGAATATTTAAAATTTCCCAATATTTGACCTACTACTACAATTTTGGAGCTAGCAGATAGATCTAAAGTTGTACCAAATGGAATGTTAGAAGACATCATTGTTTCTTTGGATTCATGGGAATATTCGGTAGACTTTCTAATCTTGCTACCAAAAACAAATATGGGAGGCCATCCTTTAATAGGTAGACCATGGTTAGCCACAACAGATGCCTTCATTGGATGCAGATCAGGAAGTATGATCATAGCACATGGAGATGAAATGAAACATGTTACAATCTATCCTCCAGCACAATCTCCTTATTTATTATCATGTCTTGATGACCAACAAAAACAAGAAACTCAATCTGTTCTAAGCATTAATCAAGTCTTTAATTTTAGAGAAGAGGAAGAAAATGAGGATCTAATAGACCTTTTCATCTCAGAACTTGATATTTCAGAGCAGCTAAAAATAACACAATATGAAGCTGCAAATCATATTTTGAATCAATATTTTTAGGAAAATTGTACTATTCAATCATTGCAAAATTCATTTGAATTCGTTTTTCCTGTTAACTCAATTACCTATTCACAGAGAAAAATCATTGAAACCAATCCTGGAAAGAGGCTAAATATTGGTAATAATCTACAATAATCAAGAACAACATGTAATTGCATTATTACAGAAATATTCAAAATATTTTGCCTGGGATTATACAAACATGCAAGGAATCCAAAGGCATGTATTCACCATATCTATACTGATGATCATATCAAACCAGATAGACAACCACAAATAATAATGAATCCTATGATAAAATAAATAGTCAAGGATGAACTGCAAAATTTTTTACAAGTAGGATTCATCTATCCTATTTCAGATAGTAAATGGGTTTCTCCCTTAGTTGTGGTACCAAAGAAAAATGGAAAATGGAGAATATGTGTAGACTATAGGGAACTAAATAAAGCCACATTGAAAGATCATTTCCCATTACCATTTATTGACCAAGTACTAGATTCACTAGCTGGAAAAATATTCTTTTATTTTCTTGATGGATTTAGCGGTTATAATCAGATTAAGATAGCATTGGAGGATCAATATAAAACCACATTTACTTGTCCAAGGGGAACATATGCATATAATGTTTTGCCTTTTGGGTTATGTAATGCACCGACTACTTTTCAAAGAGAAGTACTAGCCATCTTTGCTGATCTAATTCATGAATGTCTAGAGGTCTACATAGATGATTTTACTGTATATGGAGGTACATTTGATGATTGTTTGAATAATCTTAAAAAAGTTTTAAAGATATGCATAGAGACAAACCTATCCCTCGGCAATGAAAAATGCTTTATGATGTTAACTTAAGGGATAGTGTTGGGACACCATATTTCTTCTTCAGGAATCAAGGTGGACCCAACAAAGATACAAGTCATTGTAAACTTAATGCCACCAAAAACATAGAAAGAAGTAAGAAGTTTCTTGGGATATGCAGGCTATTACAGAAGATTCATTGAAAATTTTAGTAAAATAGCTCTACCTCTGTTCAAGTCACTTGCAAAAGAAATTAAGTTTCAATGGACAACAAATTGTCAAAATTCATTTGAAATACTGAAAGAAAAATTGTTAATAACACCCATTCTTCGAGGACCAAACTGGTCATTGCCATTTCCCATATCTACTGATGCATCTGATGCAACAATAGGAGCATCACTTGGACAAAAAAAAAAAATAGTCTAATTATGCCATATACTTCATAAGCAAAAATTTAACTCCGGTAGAATTGAACTATACTGTAACTGAAAAATAAATGTTACCTGTAGTGCATGCAATCAATAAATTTAGGCATTATATAATAGGTTATCAAGTGTTTATTCATACAAATCATTCAACCATTAAATACTTAATGAAAAAATAAATTACCAATGGCAGAATTACTCGATGGTTATTATTAATGCAAGAATTCAATCTCACTATTCTAGATCGACCAGGTAAATACAATCAAGTAGTGGATTTCCTGTCAAGACTTCATTCACATGGTGATCCTATTGCAGTTTCATACAATTTTCTAGATGAAAATTTATTTGGTATAACAACTAAAACCCCATGGTTTTCAGATGTAGCTAATTATTTATCATCTGGAATATTACCATCCCATTTCACAAACATTCAGAAAAAAAAATAATCATAGAAAGTGCTAGATATAGTTGGGTAAGTGGTGACCTCTTTTATACTAGTTCTAATATTTTGATAATAAAATGTGTTAGAGAAGATGAAATTCTTGATATTTTTAAAGCATGTCACGACGAGCCATGTGGTGGCCATTTTGCAGACAAGTGGACAACATACAAGGTGCTAAAACTGACCAACAATCTTCAAGGACTCAAAAGCCTATGCTAAATGATGTGATAGCTGCCAAAGAACTGGAATACATATAATATTAGATGAAATTCCATTGAAACCACAAGTACTTATAGAGCCATTTGAACAATGGACTCTTGAATTTGTGGGACCAATTAACCCTTCTTCAAATGGAAAGAAGTACATTCTAGTATGTACAGATTCTGTTACAAAGTGGGTAGAAGCAAAAGCAGTGGCAAGAGCAACAGAAGAAACAATGGTTTCATTCCTCTTTGAGGAATTCTTGTTAATATTTGGAGTTCTAAGACAGATTGTTACAGACCAAGGAGCATAGTTCACCTCTAAAATTGTCCAGAATCTTACAGAAAAGTATAAAATCAAACACAGAAAGTCTACTCCATTCCATCCGCAAGCAAATGGACAAGTAGAGTCCACTAATAAAGTCCTGGAAAATATCATGACAAAGACATTTCAAATGAACAAAAAGGATTGGTCAGAAAAGTTAAGAGATGCATTATGGGCATACCGAATTACATGGAAGAATACAACTAGATTCAACCCATATCAGTTGGTATATGGTAAGGAAGTTTTGTTACCAATTGAATTTCAAATTCATACATTCAAACTTGCAGCATAATTGAGATTGGACCTGTCAGAATCACAACAACAAAGAGTCATGCAATTAAATGAACTAGATGAAATCAGACAACAAACAATTGAACATACATCACTAGTGCAACAACAGAGAATACAATGGCATGACAAATTTATCAAAAATAAAAATTTTCATAAAGGAGACTGGGCATTAATTTTTAACTCCAAGTTCAAAAATTTCAAAGCAAAGTTTACAACTCATTGGCTTGGGCCATATGAGATAGAAGAAATATTTGACAATGGATGAGTTAAAATAAAAACAATTGATGAAGCAACAATTTCATTTCTAGTTAATCGACATAGGCTTAAAGTCTATAATAAACCTATCAATAAAGAGGAATTTATAAAAAGAGTCTCAATAGAAAATAATATGGAAATAATGGAACATCATAGTGATATGCCTTCCTTACTTCCAGAATAAAAATAAAAATAAAATAAAAAATAAAAATAATAAAGGAGTTTGGTTGTGAAAATCTAGGAAACTGGCACAATACAAACTCAAATTCATATCGGAAAACCAACTTTTTTAGCCAATATGAATTCCCTATTTTGTTTTACTTTTTCTTCAATTTCATTTTGTAGAAATCATCCTCCAAAATTCCAAGACTTGAGGACAAATCTCAAAATAAGCAAGGGGGAAGATTCATAATAAAACTATGCAAATAGTTTAAGCAGCTGTATTGCAGAAGGTACCGGAAACATCATTCAAATATCATTGCAGAAGGGACTTGAAACAACATCAAATATCATTTCAAAAGGGACCTAAAACAACATTCAAATATCATTATAGAAGGAACCTGAATATAATCAAATATCATATGATTGCAGAAGGGACCTGAGACATCAATATTCATCAGAAGGGACCTAAATCAATATCAGATGCAAAAATATTTTGAAACATCATAATCTATATCAAGAGGATCCAATAAGCAGATACATGCATATATATTCCATCAGAATTCATCTTTGAAGAACTATCATCATTAAAAATTCAAGTGTTGACTAACTAACAAAGGACATCATCAACGAGCATTGACATTGAGCTATTAAGCGCGGTAGGAGAGTACTATAAGTGTAAAAAGTGTTCTTAAAACCTTTGATTTTGAATTTTTTTCTAGGATTGTTAAACTAATTTAACTGGATATGCAATACTCATTTCATGAATTCATCATCCTATTAAATTATCCTACCTACATCCTACATCATATTACATTATCCTACCTACTTCCTACATTAAAAACATTACATTAACTCATCCTACTCATTACATTAAACTCATCCTACCCTCATCATAATTCATTATCCTACATCCTATATTATTTCATCATAATCCTATATTAACATCATATACTCCTACATTATCCTCCTACATAAGCATTTTTGATCAAAAATTGTGGCTCAAATTTTTGCCTCATAAGGAATTGCCTACAAAACCAAAAAGGAGTTAGTGTCATTATAAGATAAATTTGGTTTTGAAATGACCTATGTATATGGTCATTTCAATTTTTTTTTAATGATGAGCATATAAAAATGGAAAACATAGGAATCGAAAGGCAAACATCTAAAATATAACATGCAATATGAAAACATGCAAAAGGAATAAAAAGATAAATGCATGATTGCAAATACATGCAATAGTAGGCATACAAAGAAATGAATGAAGCCATGATGAAGAATGTACATAACAGGGTGTGGGTAATACAAATATTATGGTGACAAGACAAGCATGTAAACCCATGGAAGGAAGAATGTACATGAAATGGAGAACGCAGTCAAACTGTGACACATAGGCAGCCACGAGTACAAAAGTCAGAGTATGAGTGGGAGCGATAAGCGGTAAAAAAATTTTCAAACAAACAATCCAAGCTCTGTGTAACGCTCTCTTCCACCATCATAGTAAAAACCAAGCTCTGCGTAATACTCTCTTCCACCATCACGATAAAAATTAAGCTCAGAAGGTGAGAGCAACACTGTGCACTCACACAGTGTAAGAAGAACCATCGTGGAAGGAGAAACATGCAGGAGAAACAAAAAAATTGAAGAGAGGTCTACGTAAGTCAGAGAAGCCCTGAACAAAGAATAAATTGCATAAGAAATAGGCGAGGAAATTGAGAATTCTGTGGAAAAATAAGGAGAGACACATCAGTTTTAACGAGGAGATTGAAGGTTGAGATTTCCTCTGTGCCAAGTTGACTGTGCTTCCTAAAAAAATCCAAAAATTTCGCAAGTGAAGTGGTAAGAATCAATCCTGGATTTATATCAGTAGTTAAACGAATTCAAAGGGTAGTTAACGTCGAGATGTTGGTTAAGATGTGTCATTATATGAGGGAGTAAGACTTCAGTTCTGGATTTGAAAACCCTGCCACCATTAAACATACCTTTCCACCTGTGTCATTTATGATTCTTCAAAGATGTTGAGAGGAGTTTTAATTAAAATGGAATTGTTTGACATAGGAAGACAAGCCTTTACTTAGAAACTTCTACAAGTCTTCTTCCAGTTAATCAAGGATCAGGTATTCTAGTTCAATTTTATTCATGCATAATTGTAGAAATTGTTGCATACGAAAACACAAAGAGTCCTCATGCATAATTGTCAAAATGAAAACACAAAGAGTCCTGTTTCATATACACAGTGAGAAATTTTTAAAAAAGAGAAGGGATTTCCTTGAACAAATGATTGCAAACAGAGATTGAGGCACGATTTTGAAGAGTAGTAAAACATTGTCTAGATGTATTTATGGTCTTGGTCTTTTACACAATGAATTTTTTATCAATTTTATAAAACATAGGACTTCTTTTTGGTATCATTTACAGTAGAAGAGAGGAAATTGAAGAAGTTTCAAGCAAGGGAATAATCTCATTTTTTTTCAAAAGAGCTTCAGAAATTAGGTAAGCCTATGTAATATTCCAAAATGGAAAAGACAGGAATATAGAACATACGCAGTATTCCAAATAAATCAAAACAAGAACATAGCAAAAAAATCTGGAAAATGTCGGAAATATGCTGCAACTGGAAAGTACATTAAGACATCATAATCTATGAGCAGAAACAACTGGGTCATATCATTATAATCAACAGCAAAATAAAGTACACAGTGCTCCAAAAGGAATGCACTTAAGCCACAAGATGGCTGAAATACACTAAAGAAAACTAACATTGCAAATGTGTGCTGCTACTGCTGGAAACTACTGCTACTGGTAAGAAGAACCATGTGCAGGATGCTGTTGGAGTGCTCCAAATGATCTGGGATTTTAACCACGGATTCTACTCAAAATACCCAGAAAAAACCATAAATGGTTTGGCCAAATTTTAACTTTGGATTTTCGGCCCTTTTTGGGTTGCACACTGCACCCCTACTGGCTAAGTTATGCACTCCCTGAAGACAACTGTTGATATGGGACTGAAAAATGATCTATCAGATGCAAAAACACCCAAGAAACTCAATACATGAAGGGCTGATCCCTTCTCTTTATCTCCAAGCTAGAAGCTTGAGATCTAGCTCCTCCTTCCTCTGCTCAAGTTGCAGCTGCACAATGCACAACTGCTGGAATGAACTACGTTGTTAAGAGGGCTGAAGATGTAGCCTGTTGCTAGGTGATGATTTATATCTCACAGCTGATGGAAATGATCTCTCCAAAGTGAGGGAAAGACCCCTCATAGGATTCCAAGCTGAAATGCTTGGAACTTTCTTCCTCCCTTAGATATGCCTAACTGAACTACACAATTCCTAAAGGAATTTCTGCTGCATGGAGGTGTAGAAATGATGGTGTGATGCCAGATGTATCAATTTTGATCTCAGAAGACTAAAATGAAGCACAATATGAAAGGGATAATCCCTACACCAGTTCCTTAGTTGGAATGCTAAGAACTACCTCCTCCTCTCAAACCCTAAGACAAGAATGCGTAATTCCTAAAGTTGTATGTGCTACAGAGAGGGGCTGGATGTGGCACCAATGCTGGATGATGAGTTGCTGCTCGAAAAAACCTTCCCAGAGCAGGTACTCGAAGTCCCCCATGGGTAATGGTGGGATTCTCGCTCGGGAACACCCATGTGTTAAACAACACACCAGACTTAGCTAAACACCTGAAGCATGCAAAAGAGTGTCAAATGAAAATACAATATCAAATTCCAGACTGATTTTCTTTGCTGCCCTCATATTCCTTATATGGTTGTGAGCCTTCCCTAGCCTTGGCCCACCTCATAACTGCACTGCACATGTGGCCACTATTCTCCATGAAGACTGCGCTGTCTCTCCATGATCTCCATGATCTCTGCATTTACTTTCCACTCCTCAATCATGTGTGCATTTAATGCACCACTCCCTCCATCACTTCATCATTATTTCTCTATGATATTACTTTATCTCCATGATCTTCCTCATCAATTCTGAATGATCTCCATTCTTCCTGCATTAATAAGCTATTCCACTACAACATAATGCTAATCTACTATCTAATTAACCTACATACACACACCAAAAGTGGATTTTATTCATCTATGGGGTTTATGGGTCCCTCCACCCTTTTATTTATTTCTTAATTAAGAAAATTAAGAACTCTAATATTCCAATAATCTGATGGAAAATTTGGAATATTACAACCTATTTACCATGATAATTATCCTATAATTGCATGAATAAAAAGATCAATGGTATCTATATTTTTGTTTATTCACGATGAAGATGTAAACTGTATAAAGATATATTAATTGGTATACATAGCACAAACAAATGAGAACAAAAATTGAGCCAAAAGAATTTAAGTTAGAGAAGTTTGGGAAAGAAACCATAGAAAGACTATATCAAGCAAGATTGATAGGGTTTCTTCATAAGTTTAATGGAAATAATGATAAAATAACCTAGGAATTCATAAATCATTATGAAAATGGAAAAACAAGAGTGGGTGAGCTCTCCATACCACTAAACCCAAAATTTCTCTCACAAGTACTAGATCTTCTTTTGACTGGAGATGAATGTCACAAAGTTTACACTTCAAAGAGAAAGGATGGACATTCTTCCTAGAAAAAAAGGGAAAGGGATCCCTGATCAAAATGATAGAGGGTGTTAAAAACAAAACTGAAGCAAAGGAAGCAAACACTTATCATCAAGGGCTCATTAAAATACTTGTGGAAAATCAGGTGAGAAACAAGGAATTGGTTTGGAAAGAATTTTTGGTTCAAAATCACCTTGAGGAGCAAACAACAAACGAAAAATTTGAACAAATGCATGTGACAAGGAGTATTATGAACTCTCCTATGTATCCTAGGACTAGATCAAAGAAAAAGCAGGATAGTGTCATGGTTGAAAAAGAAAGATCCTTCCTATATGTTCCTAGGAAGCCTAGGTGGAAAATAAGAGAAGATCCAAGTGAGAAAGAAAAAGACCCGGAGATAGAAATTGTTGAACCTCAAACAAAATCATAACAAATTAATGAGATATTACAAAGGATGGAGAGAGATGTCCAAGAAGAACCTTTGGAGAGGGACTCCTAATTTGAAAATGCTTGGGTAGGATCTACCTCATCACATTCATTTGCTAAGGAGACTGTAGGAGAAGAAAGAGAGCTACATAAAGAAGAACAACTTAAGAACATAGAAGATTTGACAAGAGAGTTGGAGGCAAAAAAATCTTGGAAAGGAATTTGAAGAAAGAGAATAAGATGAACAAATAAAACAATAAAAATCTAATCAAATCAAATGAGAAATTGACCAAGAAACTTGGTAAGCTTGAAACAAAGAACATCCTTATCTATAAACAAGCTTATAGGTGGCTCAATGAGAAGAAAACATGGCAATACGAATATGAGTGACAGAAGGTAAAGGCTACCATCTAAAAGGAAGGAAAGTATTAAGGTATTGATTTTCTTCTTTAGGCTACACAAAAAGAGACTACATGATCAGGAAAAGTGGGCACATCATCACTCAGAAGATCAAAGAGAAGAAAGCAACCATGAGGACATGCTTGAAGATCAGCAAGGGGGAGATGTTGGCCCTCAATTTTGGTCAAATTTTCTTATAAAAATCGACCTAATTTCCATCATATTCCACCTTATATCATCCATATATGCCTCATTTTGACCTTATTATGCATATTCAGGTAATTAAATTAAGTTTTTCAATTTTTAGAGATTTTTGTAAAAATTGGGTTTTAAGAGTATTTTTGGACTGCATTGAAAATTCCCATAGTAGCTTCATGGAAGTCATATGTGCAGGACACCTGGGCACGAGCTGAGCATAGATTTTTAAATCTTGGGAACCACGGGTGGAAAAACACCAATTGGTTCGGTCAAACTGGGCGAAAATAGGCCCCAGTAAAAACTGGTTAAACATGACCTGTCTTTCAGAAATCCATAGGAAAAAGGGAAAAATTAGTATTTTTTGGGATTTTCCTGATTTTGTGAAACTGAATAGATGAGTTCTACCTAGATGGATGGGATTAGGATGGATAGGACTGTCAGAGACATTATAGCTCATGTTTGTTTATTATTTTCTTATTTAAACCAAGCTTATGAACCATTAAAGCATGTAGAATTTGTACAATTTTGTATTAAGAATCTTAAAGACTTGGAGATAATACGAAGAACTAGTTCCATTTTCTATTTACTGTTTATGCTGTGGATGATTGCTTAAGTTTTTTGTAGCTGAGAAGTTATTCAAGTGTGCAAGGCAAGGGTGGAGGGCCCCCACACCAAGCTTAGTACACTTTTTGGCTAAATTAGCATAATTTTCATGAACTAGTTTTGCTTCAGATTTATTTAGTCATTTATATGTGTGAAGATATTTCTTATGGTTGCTGGATGATTATTAGTTTAATTCTAATTTTCATATGAAGCAAAAAACAAGAATTTAAGTTAAATTATCCTTCTGTTTGATCATGAACAACAACTAAAATTCATCCTCTTTTTCTTGCTTGAGTTATTTCCTGAATTTCTATTTTTAATGTGCAATGGTAACAATGATGGAATAGAATTGTAAAGAAGGACAACCTGGACCTCCCAAGTTAGAAGCCTCTTCTCCTAATTTTTATACATGATAAAATATTGTTAATAAATTATTTGGTTTATCGTCATGATGGTAGTATTGTGGGGAAGGACAATCAAGATCTCCTAAGTTAGGAGCCTCTTCCCTCACTTGTTACATATTGAATGCGAAACTACTTAGTTAGATTTTATATTTGTAATATGAATTTCCATAAATCTTGGAATTTAGAATATATTTGTAATATGAATTTCTTTCAAATTCTACACTTTGTCTTCTAAAATTGACTACATTTGAAATCCATATATTTTGGACATGCTTCCAAGCCTACAAACCCGGATTGATAATTAAAATATATGTGTTATTTTACCTAGTAAATTGACCTAACAATGACCTGTACATTACACGTTCATGATGTATTTTAAAGAATTCTTGTTATGGCTAGGCTTGGTTATGCCAAGTCCTTGATCAAGTTTTGGGCAGTGGTTTGGATTTTAGCCCTGAAAAAGTGGCTAAAATATGGCAGTCGCACGCACAAAATTGCCTGAAAAAGACTGTAGTCTCTCCCTTGCAGGCATTATGCATATGACTGGAGGATTTCAGTCACATGAATGAATGCTTGTGCACGCGACTGGGGGTTTAGTTCAGTGAAAAGAAAGTTAACTCAGGGGTTGGACACCCGAGGTGGTTGTTTATCCAGTGAGGGTCCTGTAGCTCTTAAGGAAGGCCAGTTTGGTTTTGGTTTGTCGATTCCACTTCCTTAACTATACTTGGGGAGTTGAATCATATCACTGTAACTCTTTATCACATATTTACCCCGGTGGACTGATTAGCTTGGGCAAGTGTGGGAGGAGGGCGTTATAGGGTGGTATCAAAGCATGGTTGTGCTCTCTTTGGGTAACATTTGATACTACACGGTTGTATCAGAGAGGGTTTCGTTCTCTTTGGGTGATGTCCGGCTTTAGTTCTCTTTGCGTGATATTTGATGCCCCAAGGTGGTATCAGAGCATGGTTCAACCCTTGGACTGAATGTTGGAATGTGTTCGTCTTGCATGCATGTAGTTTGTATATGTGCTTGTTATGTATGCATTGTTATGGTCATTGTTACAGTTGTGTTGTCATGTAGAATTTGATGATGTTGTGGTTGGGATGTGTTTGTCATGAATGAATTTTGGTTGTATATGCATTTGTTATGCATGTCAGTGTCTATATGTTGTTATGCATGCATTGTCATGGTTATGGCTATGCATGCATGGTAGGTCAGGCATGCATTGTGGTGGTCATTATGTAGTTTATGTAATTATGATGTTTTTGGTATGTTATGATGCTAATGTGTTGGATGAGATAGAGCAAGAGAAGAAGATTATTAGAGCGAGGTTGCAGCACTGGACCCCATGGTAAGAGCAGATCTTCATACAAGTTTTGTATGTATGGCATGCAGGTATGTTGATTAATGGTTTTTATATACATTATGGTTATGTATATGCATGACATCCTATTGTTGTTGTAGTTACATGCATGATAGATGCTAGTTCATCAGTGTGTTCATATGCATGTGTATCAGTCAGTCATGCATGGAAGTGATTTGTTCTTATATGCATTGCAGACATACACATGATGATTATGGTCATAACATTTGGGATCTTGATGTTCTATGTATCATGCTAATTTGGATCGGCCTGTGCAAATTTTTAGGGCTATGATATTAAGGTATGAGTCAATATGATTGTGATATTGTGCCATACTAATCTGGATTGACTTGTGCATATGTGATAGCCTCCCCCGAGATACATTGAGGCATGAGTTTGATTATGTCGTCTAGTGGTGTTTGAATGTTTTATTATGTAATCTATTTGGTGTTTGATTGTTTGGTGTCTATTATGTTGTCTATTTGTTGTCTGAATGTTTGATTAATTGCATGATATGATTACGTGTCTGTAAGATTGCATAAGGAATGATCTTGTTTTGAGATGGTTGAACTAACACAGATATATGTTGATTTAGTTGATATGCACTTGAGTGTAAGTGGGTGATATTTGTAGTAGTATGACTAATTATTGTTACTTTATGATGACATGGTTATTAGTCTTGGTAAAAGTTTATTTGAAATAAACAAATACAATGTATTGATATTTGGAACATGTGATTGACATGTGTGAATAGTTGCGGGGAAATATGCTTGGCATTAGCGTGACAAGGTAATAGTTGATTTGTTTATATAAATAACAGTTGGGTGATGTGATAGCATGCCATGAGACTCAATTTCAGTAAGGTAAAAGGTAAAAGAAAGGAATTGGGTAAGGATTCCTTTGGCTATATTTGGAAACCACAATTCAAAATGAATGAGTGCTTTGCATGGATACATGAAGTCTTCTTAACCTTGATTTTGTAAAGGATTATGTTGGTATGTGCTATATTCATGAACATGTATTTGACATGTACATTAGCTAGATTCTATTTATAACTAAATTTGTAAAGGGAATTAGAGTCCCTTGAGAGATGGAATGGACATGTTTAGTTACAAGGAAACATGCTTGACATAATAAGATAAGGTAACTGGTATATTGATATGTTTATTTAGGAACTGATAGTTGTGTCTTTATCACAGTATGATGTAGGTAACTTCATGGCAAAAGAGATTGCCATGAAACCTTGAAGAAGTCTCAGGTTGATATTTCCCTTGGAAGCATTGGGAACCCATGGGGGATTGAGTCATGGTGTTCGTTGCCAGTTTTATGTTTTTGGTTCTTTGTGATTTGTTTTTTTTTGACTTGCAGTTTTGTTTATTTCTGGTGCATAGTTATGCCACTTTGTTTGTGGCATCGTAATGTTATTGGTTTTCATGGTTTTCTTCTTGGTTTTTTTTGGTTCTTGCCTTTTATGTTTTGAGGGCCTTGGGGATTGGTTGGGAAGAAATTTAATGGAGCTCAGGGAGAGTTGAATGAAATATAACAGGAAAGGTAAGACTCGTATGAAGCCAGGTGCACATATAAGGGTAGTTGAAGGCAAGAGTATGACAGTTGGTTGAGTTGGTTGGGTATATTGAGGTAAATGAACGGTGGCAAGATAGTCATGAGAAAGGTAAGGTAAATGGATTTGAGGTGCCAAATGCCTTGGATATCTTGGGAATTATTGTTTGTTGTGCATGTTGTGCAAAGAAAAAGGGAGTTCTCTTAACCTTGACCTTATGATATATGGTAATTATGTTGTGATTATGATTATGATGATGTCTATATATGTATATATGTATGTAAGTCTGTTGTTGTCTGACATGGTCATCAGGGATTGTGATTGTTTTATGTTTATTTTTATATGTATATATGTATGTATTTATGTCATTTTCTGACAGGGTCATCAGGAATCATTCTTATGGAGGAATGATTGCTTATGCATGTGAATGACATGAAGAGGTTCCTATTTTATGAGGAATCAAGTGGGAAGAGTATCCTTGAAAAATATCTGAGGTTAGTATCATGTGGATATTAATTGATATTATGTGATCATACTATGTCTATGTTTATGTTATGGACATGCTATGTTGAGGGATATATTAGTAGAATGAAAGTAGTAAGATCTGCAACATGCTGGGACAAACATGGATGGTGGAAAGACACTAGAAGAAAGGTTGCTTGGTAGAGTGAGTGTGGTCTCTGGATGTGCATTACTACTGTTGTATATATGTTTTACATGATGCACTTGTGATGTTGTGTGAATGTGTTGTCGTGTATATATGGTGTTATGTACCTGTTTTTTATGCAGTGCTATGTACAAATGGTGTTATGTACATGTTGTTAATGCAGTGTTAATGTAGTGTTATGTGTAGATAGTGTTGTGAACCTGTTTTTTATGCAATTTTGTGTACAAATGATGTTGTGCACATGTTGGATATGTGGTGTTGTGTGCATGTTGGATATGTGGTGTTGTGCACATGTTGGATATGCGGTGTTGTGCGCAAGTTTGATATGCGGTGTTGTGTACATATGGTATTCTGCGCATGTCAGATATGCGGTGTTGTGTACATATGGTGATTTGTGCATGTTGCATATGTGGTGTTCTGTACATATGGCGTGGTGTTCATGTTGTACATATGGTGCTATGTACATGTGGTGTTGTATATCATTGTACATGTGGTGTTATGTGCATGTGGTGTCATGCACGTATTGTACATGGGGAGTTGTGTACATGTCGTGCATGTGGTGTTGTGTACATGTGGTGTTGTGTACACGTTGTGTAGGTGGTGTTGTGTACATGTGTTATGTACACATTGTGCAAGTGGTATTTTGTACATTATTGTGCAAGTGGTGTTGTGTACATGGATACTGTGTAAATGTGGCACTCTTGTATATGTGGTATTGTGTGCATGTTGTACATGTTGTGTTGTGCACATGTGGTATTGCGTGCATGTTTTACATGTTGTTTTGTGTATGTGTGGTAATATGTGTATGTGCATTGCGTAGTCGTGGTATTGTGACATGTGTATTCGTTGTGTTGTACTTTGTGTATGTATATGTATTGTTTTTTACACCATGTTATAAGAAATTTTGTCACATCCAATCAAAGTGAGCCTCCTAATGGGATCAATAAACATCCTAGTCCCCTTGTCAATGATCTTGCACAAAGCCCTAAGCATATACATTTCATCCCTCAAAATTTCAACCCTAAACTGCCCTTTCTGAGCTAGTTTTAGGACCACCTCTCTCTGCAAGCCTACTGGGGTGTGTTTACCTACAGGTTTCTCCATTGTGGCTATCAATGGTCACTAGTAGGTTTCCCTCCTTTTCACCTGCGTTGGTTCTAGAATTTCGAGAGAATGATCGAGATTCTGGAAGCTTCACCTTCTAGGAGTTTCCAGAATTTATTTCAACTACTTACCTTGGATTTAAATTCAGATCTTATCCTACCCTACTTTGGAGTTTTCACCAGTTATCCTTTGATCCTATCCCTCCATCAAAGGTGGATATAAAGCCGATATTACATCTATCCATGTTGGTGACACTGACACAACTGAAACAAAAGTCCTTGAAACTTTGTTACTTGAGGTCACTAAACCTGAACTTCCTAAGTCAGACACTTTTTTCCCTAAGGTTATTGAACCTGAGGAGCCTCAAACATCCTCGCCTATTTCATCGAGACCTTCCTCTTCTCTTCGTTTGTCTCAAACAAAACCAATATATCTTGGGCCCGACGGTGAACCTCTTCCATACAGACTTTTGAGTATTGAAGATATCGCTCAAGATGAGCCTCGTCCTTCTACTCCTCTTCATTGGGAAGAACTTTATTTTTATCAATCCAAGCCTTTTCCATCTCTTCAAACTGTTAGCCCCCTATGAATTTTTTGACAATCAAGCAGGGGCTAATGTGTTTTATGAGCCTTCAAGGAATGCATTTCTCTTGAAAACACATCATCCTTGAAAGCTCTTTCATGCCCTCTGCCCTTTTATTATTTTCCTCTGCTGTTCCTAAGTCAATAAGCCTCACTGATTGTGAAAAATTGTGCTCCAAAAGGCCTTCATTTGCCCCTTGTACCCCTGCAGAATTCTCCATTTCATCCCTTTTTCCCCTTTTTCAAAGCCTCCCTTTTTACCCCATAAATCCCTCTCAAAATCCCCTAAAACCACCCATTTTACCTTTAAATCCTACACACACCCCTTGTTTGGTCTAATTCCCCCTTTTTTCCTCTATCATTACCCCTTTCTAGCCTCAAATTGCATTAAAAAGGGGCGAAAACCCATATTTGAACATATATGAGGCATAGCCCCCTTCGGCCAGCCCCCAAAACCGTTTTCCCACGTGACCTGGGTGCTAGAACCTGGCGCTAGCCCGAAAAGCGCTTATCGCAAATGTGTATCGGGAGCATTTTTAACCGTCGATCTATACAGATCGGACGGTCTTCGAAGATTCTATAATGTCCGTGGACCCCCCCGTTCACCCCTTCGATCACATCACAACCATCGATCTGATCCGCAGATCGACGGTCCATATTTCACCCGCCCCGGTGGTCGTGGCTTCAAACACTGTTAAAAAACCAGTGGTTTTTATCGCACTTCCTTTGGAAGGTGGGAAATATTTTTCATTTCGCAGCGATGCCATTCACCGCATGACACATGGCACCGAGCACTGTTTAAAAACCGCCCTCATCGCACATTAAAGTTCGGCGGTGGACCTGGTGCGATATGCGCATACACCATCCGATCTGGAGCTGTCCATCTAACGGTGATCGTGCCACGAAGTTGCATGTGAGTTAATCCAAGGCAAAAGGGACCCCTGGCCCGCCATCTGTCACCCTCCGACGCGTTTTCCACTGTCGATCTCCTCTTGAGATCGAACGGCTAGAATTAAACCCGTGCCCCGCCATTGACCGGCTCCCGCCACGTCACCCATTCCATGTGTCTTCATCGTATTTTCGTCCATCCTCTTTATATTTCATTCAAAGGTCAAATGTCCATTGTTTACGTTTAAATTTTGCCGCATTCCGCCAAATTTCACCAGGCCATTTTTCACCATTTCGCTGCATTTCCTACCCTCATCCTGCACTTTTCCACCGTTTCACCAGGCTCCACTGCCATCCTCATTATCCCCGCTGCATCCATCCTCCCCATGCATGGTTTTCCTAATGTGTTTACATGTTTTGCAGGGTTAGAGGCAGGCAGAAAACGCCATGGTTCATATGCGTCATTATTATGGCACATAATATAGAGAAAGGCCCGAGGAGGTGCAGAGGACGTAATGTTCATTAAAGGTACAGAATTCAACCGTGAAAAACTCCCCAACATCATTTATAGTTCAAATTTCGCGGACAGAGGCAATCATGGAATGAAAGAGTGTATCAGTAAAAAAGCAGAGAATTTAAGGCCTGTAATTGAAGATTTTGAGCCTTAATCTAATAATTTAAAGGCAAGGTACCAGATTGAAGACCTCATAAATCACATAGAAGGCCTAGGGCACACGAAATGATATATATCAGTGTCACCATCAGCAGAATGTTCCTATCCGCGAAAGGACGGAATGCCCATACATTTTTCATTCTATGCCGTGTCCTAGAGAGATTTTCTACCCTGACAACAGTCTTGATGCTATTAGCGCATTTGTTTCACAGTATGGCAGACCCTAGCATCATTATTCTACCTTTTTGATTAATTCACCAGAGTGCTACAACAAGTACATCAGAGGCATACAAGGAGTAAATTGCAAATTGACGAAGACCACTCTTTCATCCAAAGAGTACTGAAGATAAATGCCTAGAATTTAAAACAGAATGGGGCCTTGACCCTCTTCCTCTTTTGATTTTAATGCTAAATTTAGTTTTCCACCTACCTCCTCTGCTCCTCTTTCAGCTATAAATTTCATGAAGAAACTCATTGTAAGGGTTGTTGATTGGATATCTGAGAAATGCAAGCTGTTTTCTTTTGAGACATAGTCTCTGTGTAAAGTTGTAAGATAGGCCGAGGAAGATGTTTTCAGGCTGAATAACAAGCTGTTGGCAATGTTGTACATGATTGGTGTTGCTCTTTAATATGACAAGAACATTTCTTTGGATCCTGATCTAAAGTAGCGGTGATGTTTTTCTATCTCTGTATTTGTTTTACCTTGTAGTTCATTTCATTTCATTTCTTTTGGCATGCATTAGAAATCTGGCATAGGATTTACCCTTGTTAGGTACCCTATGTTTCTACTCTCCCCGCCTTAAATGTTTTATACTGTATGTGCTATATGAGGATTTATTTCAAGCTAATTTAACCAGTGTAATGGTCTGATATATTGCTAGCTGATGTATGAATTAATGAAATCTGTCCTTATATGTTCTTGTTAGGATTTAATTGAATGAATTGGGATACTGGGAGTTTTATAACTGTGTCTCTATCTCACTAGGATATTTTTCAATTAATTAAACCTTTCTAAGTTCCCTTAAGCTGGATGCCAAAGCATTGAGAGTTAAAAGTCTCTCTCTGATCTCAGGTTTCCACCTTTGTGTTTAGATCTTTTATGTTTCCTTGTCTAAAGAGTTAACCTTTTAGATTTTAGATCACAGGTTGTCCAATGGCATGTCCTTTCCCTAGATCTGATTCCTAAAGGGTCACCTTGGAGGTTTCCTTTCTTTCACCTTCTCTCTTACCTTTTCAAACCACACTATCATCTCTAAGATCCAATGCTTTAGATGACTAGCCCAACTGAAAGCCTGCATGTTGAATAACAAGTAAACCCTTTCCTGACTCCATTTCCCAATGGTCTTGAATGTTCTCTGAATTATATTTCCTTTGCCCTAGACCCTCTTTTCTCAGCCTTGTCTCATACTGAACCCTTCTTTCCTGATTCCCAACAACCAAAAAAACAAATCAAACAAACAAACCTTGTGCCCATAACTAGCCTAATATCTTAACACTTGAACTTCAAAGACATAAAAACTTTGTTTATATAGAGAGATCCCTCTCTGGACCCAGGAGGGCTATATCTTGAGGTTTGAAAGTGGTTCCGATGTTGTCTCATCTTTTGGTCTTGCCAATCTGGCCAAAACATGGGAACCTCAACATAATGGCGACTCCGCCGGGGAACTTCTGAATATTTTCCATCTTACTACATCACAAGAACCTCAAAAACCTACAACTCTGGTTAGGTTGGAAGTTAAACACTCCTATTCTCAAATCAACCTCTATACCACTTGTTGTGTTTTCTCCCACACTCTTAGACAGAGTCTGGAAAGGGCCAGGTAGCCTCCAGATCTCATCCTCTTTCAGAGGTGAAATATCTGGTAAATGCCCTCCCAGTCCATCTCTGGTTAGAGTTTGCTGTGTTTTGAAGATATCCCTGAAAAGGGACATTACATAAGCACTGTGGTGGATAGTGTACTTCCTAGAAGCATCCTAAACCTTCCACCTGGCGACTCCATAGTTCCCTAAAGATCAAAAGACTCCACTGGGAGACCAACCTCCACAACAACATCATCCATAATAGAAGTAACAAGTGAGGTTAAGCTGCTTGGTTTGAAAACAACATTCTGGCTTCAAGAGCCATTCACACAAGAGCTTATCCTGACCCAAACCCACCTGGAATAGTTGATAACCCTGAGAGTATCATTAAGAAATCTCCTACATCCAGAAAACCAACTATTTATAGACACATCCATAGAGCTAAATCTACACCAGAAGAGTTTGCAGCTCTATCAGACCCATTTTTTGACCTAGATTTTCAAAAAAGTTTAACTAGAACTAGGTCATTCAATGCTCTAGACCAGCCAGACCTTGATTTTTATGGTTCACCACCTCAAAGTGGTAAACAAATCAAGGAAATATAGGCCCCTCCATCTACACCTCCTGATATTCACTTCATTCAAAACTTGGGGTTCTGCCACCCTAAATCTGCTCAAAAAACTTCTGTTGGTCCTAGTATTCCTGTCATCCATATACCAGCTGCTCAAG
Organism: Pinus albicaulis; assembly: GCA_034641835.2. Classification (NCBI taxonomy): domain Eukaryota; kingdom Viridiplantae; phylum Streptophyta; class Pinopsida; order Pinales; family Pinaceae; genus Pinus; species Pinus albicaulis. Next base: position 1,305,218,856 of record CM076584.1, on the reverse strand, counting down.
CCAACCCGTTACCTCATCAAAATACCATCATGGCAGCCTGGTATGCACCTCTGGTTTTACCCCAACCTCTAGTACCCTTACCCAATTATTATCAATCAAAGATCCCACACTTCACTGTAAAAGAGTCTACCACAGCTCAGAGCCATGTAGATAGGATGGAAGATTCTTTTGACTACATGGAAATAGATGATGATACAGTCAAAATGAGAATCTTTACCCAAAGCCTAGGAGGTGATGTGAAGAAATGGTTCAAAGGCCTACCTCCTAATAGTATCCAAGATCTTCCTGCTTTATATCAGACCTTCATAAACAAATGGGAAGTTAAGGCCAAACCTCTCCAAATCCTAGCAGAATACAAGAACCTAAAAAGAAATGTAGGAGAGAGTGTCCATGACTACTCTACAAGGTTTTACAGTGTTTACAATGCTCTCCCTCCACACATGAAATCTCCCCAAGGCATGGCTCTAGTGAAATATCCTAAGGGTTTTGATGCTGACATGGCCTACCAGCTTAGGGAGAGGGATTAGAACACATTGGAAGATATGCAAAAAGGAGCAGTGAGTGTAGAGGCTAATCTGATTGAGAAAAAAACAAGATTGAGAGCTGAGAAAAGGGTGACATATAGAGATGACAATGTAGCTTCTACATCTGATCCCAATTATGACTGTCTATCTAAAAACATGGAAAAGCTACAAAAAATGATGGAAAAAATGGTTGTCATAGTTAGTAATCAGAATAGAAACCAAAATCATAACCAGAACCAGAACTTTAGAAGAAACAATACCACTCCCAACAGACAAAGAGAATCAGATCAACAGGTTATACCCCCATTTCAGGAAAAAATTCTGGATGAAGATGAGGGAATCATAGAAGAGTCTAAGGGAACCACAATAAACATGTTTGAAATATAAAAATCAATCCACAACTATTCCACAGAGGAAGATCAACCCTCATCCTCATACTGGGATGAGGAAATATTATAATCTGAGGATTACTGACTTGGATTTGAAAATGCCATTATGCAGTTCAGAGAACAGTATGAACTTAGAAGCAAAAATAGCTTAGACAATTCCAAACCCAAAACTTCTGAGATCACCATTAAGAAAAGGCCAGAGAAAACTTCTAAAGTAACTGCTGAAAGTAACAAATCAGTGGTTGAGAGGTCTGGGAAAAACAAAGAGAAAGACAACCAAAACACTAAAAAACAAAGTCAACCAACTAGCAGCACTAGCACTACAGTTAGCACTCCTGATAAAACAGTTCCTAACCCTGTACATAATGAGAATCAGCACACTGATTCAGCCACTAAGGCAGTGGCTAATAAAATAGAGTTGAACATTCCAAAGAGTCAGTCCACTTTCAATTTGGAGAGTGAGATTGCTAAAATTAAAATCTCTGTAGCACTCTCTAAGCTGGCCACTCAGGATGTATATAAAGGCCAAATTTTGAAAGAATTAAATCTAGGGGAAAATAGTGACACTGTCAATTTGAGTGATGATCAACCAACCCTTTTTTTTGGTCCAAAGATAGAAGGAAAGTTTCAGGAAGGGGTAGTACCACCTTTTTATATCAGTCTCAATATCCATGAAAAGATCCTTCAAAATGAAATGCATGACTTTGGGGAATCACACAACCTAATGCCTAAGGTAGTTATGGAAAATTTAGGCCTAGAGATAACCTGACCCTACAAAGATTTATATTCATTTGACTCTAGCAGAGTAAAATGCTTGGGCCTAATCAAAGACCTGTGTGTAAACCTTACCCAGATCCCTGCAAAATGTATGGTTATGGATGTTGTAGTGGCAGATGTGCCACCTAAGTATGGCATGTTATTATCGAGATCATGGGGAGCCAAGCTGCAAGGTACAATGCAGATGGATGGGGCATATGCCACAATCCCTGTTTTTAGCCAACTTAGAAGACTGTATAGAGAGGCACAAATGAAATTCCTGGTCAGCAGCCCTGAAAAACCTGAAAATTCACCTTTATACTCTATACACACAGATCTTGACTCCTTAATCCTTTGTAATGATGAATCCTTATAGGGTCCAGAATTCAAAAATAGAGATACAAACAATGAAATAGAGCCTATAGATTTTAACATAATGGCTACTCTAGACTCAGAAGAAAACGATGTAGAAACCTATGGGCAGTGCACTAAAAATGAAACTCAGAGTGAACAAGAAATAAAATGCAGTCAAATGATTAGTCACCCTTCACAAGCTCATACACCACACCAAGAACAAAATGATGTTAAGCCCGAGAGCAAACCTTTATGGGAAATGAATTTCGATGGGTCATGCACCAATAGAATTGCAGGAGGAGTGTGGATACATAATACAGAGAGTGACTACGCAGAGAGCCATGCCTGTAAACTGCACTTCAAATGTACAAATAATATCGCAGAGTATGAGGCTCTTATCCTAGGCTTGAATCTGTTGAAAAAATTAGGAGCCCGTAGGATAGCTGTGCATGGAGACTCTGAGCTAATCATAAAACAAGTAAATGGTGAATATACAGCTAAACACCCTAGGTTGAGAGCATATAGGAATGATGCCATGGATTTATTGAAGTCCTTTGTAGAATACGAACTGGTGTTTCTCCCTAGGAGTCAGAACACAATTGTAAATGGAGTAGCTTGCATGGCTAGTTCATATCACAAACCTCCCAGTGACCAAAAAATCATCATTCAGACCAAATTTAGACCTGTAGTGCCGGATAATGAAAAATACTGGCAGGTCTTCGAGGGCGATAAGCAGATTGAAGATTTCCTGGTAGGCAGGAACGAGTTTGAGTTTTCTCATTCAGACTCGAAATCTGACGATAGCTGCCTAAGTGAAGAACCCCCAGACAAGGAAAAAACACCCTGTAACATAGAAATAAACATGTTAAATGAACAACTTGGAAATCCAAACGAAGTTTGTGAAAACGCAGATAGTGAGGAAGTAGAGGTGCTGCAGGCCAAAGATAAGAACATACCCCAAGGTCTGGCACCTTTAGAAGATCTGTTTGACTTTGATGATGTAGCAAAAAAGCCCACTATAGAGCACTTAGACTCCGATGTTGAGGAATGCAACATAGGCACTGAAGATAAACCCAAGATGATTAAATTGGCTAAGTCCCTGCATGCAAACATGAAAAAGAAATACATTGACCTATTCAAGGAATTCATTGATGTGTTTTCATGGAGCTATGAGGACTTAAAGGCTTATGACACAAACATTATACAACAAAAAATACCTTTGAAAGAAAATCAGAAACCCTTCAGACAGAAACGTCGCAAAATTAACCCAAAAAAATTGCCTGCAGTAGAAAAGGAAATAAAGAAAATGTATGAGGCATGAATAATAGTTCCTGTGAGGTTCTCTGATTGGGTCTCAAATCTTGTAGCTGTGAGAAAGAAAACAGATGAGATCAAGCTGTGCATAGATTTCAGGAACCTTAATAGAGCCTCACTTAAAGACAATTACCCTTTGCCAAAAATGGAACACATTCTTTAGAAGGTAGTAGGCTAAAAAAGGATCTCCCTGTTAGATGGTTTTTCAGGTTACAACCAAGTTTTAGTACTCCCAGAAGACCTACTCAAGATTGCTTTCACCACTCCATGGGGCACTTTTATGTATGTAAAAATTCCCTTTGGACTGATGAATGCTGGTGCAACCTTCCAACGAGCAATGGACATAGCTTTTTTGGATGAAATAGGACACTTCATTGTCATCTACCTAGATGACATAACAGTCTATTCCAAGACTGATGAAGAACACCTAAAACATCTGAGGAAAGTGTTTGAAAAATGTAGAAGGTTTGGTTTGTCATTGAATCCTAAAAAGACTGTATTTGGGCTACAAGAAGGTAAGCTCCTTGGCCACATTATATCTAAGAAGGGAATTAAGATAGACCTACGAAGAGTTGAGGGAATACTACAAATCACACACCCAAGAAACATTAAAGAATTACAGTCCTTCATTGGGAAAATTAACTTCTTAAGGAGGTTTATTCCCAACTTAGCTGAACACCTCAGGAATATGATAAACATGTTGAAGAAAGGTGTAGGAATTAAATGGACTGTTGAGGCTAAGAAATATTTTGAGTCAGTTAAGCTTGCACTCACCCAGGCTCCTGTCCTAATCAGCCCTGATTTCTCAAAAGATTTCCTGATATTTTCATTTGCCTCTGAGCATACAGTGGCTACATTTTTACTGCAGAAAAATATAGAGGGAATGGAACAACCCATTTATTTCTTCAGCAAAGCTCTGAGGGATGCACCCTTGAAATAAAACATAATGGAAAAACAGGCCTATGCCTTGGTTAAGGCCTTGAAAGACTTTAGGGTGTACATACTACATTCCCACACCATAGCATATGTGCCAAACTTAGTGGTAAAAGAAATTTTGTCCCAGGATCCTGATGGAAAGAGGGGAAAATGGATTGCTGTAATATTGGAGTATGACCTTGAGATAAAACCTACCAAACTGATCAAAGGTCAGGGCCTAGCTCAATTAATGGCTGAATCAAATCTAAAAGCCCTTGACATTAACATGATAGATGCCTTGGATGAGCAGAAAGGATTTGATCCCACTGCTGAGGAAAAGTTTCAGAACTCTCCATGGTATTCTGACATTCTGTATGTGCTCACAAACCTCAATGCCCCCCTTGAACTATCAAAGACTAAGGCCAGAATTCTAAAGCTAAAAGCCAGAAACTATTGCATCATGAATGAATGTTTATATTGGAAAAATACAAATGGCTTATTGCTTAAATGTTTGCCTAAAACTGAAGCAGAAAGGATTAAGCAAGAGTTCCATGCAGGAGAGTGTGGAGGCCACCTGAACTGCAAAGCCACTGCTACTAAAATAATCAGAGCTGGCTATTATTGGCCTACACTTTTCAATGACATCTATAAGATGATAATTGCCTGCCATAAATTCCAGATTTTCGAAAGCAAAATAAAGCTCCTACCTTTACCTCTACAACCCATCATTGTTGAAGGTCCCTTTATGCAATGGGGCCTAGATTTCATAGGAGAAATACACCCTGATTCTTCTGCACAACACAAATGGATCTTAACAGCCACAGATTACTTCAACAAGTGGATAGAGGCCATACCTACTAGGAATGCCACAGATTCAGTCATCATTAGGTTCCTAGAAGACCACATCCTCTCTCGGTTTGGCTGCCTAAGAAAAATAATCACTGATAATGCTGCTGCTTTTGGATCCAAGAAAATGATTGATTTTTGTCACAGGTATCAAATAGCACTTGGTCATTCAACTGCTTATTACCCACAAGGTAATGGGTTAGCTGAATCTTCAAACAAGAGCTTGGTAACCATCATCAAAAAACTGCTTGAAGAGAATAAAAAGTCATAGCATAACAAGTTAGTGCATGGTTTGTGGGCTGACAGGCTTACAACAAAGAAATCCATTGGCATGTCACCATATCAGCTTGTTTATGGAACATAAGCAGTTTTTCCTACCAGCCTTGGGGTACCAGTAATTAAACTTGTCCAAGAGATTCAAACAGAAGAAGACAGCATGGTAAGGAGGATAAACCAAACAATTCATCTCCAGCAAAAAGGGGAAGAGGTCTATAACAGAGCTATCAAAGTTCAAGAAAACATAAAGAAGTTTTTTGACAAAAGAACAAAAGCATGTGACTTCAAAATGGGAGATAAAGTTCTGAAGTGGGACTCAAGGAGAGAAGACAAAGGAAATCATGGCAAATTTGACAGTTTGTGGCAGGGTCCATACATCATCCAGGCCACTGTGGGTCCAAATGCCTTTTTTCTACAAGAATTAGATGGTACAGAGCTATTTGGGGGTCCTGTCAATGGCAGGATGCTCAAACACTACTTCTGCTGGTTTCCAATTTTCAGTTCCCATTTCCATTGTAAATACCATTGCTGTGTTATGTTTGCAAAGAAAAAGAGAAAATGTTTCAAAAAAGAGAAAGGAGAGGTTCAGACATGCTCAAAACATGAACCTCTGAAGTGAAAAAATATTGGCTCTAATATGCTCAAAACCTGAGCCAAAGAAATAAAACAGCTGGTTCTAACATGCTCAAAATCTGAACCAACAAATTAAGAAGAAGGATCAACTCTAAAATGCCCAAAACCAGAGCTGGAGTGAAGAAGAGAAAATGACTCTAACAAGCTCAAAACTTGAGTCACAAAGAAAAGAAGGATGCTTCAAAGTTTTAAGTTTTCAAGCCTTCAAGATTTTGTTTTCAGTTTTCTGCAAGTTTCCATCCATGTGCAACTGTCTTTATGCCTTGGATCCACAACAAACTAGACTGTCTAATCCTAGTTTGACTATTTTTAAATTTCTGTTGTAGAATATAGAGAAGAAATCTGCTGGACAGTTTAATCCCAACAGATATTATATTAGGTAGAGAAACATGTGAGGTCAATAGTTTAATTTGGTCTCATGGAGTAATAAGGGTAGAAATAGAATAGTTTTATTTTCCTGTTTATAAAAATAAATGATGTAAAGGGTCTGCAAGTCCAAATGCACCCTGGAAGAAAAAATGCTAGGATTGTAGGATGGGTAGGTAGATTGTTTGGGAGAATTGTTCTGATAATTTGATGTCTTCACAATTTGTGGTAGCTGATCCAAGAAAGAAAATGGATGGGTCAAGAAACAAGGCATCTGGCCTACTCCAAAGATTTATTTTCTGAATTCTTGACTCCTTCAAGAAGAAGCCATCCCCATGTGGAGCCACTGTTAGCCCCCTATGAATTTTTTGACAAGAAAGCAGGGGCTAATGTGTTTTATGAGCCTTCAAGGAATGCATTTCTCCTAAAAACACATCATCCTTGAAAGCTCTTTCATGCCCTCTGCCCTTTTATTATTTTCCTCTGCTGTTCCTAAGTCAATAAGCCTCACTGATTGTGAAAAATTGTGCTCCAAAAGGCCTTCATTTTCCTCTTGTACCCCTGCAGAATTCTCCATTTCATCCCTTTTTACCCTTTTTCAAAGCCTCCCTTTTTACCCTAGAAATCCCTCTCAAAATCCCCTAAAACCACCCATTTTCCCTTTAAATCCTACACACACCCCTTGTTTGGTCTAATTCCCCCTTTTTTCCTCTATCGTTACCCCTTTCTAGCCTCAAATTGCATTAAAAAGGGGCGAAAACCCATATTTGAACATATATGAGGCCTAGCCCCCTTCGGCCAGCCCCCAAAACCATTTTCCCACGTGACCTGGGCGCTATAACTTGGCGCTAGCCCGAGAAGCGCTTATTGCAAATGTGTATCGGGAGCGTTTTTAACCGTCGATCTGTACAGATCGGACGGTCTTCGCAGATTCTATAACGTCCGTGGACCCCCCCATTCACCCCTCCGATCGCATCACAACCTTTGATCTGATCCGCAGATCGACGGTCCATATTTCACCCGCCTCGGTGGTCGTGGCTCCGAACACTGTTAAAAAACCGACGGTTTTTATCGCACTGCCTTTGGAAGGTGGGTGGTATTTTTCATTTCGCAGCGATGCCATTCACCACATGACACATGGCACCGAGCACTGTTTAAAAACCGCCCTCATCACATGTTAAAGTTTGGCGGTGGACCCGACGTGATATGCGCGTACACCGTTCGATCTGGAGCTGTCCATCTAATGGCGGTCGCGCCATGAAGTTGCATGTGAGTTAATCCAAGGCAAAAGGGACCCCTGGCCCGCCATCTGTCACCCTCCGACGTGTTTTCCACCGTCGATCTTTTCCTGAGATCAGATGGCTAGAATTAAACCCGCGCCCTGCCATTGACCAACTCCTGCCACATCACCCATTCCATGTGTCTTCATCGTATTTTCGTCCGTCCCTTTTATATTTCATTCAAAGGTCAAATGTCCATTATTTACGTTTAAATTTTTCTGCATTCCACCAACTTTCACCAGGCCATTTTTCACCATTTTGCTACATTTCCTACCCTCATCCTACACTTTTCCACCGTTTCACCAGGCTGCACTGCCATCCTCGTTATCCCCGCTATATCCATCCTCCCCATGCATGGTTTTCCTAATGTGTTTACATGTTTTGCAGGGTTACAGGCAGGCGGAAAAAGCCATGGTTCATAGGCGTCATTATTATGGAACAGAATAAAAAGAAAGGCCCGAGGAGGTGCGGAGGACGTAATGTTCATTAAAGGTACAGAATTCAACCGTGAAAAACTCCCCAGCATCATTTATAGTTCAAATTTCACGGACAGAGGCAATCATGGAACGGCAGAGTGTATCAGTAAAAAAGCAGAGAATTTAAGGCCTGTAATTGAATATTTTGAGCCTTAATCCAATAATTTAAAGGCAAGGTACCAGATTGAAGACCTCATAAATCACACAGAAGGCCTAGGGCACACGAAACGATATATATCAGTGTCACCATCAGCAGAATGTTCCTATCCGCAAAAGGACGGAATGCCCATACAGTTTTCATTCTATGCCGTGTCCTAGAGAGATTTTCTGCCCTGACAATAGTCCTGATGCTATCAGTGCATTTGTTTCACAGTATGGCAGACCCTAGCATCATTATTCTACCTTTTTTTTTAATTCACCAGAGTGCTACAACAAGTACATCAGAGGCATACCTGGAGTAAATTGCAAATTGACGAAGACCACTCTTTCATCCAAAGAGTACTGAAGATAAATGCCCAGAATTTAAAATAGAATGGGGCCTCGGCCCTCTTCCTCTTCTGAGTTTAATGCTACATTTAATTTTCCACGTACCTCCTCTACTCCCCTTTCAGCTATAAATTTCACGAAGAAACTCATTGTAAGGGTTGTTGATTGGATATCTGAGAAATGCAAGCTGTTTTCTTTTGAGACATAGTCTTTGTGTAAAGTTGTAATATAGGCTGAGGAAGATGTTTTCAGGCTGAATATCAAGCTGTTAGAAATGTTGTACATGACTAGTGTTGTTCTTTAATATGACAAGCACATTTCTTTGGATCCTGATCTAAAGCAGCGGTGATGTTTTTCTATCTCTGTATTTGTTTTACCTTGTAGTTCATTTCATTTCATTTCTTCTGGCATGCATTAGAAATCTGGCATAGGATTTACCCTTGTTAGGTACCCTATGTTTCTGCTCTCCCTGCCTTAAATGTTTTCTGATGTATGTGTTATATGAGGATTGATTTCAAGCTAATTTAACCAGTGTAGTGGTCTGATATATTGCTAGCTGATGTATGAATTAATGAAATCTGTCCTTAGATGTTCTTGTTAGGATTTAATTGAATGAATTGGGATACTGGGAGTTTTATAACTGTGTCTCTATCTCACTAGGATATTTTTCAATTAATTAAACCTTTCTAAGTTCCCTTAAGCTGGATTCCAAAGCATTGAGAGTTCAAAGTCTCTCTCTGATCTGAGGTTTTCACCTTTGTGTTTAGATCTTTTATGTTTCCTTGTCTAAAGAGTTAACCTTTTAGATTTTAGATCACAGGTTGTCCAATGGCATGTCCTGTCCCTGGATTTGATTCCTAAAGGGTCACTTTGGAGGTTTCCTTGCTTTCACCTTCTCTCTTAACTTTTCAAACCACACTATCATCTCTAAGATCCAATGCTTTAGATGACTAGCCCAACTGAAAGCTTGCATGTTGAATAGCAAGTAAACCCTTTCCCGACTCCATTGCCCAATGGTCTTGAATGTTCTCTGAATTATATCTCCTTTTCCCTCGACCCTCTTTGCTCAGACTTGTCTCATAGTGAACCCTTCTTTCCTGATTCCCAGCAACCAAACAAACAAATCAAACAAAAAAACCTTGTGCCCATAACTAGCCTAATATCTTAACACTTGAACTTCAAAGACATAAGAACTTTGTTTATATAGAGAAATCCCTCTTTGGACCCAGGAGGGCTAGATCCTGAGGTCTGAAAGTGGTTCTGATGTTGTCTCATCTTTTGGTTTTGTCAATTTGGCCAAAACATGGGAACCCCAACACAAAATGCGACACAATCTACTTCACCTGATTCTTTAGGCTTACCTTAGGATATTTAGCAACAACATTCGTTGGGATAGTCAACCATGTCTAGAGACGATTCAAGCTCCCCTACTTTGGAGCTTGAGTCACTATGGCTGATACATCGTGTCACTTCCTCATGTATGTTTGTGACATCACCAGAAACTCATTTGTATGGTGGCCCGTCCGTCCCACCCGGTTATCAGTTATTATTTGGTACCGTTTCTGGTGTGGCTTCCAGTCCTTGGACATCTCCCATGTCATTTAATTTGGAATTTATTTATGGTACTTATTTTATTAATGCCACACAATCTGCTCCTCTTTATATGGCTACACCTACAATAGAGCAGTAGGCTGGTCCTTATATCAATGGACAAATCTACCCTCAACAACCTAAATCTCCTTATATTGGGTATCATCCATCTAGATCGCAGTTGCCTCCATTATCCTCTCCTCCTTATGTAGGGGGAAACCTGTTTTTGGTATACCTAAATATGGAAATCCGCCTAATTATGGTCTACCTTATCCTGGAATGGTTGCCAGTGTTTGGAAACCTACTTCCGCCGTTCAACTTGGTTCACTTTGGGATTGATTGCTGAATCCTCAGGTTGCACCATCCTCATAAAAAGATTCTATCTATCCATCAGCACCCCCAACAAGATCAAATACATGTGACCAAAACTTTACAGCCTATTCCGACGGTATCTGGTTCTTCCTAGACACCACTTAGTCAAACTGTATAATGTGCCTCATCTTCTCAATTATTTGCACAAAGTGCTCCTCAAGTTACGGTAGGTCAAATTATTCAAAATTTGGCGCAGTCTCAACCGAACCAACCATACCAAGGGGCAATATAAAACCCTATTGGGAAATAGTTTGGACCTCATCATGCGCCTTTTCAAGGCCAAAAAATCCATACCCAACCATTCCAGTAGCTTTATCGCCATCCTGGGGCTGAGCGACTGTGGTCAAGATAAATCCCTCTATGGACAGAGGCGATATCTCTAGCCCTAGAGTGGGTTTATCAACGTGATATGCTTTCTAATGCAAATATTTCTTAACTAACATTCATAATGCGACAAGAAAAGAGATAGAAGTACCTTTTTCCCAACACTATGTTTGAACCCATTGATGATGACCTTGATCCATGATCCTTTTAGGCTCGCTCCTTGCTACTGATGGCACATGAATACCTATGGATGATCAAAAGACAAAAAAAAACGTAATCCAATACATAATAATCATAAACATTAGCTATCTAGTAGATCAAGGAGTACCCGAATATTTGCATAAAAGATTAGACAAATATAGAAAGCAAACATTAGTTGTTTTTATTGATAAATATGAAATGAAGAGCTTACAACCAGGCCTTGATGTTGGAGGCCTCCCTTTGGTGAAAATCTGAGTCCTTCACCGAAGTTATAAAGAATTCCTTCTCCCGAACACTTAGGCGTTATCACAATGCAAGAATCTAAAGGGAACGAGAGCTCAGACTAGCCCAACAATGACCAACCATGAATAACATTATTGGAAAGAGGGGCATCAATTTAGAGGAAGGGAGAAGAGGTTGGGAGCCCATGAAAGGAGGAGGAAGGTCCAATTTCTAAGGGATAAACCCCCATGGATGAGATCAGAGCTCTAAAATCAGAGAGCTTGACTCTATCACCACCATTTAACAACCAACTCGTCACCTTGGAGCTTCTAGAGGTCGAATATTCTCCTCCATTTGAGGAAACACTGCCAGAAAGGGATCAACATGGTTTTCCAAGAAATAAGGGTGCTAGCAGTGTTAAGCCATAATTTTCAATCTAACATCAATGCTTGCATGACACCAGAAATGTGCTGACCTAGGAAACTAGGATTTTGACCAAGTTTCTTCAGTAATCTTCCAAGGAAGTTTTCTTTGAATCTTCAGGGGATGTCTTAACATATTTCTTCATGATGGAAACATCGTATAGGTTCTGTCACGGGGCATTTCAGGATCAGAAATGGGAGATGAGCATAGTGACAAATTACTGTGTAATAGATGCCCCTTAAAGCATGAAGGTAGAACGGGGAGTGATGGTTAAAATGTTTTAAGAACCAAGGAAAAGAACTCAGATCACCGCCAGGAAACCTGCCAACTCAAACATTTTACAATATATGAAATCTCTGGTATGAATATTCCTAACCACATGACTCTGCACTAGGCATCAAATAACACATGAACCCACGTCATGGTCACAACCATCCGTATAAGTAGATCATAGAAATGGATTCGCGGTATAGATGCTGCGATCCGTATAGATATGATCATGTATACAATCATGAATACTCAATAAATCCATGCAGTTTGGATCAAAATTAGAGGTGACCCAGGATCTTCACTGCAATCTCAATCAACCCAATGTACAAATCTAGCCATGTGAATATATGTGTTGGTGTCGAACATGGTAGAAACCACTTTGATTATCGATCAATGATGAAAACCGTTAACAAGCACGAGAGATACCACCAATAATGATGATGGACCTCAAGGTTCAACAACACAATCTACCAGTGTGAATAAATGTGTTGAATTCAAACACTTGCAAAATCATTCGATCAAAGGCCAATGATGTGAACCTGTCGTCGAACGCGAAGATCTTTCCATTGAGGCATGAAATCTCCAAGGTACTGAAAATAAGTTTCTAAACTATTGATATTCAACAATAAAATTAAACACCCATGCCTAGTGCAATAAACACCTATTTGCATTAAGTACCCATACTAGGGTGGGGCCCACAATGCTATTTTTGGGTGCATGTATATTTTGGTTATCCCTTAATTAAGATGGACATTAAACTATAATATATTCTCAATGTGGACTTGTATTAGTTAACTGAAAGTGATAAATTCATTTAGCTAGTGTATTTCGAGTTAGAGGTAGTTGGTGAGGCATGCAGAATAATTCTAGTTGTAACAGAGTTCGAAGTGTAGTGATGCATTAGTTAATGCAGGTTGTAAATAGTTTAACTCAGTTAAGTGAGTTAAACTCAGTTTTTCTAGCTGTAACTGAAGATACACTAGTGAGAGATCAAGTGAATTAAATATTAATTAATTCACAACCAGTGATCTCACATGCAACTGAGGATTTACTATTATTAGCTGCATGCATGTCAAATCCAGTGGAGACCCATTTGAGTTCTAGGTGAAAGGGAGGTTGACTGTCAGTTGTAGGATTATTGGGTTGCACACATGCAACCAAACACCCATTGGAGTGCCCATGATACTTGCACAGTCAAGGAAGACAAGAATTCCTATCTTTTAGGGATCTTTACCATCAGGGATTTCACAAGCAAGGCAGGCTTTCTGGAGGCTGAGAATTGGCTATGCGTTGGTCAGTTTTGCATATGACAGTGTGAGACAATTAGCTGAGTATTGGAGGGCTCTTGTGAGAAGAGTTTTGTATGTAATTGTTTCATGATCCATCCTGAATATACCATAGAAGATAGTGGGATTTTTAGTTGTAAGCTTTCTCCATGAAATTATCTGTGTTGTGTGTGATTGATCTTTCCTCATGTTCATGTGATTAGCGATTGTGTTTTTAATTCTGCAAAATATTTTTAGAAGAGATTCAGTATTTAACTTTCGTATATTGTTAGATCAGGTGAATCCAAGATATACATGCTTGTTGTATAATTTCTACATGGTATCAAAGCACAAGAAATTGCAGAAGTGAAGCAGGAGCTGAGTTTGTGACTAGATAGAATTTGAATTTGCAGAAATAATTTCTTGATGCTACAACTGATTCAAGATCAAAGTGGCTTTCAATGGCTTGAGGTTAGAGTATGCACTCAAGGGAAGCTCAAACTATATTTCTTGGAAGGACAGGATGGAGGTAGTACTCGAAGACAATGGCTTGAAGGAATTCATTGACAATGATGTTCCTAAACCCGCTATTGCAGATGCTACAAATCTTGATGCATGGAAAAAGAAAATGGCAAAGGCGAGGAGGATCCTGTTGGAGGGAGTACGAGACGACATTTTCTCAAGCCTCCATGGGAAATCCACACCATATGCAATATGGAAGGATTTGATGGATATATTCCAAAGTAGTAGTGACCATAGGAAATTGGCGCTCAAAGATAAACTCAGGAAGATCAAGATGGAAAAGGGCGACACCATTCCAAAATATCTAACAATTTTTTTCCAATGTCGGGATGAACTGGGGAGCGTTGGAATAATAGTTATTGATGATGATTTGGTGAGCTTGGCTCTCCTAGGACTTCCCAAGAGTTGGCACAGTTATCAAGACTCTGTTAATGGAAGGGAAAAATTTCCTGATTGGGAACGACTATGGTCGAATTTGGTGAAGGAGGAGTTCAGACGGAACACTAGGGATGGATATTCATATAAGAATGAGGATGAAGAGGATTTTTCTTTGGCTACTAGGGTGAAGAAGAGGAAGGGGAAGGAATTTCGTTTAAAATCCGATTCCAAGAATGGCAAGAAGCAGGACATGTCCAAGGTGAACTGTTTTCATTGTCACGAGCATGGGCATTTTGCTACTAATTGTCCACAAAAGAACAAGAACAAGAAGGATGGAGGATCTGCAGCTGGAGAGGCCCTTGCCTCGCAATTTTAACTTGACTTCTCATTGATCGCATGCATGGTGTCCAATGCATTGGGATTTGTGTGGTATTTGGATAGTGGCGCTTCCTTTCACATGACGGGAGATAAGGAAATTTTCAGTGACTTGTGTTGGTGTCCCGTGTTTTGATAGTTGGAAAATCAAAAGACAAGGCAACATCAGAACCAATATTTAGAGTTCCAGGATCTAGTCCTCCTGTTCTCAGAGAGGGATCTCTCAAATATTTGTTTGCAAAGGTTTATCTTGTGTGCTTTGAGTATGGATTTTAGACTAGTTATTAAGTGCAGGTGTTTGTTTGGTTGGATTGAGTTGATACAACAAAACATGAAAGGTCCGGGAAAGATAGACAGAAAGAGGAAATATCTGGTTCATTGGGCATTGGAGTCAAAATAAGGTCATGACAAACTCTTCAAGGGATATGGGATATCAAAGGGAAAATCTAACTTGGCCACAGGAACCTTTGTTTTGGAATGAGATGGACATTAATGTTTTGGAAAGAGAAGTTTAATTCTCAACAAAGGGAAATTGAAAACATAACTTAACAATAAAGAGATATTTGATAGACAGGGCTAACCATAAATTCTACAAATATTCTTTAAGTAAATAATGACTTCAAGACAACTTTTAAAATGAAATCTAAGATTCGGGGAACACCCTATTTCCTCAAATATTTTATTTTAAAAGACTTAGAAAACATAAAAGATTCACTGATAATTGCAATCATAGAAGAGGGAACACCTAAATAACATCTATGCTTACAACTATAAAGACCTTCGAAACAACTGTTCAAGCAATGGCAAAGGGAAAGATCAAAACCGACCTCTTTGATTAACTTAAAACAATGGTACTTCAAAGGGAGACTTCAATAACAGCTTTCAAGTGATAGCAGGCAAGCAGGGAAAACCATAAATCATGCTGAAACCAACTATTTTAGCTATTAAGGAAATAAACAAGCATGAAGACTAAAGAGAAAGTTTAAAGCCTCTAAAATACTTCAGCAGAAGAAAACATAAAACAGTGAAGGGTGAACAGGTCTAAGGTGCTTCCAGGAGTCATTTCTTAGCCTAAAACTTTCAGCCTACTGTAGTAAGAAATTATGGAACATAATGAAAACAAGGAAAAAACATTTAACAGTTTAGAGCACTTCACCAACAGCCAAGCTCATGGATCCAATGATAGAGCCTTCTCAGGAACAGACATGCAATGGCATCATCAAGACATCCAAGACTCCAAATTATTTTCAACTTCAACAAACTTGTATATTTATTTCAGAGAGTTTCAATATTACAACTTGTGATCAAACAGCAACCAACCTTCTCATCTTATGCAGAAGTACTTATAGGAAGATGAGGAGGTGAGAACTAACAAAAATATCTCATGAACCATTAATACAGATTAAATGACTTCTCGGTCTCTTGAGGGGTTCGATGGAGAAGTGTACAGGTGGATCACTGTATTAATGTTTTACAATTAATATCAAAGCTCGGTGGGAGCTTTATTTGACTTTGAGGCTCTATGTTCTGTCTGGAGCAACTCTGCAGATATTTTCTATTAAACTCCTTTGGCAGAATTAACTTCTTGGCAGCGCTGGAGGCAGATATTTCTTGAATCAATAACTTTGGCCTCTGTTTTGAATGGTTTGAGGCGACAGGTGGCTCTTTGTAGTAGCTGAGGAATCAATTCACCTTAGTTGAAGCGGTGGAAACCTTTCTGTCAGCGAAACACTTATGATTTTCTTAAATAGTGTCTTAATTCGGGGAATTAGGTTTTTATAAGCATTCTTAGCCATAATTCCCCAAATCCGTCTTCAACCTTCTGTCCTTCTGCGCTATGTTCTTCAAAACTTATACTCTTTTAAAATCGCGTTAAAACGCAGTGTCTTGTCAATGTGCAGAGCCGCACATGGCTTTTTATGGTATCAGCGCCCATGGAACGTCGATCAAACATTCAAATGAAGCCCTGCAAATGGTTCTTTTCATAGGCCGAAGGCATGGGAATCATCATTCCCAACTCCTGACTTTTCTTCAATATAACGACGGAGACCCTTTAAAACCTGCATAAAACATAGAATTATAAAGAAATCCTACGCTTTTTAGGTTTAAACTGGAGATCTGCGCAAAAAGGACAAAAGAAGAGTGGGAGAAGAGATAAGGTGGGGTGATTTCCGGACCGTCCGATCCGGACACGTGGACGGTCCAGATTAAATCGGAAGGTCGCAATCGGGGTTTGCAATCGGGGGGGAGTGAGTAAATGGAGCGATTGAATCACGCGACGCGATTATGCGCAGACCGTTGATCTAAAACTCAGATCAACGGTGGGAATTGAATTGGGGTAATCGCAATCGGAGGTGGCAGGTAGGTGCATGCAATTGCGCAATCGGGGAAAGTTGCGATGCGATGATCGGGGGATAGGAGCGATTAAGTTATAGCCATTGATCTAAGAGTGAGATCAACGGTGGACAACCAATCGGGGGAGTCGCAATCGGAAGGGCAAACAAAACGCATGCGATTTAACTTTTGCGATGCGATTGAAATCGCCGACGCGACGGAGCGATGACCGTTTGATCAGTTTTCAATCAACGACGGAGATTAGTCTTTATAATATACGGAAAAACTAATTTTTTTAATATAAAACAAAGGTTTATATGGATCGAGGTGGGATATTTACATGTAAAGGGGGATAGGTGCCTGATTGCGGGGCCTTTAGTTATATGGAACGCAACGGGCCCGGGGCATATAAAACAGGGGCTAATCGCAATCGGGTCATCGGGCCTGGTCCTTTTAATCAACCCATTCTGAAAATTTGCGATGCGATGAGCGCCCTGGGACTTCAATACTTGGTCCCGGGGTGAAGGTTATATGGAATGAAAAGGGGGCGAGGTTTATATACAGGGGCTCAATTGCATCGGAAAATTTCGATGCGGTCTTTTTGATCAACCCATTTGTATTTAACACGTGATTTGGCTTTTTAAGTCAAAACTTTGGAAAAGTGGGTTGTTGGACTTTACAAAGGAAAAAACGGATCGGGCAAGAAAAATGAAAGGTGTTAAGCGCCGGAGGCGGGCCCACAGGATATATATATATATATAAATCAATGCGATCGGGAGTTTTATAATGCAAAGGCTGATCGCATCGCAAGTTTTAAACACAGCAACAAAACATATGCACTCGTTTGATTTATTCCGATGCGATAAGCGTCGGGAGGGGCTTAGCACCTGGTTTCCGGGTGTAGGCATGTGGGGGGAAGTGGTTAGGACTTAGCCCAAGGGGCTTAAGTCCATAGAAAAGACTTGTATTTTTTGTGAAATTTTTCATGATTTTCAAAGGAATTGGGGTTTTCGGAATAGTTAAAAAATGGGTTTTTTAACTATGGGTAAGTGATCTTCATAAATGGAAGAAGAGGATTTATGAAAACAAGGGATTTTTGATGGAGAAAAAGGGGAGCAAATGAAGGTTTTACAAGAGGAAAAAAGAAGGTCTTTCAGCAGTCTTTCATTTGGAATCAACAGAAATTTCTGAGTCTTTTGAAGTGTAAACAACAATATAGGATCTGGACAGAGGCATGAGGCCTTCAAGAGTCTTCAAGAGCCAACAGTTTTTAGTAATGAAAAATTGTTCGTTGAAGGCTCAAAACAGATTTAGCCACCTTTTGGTATAACAAAATATTATAGATGGCTAACAACTTGGAAGAGAAAGATCTCCAAATGCATATTGAAATGGGTGACGATGGAAAATATAGTGCTACCAAGATTGGTACCATTACCTTTCATAGGGCATCAGGTAAACCATTTCAATTAAAAGAAGTAATGCATGTACTAGGTCTGAAGAAAAAATTGGTCTCAATCGCAATGTTGGAGGATAGAGGCTATGATGTTGTTTTTAGTGATGGAAAATATTTCCTGTGACATAAAACAATGGGACAAGCCAAGAGGATAGGGATTCAAGTTAAGAATCTCTACAAGTTGGAGGTAGATGTCTGTGCAACAATGATGGGTAAGGAAAATAAAGTGGTGAGCCGGGAAGAAGGTGAATTATGGCACAAACGATTGGGCCATCTTCACCATGGAGCCTTGAAAGTCATGCATCATATTTCTACTGGTCTTCCCAGGGGTACACTTGCGCAGTCAGACACATGCAAGGATGTACTATGGGAAAATATGTAAAGGACACCTTAAATGAGAAGGAAAACCGAGCTTTGGGGATCCTTGAGAGAGGTCACACAGACGTGTGTGGTCCTTTCTATGTTGCTTCAACAACAAGACATAAGTACTATGTAATATTTGATGATGAATTTTATCCTAATCGCTGCAT
This sequence comes from Pinus albicaulis, assembly GCA_034641835.2. Lineage (NCBI taxonomy): Eukaryota > Viridiplantae > Streptophyta > Pinopsida > Pinales > Pinaceae > Pinus > Pinus albicaulis. The sequence continues at coordinate 1,305,199,982 of CM076584.1, read as the reverse complement.
CTTCTTCATGCAGAAGAAGGATCAAACATTCCCTAAGTTCTATGAGTTTAAAGCATTGGCAGATAAAGAGTCTGGGAAGAAAGTGAAGGCTCTTAGGAGCGATAATGGTGGAGAATACATATCTAACGAATTCAAGAACTTCTGCAGCAAAGAAGGAATTTGAAGAGAACTCATAGCACCTCATAACCCACAGAATAATGGGGTCGCGGAGAGGAAGAACATAACTATTGTGGGTGCAGCACAAGCGATGTTGCATGATCAACGCCTACCGATGCATCTGTGGGCAAAATCATGCAATAGAATGGTACATGTGCAAAACCGTTGTCCTCATAGAGTACTTGGCATGAGTACACCTGAAGAGGCTTTCATTGGTAAGAAACTTGATGTTTCACACTTTAATATTTTTGGCTCATCTGTTTATGTGCATGTGACCAAGGATGTTAGGAAGAAGTGAAAACCGACAACTGAGATCGGGATTTTTGTGGGGTACACTGAAACACCCCATAATTATCGTGTGTATTTTCCAAACAATAAAATGACTATTGTGGGACGGGATATCAAATTTGATGAGGAGAAAGCCATGCGGTTGTCCCTTGAGAGGGAGTTGGACTTGCATGTAGAGGAGGAACCATTGGTTCCCAAGGATGAGTCTTAAGATGTGGATCAGCCACATGAGGAGGTTCATGGACTGGAGGAAAACACTCATGCAGAGCCATCCATTAGAAATGGCAGAAGGCACACCACATAAGCTGATAGATTGAAACTTGATGTTGCAAAGAATGTAGCAACCCCTACTTCACAGCACAGAGAGAGACAATCTCCTGACCGATTTACTGGATACATGGCTCTTATGAGAAAATGTATTGTGACTGAACCATCTTCCTTTTAGGAAGCAATGCAGCATCCAACTTGAGTTGATGCAATGGTGGAGGAGTATGAATCCATTATCAATAATAGTGGATGGGAGATAGTCCCAAGACCGGTCGACAAATCAATGGTTGGACCGAGATGGATCTACAAGGTAAAGCAAGTTGCTGATGGGAGTGTGGAGAAATAAAAGGCCAAATTTGTGGCCCGGGGATTCTCACAGATCGAGGGGATAGATTATGATGATACTTTTGCACCTGTTGCAAGGTACTCTTCCATAAGATCCATCTTTGCATTCTTAGCATAGATGGGCTGGCGCATTCATCAGATTGATGTGAAAAATACATTTCTTAATGGGATCATTGAGAAAGAGGTGTACATAGAGCAACCTAAAGGTTTAAAAGTCTTCAACAGTGAGTCGCATGTGTGTAGACTCAAAAGAGCACTGTATGGGCTGAAGCAAGCACCTCGTGCTTGGTACACTAGGATAGACAACTATTTCACCAGACTAGGCTTCACCAAAAGTGAAGTAGATGCAAATGTGTATCAACTTGTGGTTGAGGGTAAGATATTGATCATTTTTATTTATGTTGATGATCTAATTTTGACTGGTGATGAGAAACTGATACACTCATGAAAGGAGGATCTTTCAAGGGAATTCAAAATGAAGGATATGGGCCTCCTTCATTATTTCCTTGGATTGGAAATATGGCAGTGGATGGTGAAATTTTTGTCTCAAGAAAAGTACGCAAAGGAGATACTGGGTAAGTTTAACATGGAGAGCTGCAAACCCATGGATACTCCTCTTCTAGGAAATTGGAGGAAAGAGGATGCTACTTCTGGAGAGGTAGTGGATGCTACTGTCTATAGGCATTTAGTGGGTTTGCTAATGTATTTGGTGAACACAAGACCAAACATTTACTACGCAGTTAACCAGCTGAGTCAAGCTATGGTTAAGCCTACCAAGCTCTTTTGGAAGGCCGGGAAGCATGTCTTGAGATACCTGAGGGGCACAGCGTCTATGGTACAAACGAACAAAGAGATTGAAGCTGCATGGATTCATGGATGCAGATTGGGCTGGAAGTCCATCAGACAGAAAGAGCACATTAGGGGAGATCTTTAGCATTGGATCGAGAAAAGTTTCCCGATATAGCAGGAAACAATGATCCGTGGCACTTAGTTCAACAGAAGTGGAATACATGGCAGCAAGTCAAGCTGCATGTGAGGCTATTTGGATGAGAAAGATCTTGGTTGGTTTGTTTGGTTCTCAGGATCTGACAGTGATTCATTGTGATAACCAAAGTTGCATTAAACTCTCGATTAATCCTGTGTTTCATGATAGGTCCAAGAATATAGATATCTGGTACCATCATCTCAGATATTGTGTGTAGAGAAGGATAATTTTTCTTCAGTACATTCCCACGAAAGATCAAGATGCAGATATTCTGATGAAGGCGCTCACTATGAGAAAATTCGAATACCATAGAGACAAGAGTGGGGTGAAGGATAATCCCTTTCTTATTGGGAGGGAGTGTTGAGATTCAACAAGAAAATTTAGCACCCACGCCTAGTGAATTAAGCACCCAGACTAGGGTGGGGCCCGCAATGCTATTTTTGGGTGCATGTATATTCTGGTTATCCCTTAATTAAGATGGAAATTAAACTATAATATATTCTCAATGTGGACTTGAATCAGTTAACTGAATGTGATAAATTCAGTTAGCTAGTGGATTTCGAGTTAGAGGTATTTGGTGAGGCATGTAGAGTAATTCTAGTTGTAACAGAGTTCAAAGTGCAGTGGTGCATTAGTTAATGCAGGTTGTAAATAGTTTAACTCAGTTAAGTGAGTTAAATTCAGTTGTGCTAGTTGTAACTGAAGATACACTGGTGAGAGATCAAGTGAATTAAATATTAATTAATTCACAATCAATGATCTCACATAAAACTGAGGATTTACTATTATTAGCTGCATGCATGTCAGATCAAGTGGAGACCCAGTTGAGTTCTAGGTGAAAGGGAGGTTGACTATTAGTTGTAGGATTATTGGGTTGCACACATGAAACCAAACACCCATTGGCATGCCCATGATACTTGCGCAGTCAAGGCACGCAATAATTCCTATATTTTAGGGATCTTTACCATAAGGGATTGTGAAAGTAAGGCAGGCTGTCTGGAGGATGAGAATTGGCTATGTGTTGGTCAGTTTTGCATATGATAGTGTGAGACAATTAGCTGAGTACTGGAGGGCTCTTGTGAGAAGAGTTTTGTATGTAATTATTTCATGATCCATGCTAAATATACAATAGAAGATAGTGGGGTTTTTAGCTATAAGATTTCCTAGGGAAATTATCTATATTGTGTGTGATTGATCTTTCTTCATGTTCATGGGATTAGTGATTGTGTTTTTAATTCCGCAAAATATTTGTAGAAGTGATTCAATATTTAACTTTATTACATTTTTAGATTGGGTGAATCCAAGATATACATGCTTGTTGTATAATTTCTATATAAACCACCTTTCCAGATAATGAGCTAAAGTCGACAAAAAGTGATTCATCGAAGGAGGGCCATAATGATTCCCACATCATCGACATGAAACAAAATATATCTCAAGATGATAGGAGTGATTCGAGATTGTAACAGAGGATGTTAGATAAGCAAGGGATGTTTGACAAAAAGGACTTCTCTTCAACATATTGGTGACATGACTGCGGAGTGTGGAAACATTTGACTCAAATAAGATCAAAGGTCACGTTGACAAAATATAGTAATCAAATGAGAGGCAAACAGATTTCCCAAACCCATGGAGGCCAAGTGACAAATTTAGGATGTCCCCAAACTGACACAAAAATCATATGAGTGTCATGATCAAGAGCGATAAGCTGCCCAAAATACACATAGTATGTTCACTTTCAATTTTCCCTCGTTATTTCTAAAGCGTACCTATTTATTTTTTATAACCAGCTCGAAGAGGATAACATATGCTGAGCATGTAAGTTAATTCTTCAAATGAATCCATCCTAGTAAGTTTAACGAGCCCTAGGAAGGAGGAACTTAGTCTCGTCATGATGACAATTCTTTCTCTGTTTAATCTTTAACGAGTCCAACAAAAGGCTAACTCGGTAATTTTTTCATGTTTAAGGAGTTTGAAAAGAAACAAAAAGGAAACTCCATCATGTCCCTTTTCGTAAATCGTCTCTCGAATCCAAAAAGGTGGAAAACAATATCAGAGAGAACCTCTTGACCATGTTCGATCAAGGTATTCCTTTTTCATAAATAGTAAATCTTAGCCCGAAAAATGGGTAAACGTATACTAAGACCACACCAATTCATTCAATTTAACAAGTTCGAAATGACAAGTACTTGACAATATTTTCATTTTTTGAGAGTCAGAAAAGAGCTGAAAGTTGACTCCAGGGGGGTTTTTTTTTCGTAAAGGTTTATCGAGCCTAAAAAAGAGATAAATTAAAACTTGTTTACATCAGAAATAATCACCAACAGTGTGAAATTTGTTGGACTGTATTAATCACTGTTAAGTGACTAAGACGGTACACATAAATTATCATTCCAGGGACTTCTTTTATTTCAATGACAGTCACATTGTCTGTGTGGATACATCAAACCAGAAGCAAATCAAATTAAAGAGAAACCATTTCTGAATCAAATGTTGAAAGAAATCACTTATGTAGAAATAAAAAAAATCTATAGGAATGTAATCAAGCCTCAATTAACTGTACCTAGCGCACCACACAACAATTACACTAGTTGGTATTTCTAATTACATTTGTGTAACAACATAATAATATTGAAATTGAAGCAGATCTACTTACAACCAGAACAACAATAACAACACTTCCACCAATACGTAAAGCAAAGAAGAAATATGTACAAGTACCTTAACTGCTGCAGTCCCTTCTAAAGAGGAGGGCACTTCCTCCCTAGCAGGGCACATGAAGAGATAGAAACTAAATGGAAATTAAACCAGACAGCGCATGTAACAACAACACAATATTTCTGTATTATGATGGTTGAAAGTTACAAAGTCAAGATGATGATCTTCTCCCCTCTCTCTTTGATTGGTGTCCTTTAAATATACAAGCTATAAAAGGGAAATTTCCAACCAATTGATTACAAAATATAAGAGACCTTTCCACCATGATTCAGCTGTAACAAGTCGAATCTGATTATTGCAATTGAGGGAATTTGGAAAACAACCACCATAGAAAATCTGCAAATATGTCCTTCAAAGAACCTTATGTTTCTCCCAATGAAGACCGAATTTTGGAAAATGGCTCATATAAAAACTAATTTAGTCCGTTCTGCACAAAACCCATGTCTCTTATTTTCAACATTCTTCTTCGTTTGCCCGAAATGTCCAAGGCAAAACTGTAATTTGTTATTCCAACGAATTTCTAAGTTGGAATATTTAATTATGAACTTGAAGATTGGATTTGCAATTTGAAAGAGATATTGGAGGCTAAAATCGTGAGTTATAACAAATTCATTAATAAACCATCATTTATAAAACAATTCATATTAATATTCAATTTATTAAAAATAAAGGAGAATAAATATTACTTATCCATAAGAGCATAAGTAATTATAAAATGGGATAAAATGATAATTTATGATAAATAATGTGATAAAAGAATGTTGTGGAACCAGCTCCAAAAATAGAAGAAAAGAGATATCAACGCCTTAGAAATAAGCCACTTCGAGGGGGCAACCTCCAATACATTACATGAATGAACAATTCTTGGATGATACAAATTACAAAACCTCCTTTCTATATATAGGAGTCCATGGGGCCACAATGTAATCCTAATGGGGCCACAATGTAATCCTAGCCGACCTAACAATAATAATTTAAGGGCACAATAATAACAATATGGGGGTTACAAGGGTATAATAAAAACAATAAGGGGGTTACACTAATAACAATAAGGGACTATACCCGTAATATAGGGACCTAACATGCCCCTTTCCTTCAAAAAAGTGTTGTCCTCAATGCTTGAGTAGCTCTGGATGCTTCTGTATAAAATTATCATCCTCCCATGTAGAACCTTCAATGGTTAAGTTCTTCCACTTGATGAGATACTCTGAAATTGATCGATTCCGTAGCTGTCAAGTTCTTGTTTTCGTGACCGCTTCAGGTTCCAATATGATTTTTCATTCCTCATCAAGTTCTGGAAATATTGTTTGAACTGGAATATTTTCACCTATAACCTTCTTTAATCATGAAACATGGAAAATTGGATGCACTCATGAAGAAGCAAGAAGCTCCAATTTGTATGCCATAGTACCAATTTTTTGCAACACCTTGTAAGGACCATAGTACTTTGGCGATCATTGATTATCCTTCTTAGCTTTCTTGAGGGACATTTGTTTGTATGGTTGTAGCCATAAAAATACCCAGTCTCCTACATCAAAACTTCTCTCGCTGCGATGTTGATCTACTTGTTGTTTCATTCGATTTTGTGCCAAATTAAGGTTGTCCTTTAAGAGTTGGAGAACTTCTTGTTGATGCTCGATGTGATCTTCCACTACTTGAACCTTCAAATTTTCTCTTAAAGATGATGTGATGGATGGTGGATGATATCCATAAAGTGCCATAAATGGGGTCATTTTTGCTGCAGTATGGAAGGAAGTGTTAACCACCATTCAACGAGAGGTAACCACTTGACCCATTGTGTTTGTTTATCAGATACAAAAAAACGAAGACATCCTTCCAAACATTTATTTACTATCTCAGTTTGACCATCGGATTGAGGATGATAAGATGAGCTATGAGCTAATCGAATACCCAAACAAGAAAATAACTCCATCCAAAAATTTCTAGTAAAAATGGGATCTCTGTCACTCACAATAACCCTTGGGTTTCCATGTAGCTTTTGAATTGTGTCCATAAATGTAGTAGCAATTGTACTTGCTTTAAATGGATGAGATAATGCACAAAAGTGTGCATACTTGGTAAGTCTATCAACTACCACCATGTTGACACTCTTTCCTTCAGACTTAGGTAAACATGTGATAAAATCCATTGAAATCTCCTCCCAACGCTGACTTGGAATGGATAAAGGTTGTAGAAGACTCGTGGTATTAATTGTCTCAACTTTATTCTGCTGGCAAACCAAACATTCCGCCACAAACATTTGAATATCAGATTTAAGGCCATCCCAAAAAAATTCTTTCTTCACCCTGTGATAAGTTTTTAAAAATACTGAGTGTCTTCCTAAAGGAGAAGTGTGCAATTCCAAAATAATCTTTTGTTTTAGTCGGAAATTCTTACAAATATATAAGTGATCTTTGTACCATAAGGAATCATTTTTCCAACTAAATGTATCAGATGTACTAGGATCTTGCTGGAATTTTTGAATGAGTGTCCACACTTCTTCGACCTTCTTCCATTCATATCTTGTTGTGTAACCAACTCCAAAAATAGAAGAAAAGAGATATCAACGCCTTAGAAATGAGCCACTTCGAGGGGGCAACCTCCAATACATTACATAAATGAATAATTCTTGGATGATACAATACAAAAAACCTCCTCTCTATATATAGGAGTCCATGGGGCCATAATGTAATCCTAGTGGGCCACAATGTAATCCTAGCCGACCTAACAATAATAATTTAAGGGCACAATAATAACAAAATGGGGGTTACAAGGGTACAATAATAACAATAAGGGGGTTACACTAACAATAATATGGGACTATACTAGTGATATAGGGACCTAACATGCCCCTCTCCTTCAAAAAAGTGTTGTCCTCAACGCTTGAGTAGCTCCGGGTGCTTCTGTATAAAATTCTCATCCTCCCATGTAGAATCTTCAGTGGGTAAGTTCTTCCACTTGATGAGATACTATGAAATTGATCGATTCCGTAGCTATCGAGTTCTTGTTTCCATGACTGCTTCAGGTTCCAATATGATTTTTCCTTCCTCATCAAGTTCTGGAAATATTGTTTGAACCGGAAGATTTTCACCTATAACCTTCTTTAAGCATGAAACATGGAAAACTGGATGTACTCGCGAAGAAGCAGGAAGCTCCAATTTTTATTCCATAGTACCAATCTTTTGCAACACCTTGTAAGGACCATAGTACTTTGGTGATAATTTATTATCCTTCTTAGCTTGCTTGAGGGACATTTGTTTGTATGGTTGTAGCCGTAAAAATACCCAATCTCCTACATCAAACTTCTCTCGCTGCGATGTTGATCTGCTTGTTGTTTCATTCGATTTTGTGCCAAATTCAGGTTATCCTTTAAGAGTTGGAGAACTTCTTGCTGATGCTCGATGTGATCTTCCACTGCTTGAACCTTCGAATTTTCCCTTAAATATGATGTGATGGATGGTGGATGATATCTATAAAGTGCCATAAATGGGGTCATTTTTGCTGCAGTATGGAAGGAAGTGTTATACCACCATTCAGCAAGAGGCAACCACTTGACCCATTGTGTTTGTTTATCAGATACAAAACAACCAAGATATCCTTCCAAACATTTATTTACTATCTCAGTTTGACCATCAGATTGAGGATGATAAGATGAGCTATGAGCTAATTGAGTACCCAAACAAGAAAATAACTCCGTCCAAAAATTTCCAGTAAAAATGGGATCTTTGTCGCTCACAATAACCCTTGGGCTTCCATGTAGCTTTTGAATTCTATCCATAAATGTAGTAACAACTGTACTTGCTTTAAATGGATGAGATAATGCACAAAAGTGTGCATACTTGGTAAGTCTATCAACTACCACCATGATGACATTCTTTCCTTCAGACTTAGGTAAACCTGTGATAAAAGCCATTGAAATCTCCTCCCAACGCTGACTTGGAATGGATAAAGGTTGTAGAAGTCCCGGGGTCTTAATTGTCTCCACTTTATTCTGCTGGCAAACCAAACATTCCGCCACAAACTTTTGAATATCAGATTTAAGGCCATCCCAAAAAAATTCTTTCTTCACCCTTTGGTAAGTTTTTAAAAATCCTGAGTGTCCTCCTAAAGGAGAAGTGTGCAATTCCAGAAGAATCTTTTGTTTTAGTTGGGAATTCTTACAAAGATATAAGCGATCTTTGTACCATAAGGAATCATTTTTCCACTAAATGTATCAGATGTACTAGGATCTTGCTGCAACTTTTGAATGAGTATCCATACATCTTTGTCCTTCTTCCATTCATCTCTTGCTTCAGTTATCCAATCTGGTTGGATAATAGAAATGGTACAAAGCAATGCTTCCACCTCTTCATTCTTTCTTGAGAGTGCATCTACAACAACATTAAGCTTTCCTTTTTTGTAGATTATTTCAAAGTCATAACCCAACATCTTTGTGACCCATTTTTGCTGCTCTTCTGAAGATAGTCTTTGTTCCAAAAAGTGTTTAAGACTATCATGATCAGTTTTTACCTTGAAGTGTCTTCCATTAGGTAAGTTGGCCATTTCTTTAGTGCATGCAGTATTGCTAACATTTCCTTCTCATAAATAGGTTTCTGTAAATACTTTCCTTTGATTGGACGACTTTCAAAAGCAATGGGTCTTCCTTCCTGCATTAAAACTGCACCAATTCCATTTCCTGAGGCATCACATTCCACAACAAAGGTTTTTGTGAAGTCTGGCGTAGCTAAGACCGGTGCTAGGCACATTGCCTCTTTAAGATGTTCAAAGGCCTTAGTTGCTTCAGGAGTCCATGAAAATGCATCTTTCTTCAATAATGTTGTTAGAGGTGCTGCTATTCGCCCATAATTCTTAACAAACTTGCGATAATACCCTGTTAACCCGAGAAATCCTCGCAATCGCTTTATGGTTGTGGGGACTTTCCAGTCCTTAATGTCTTTAATTTTGTTAGGGTCTACTTTAACACCCTCGTGAGATACAATATGACCTAGATATTCCACCTCTTGTACTCCAAAGAAACATTTGGATGTTTTTGCATATAATTGTTTCTCCTGCAATAGTTTGAGCACCTTTTCAACATGTTCAACATGATCCTTCCAAGACCTGCTGTAGATTAGTATATCATCAAAAAATACTAGCACAAATTTTCTAAGGAAGGGTTTGAAAATGAATTCATCAACCCTTGAAATGTAGAAGGTGCATTGGTAAGGCCAAAAGGCATGACCAAAAATTCATAATGACCCTCATGAGTTTGAAATGCTGTTTTTGGAATATCTTCAGTCTTCATTCTAATTTGATGATATCCTGAACGAAGATCCAACTTGGTAAAACAAATTGCTCCATGTAATTCATCCAATAGTTCATCAATCACAGGAATGGGAAATTTGTCTTTAATGGTGAGCTTATTGAGCTCCCTATAATCCGGACACATTCGCCATGATCCATCCTTCTTGTGTACCAATACTACAGGAGCAGAGAAAGAACTTCGACTAGGTTGAATTATACCCGCCTCTAACATTTCTGCAATCATACGTTCAATTTCGCTCTTTTGGACATAAGGATATCTATAAGGCCTGATGTTTGGAGGAACACTTCCTCGAATCAAATGAATAGCATGATCATGATCACGAATAGGTGGGAGTCCTTTGGGAGTTTCAAACACCTTGGAATGATTGTCCAAGACTTGTTGGAGATCTGCAGAAATAGATGATTTTGATGTTGGAACTTCTAGTGAGCACAATTGTGCAATTACGCCTCGCTGTTCTTTCTTTAGAAGCTTTGTCATGACATTAGAGCTTATTATCCTTCCTGGCTTCCCCGCAATACCCCGTAATTCGACTTCCTTTCCTTCTGAAAAAAATTTCAAGAAAAGTTCTTGAAAATTAAAAGCTACCGTCCCCAAAGATTGTAAACATTGTACTCCTAGTACAACATCAGCACCTCCCATAGGAATGGAAAGCATTGGACTAGTCAATACATATTCCCCCATGGTTAGCTTGATATTATGGCATTTTCCAGAGCAATTTATTGTTCCTCCATTTGCAACCATCACTTGACATTCTGGTGCTGGGTATAGGAAACAATTTAATTCCTTGGCTACCTTATAATGAATAAAATTATGGGTGCTACCGGAATCAATCAACACTATTACCCTTTTCTTCTTTATATGTCCTTCTATCTTGAGAGTTTGAGGAGTGGTAATTCCTGCCAGTGCATTACACGATATGGTCGGATTCATTTCTTCCTCTTCTAGGGGTGGTTCCTGGTGTATATCCTCTTCTTGTTCATTTTCTTCTTTTTCTTCACAATCTATGTAAAATAATTTCTTCTCAGCACACTTATGACCTTTAGTGTATTTTCTATCACAACTGTAGCAAAGCCCTTTTGCTCTTTTTTCTTCCAATTGTTGTGGTGTCAACCTTGTAGGTTGTGGAAATCTAGGAGTAGCAACACTTCCATCTTTATAGAAGTGAGTGGTAGGCTTCCTCGTCGCCATAATTTTACATTCAATTTTTCTTGCCAACCTGAATGCCTTCTCCAATGAATCAGGTTCCAAAATGCAAACTTTATGTTGGATGTTATCCTTTAAAGTACCTATGAAGAGATCAATCCTGTGTTCCTCTGGAATATCAGTTACCCTTATATTCAATTTTTGGAAGTCCTCAATGTGCTCCCCCATTAAACCCTTTTATTTGAGATTTATCAATTGGCTAAAGAAGGTGTTGCTCTTTGTATCCTCATAATGTGCTATCATTTCCTTCGTAAAAATTGACCAAGTGACAATTTTTTTACGGGAGCAAAGCCATCAATACCATAAAAATGTATTTTGTTCTAAATGTAAAGTTGCAATGCGTACCTTTTGTGTGTTTTGCACGTTATGGAGATCAAAATATTGCTCCATCTGTAGTATCCATGTTACAGGATCCTTTCCATCAAACTTCCTCATATCCATCTTTTGAATATGGTGGTTCTTCCCGCCAACATTAGAGTTTATGAAATCACAATTAACATTTATTTTGTTCTCATCATGAGGTTCTTCTACTATCTTTTCACCATTAGTAAACCTTTCTTGTATCAACTTTGTCAAACCTTCCATGTCTGCTTTTAGAAAATTCTTCATGTTTTCCATTTTCTCATCGATCTTAGCTTCCATGTCATCCATCTTAGATTCCATGCCAGCCTCCATGCCATCCATCTTAGCCTCCACGCCATCCATCTTAGCTTGCACGCCATCCATCTTAGCTTCCATGCCTTTCTTCAAAACTTCCATTTCATTTTTTGTTTCTCTTTGCGAGAATGAAATTTGTTGCACTTGCTCTTGTAATTTTGATAGATCATGTTGCAATTCTTCGTCTTCATGAGTCATAGTAGAGCTTTCCAAAGACTTAATGGGTGTTTAATTCTTTTTTGGGGCCATTTTATAATCCAATACTGATATCTATTCTACAATATGCCCTTTCAATCAATTCAACTAGATTCTTCAGAAAATACTTATGCAATTCGGAAAAAAAAATACACACCTTTTACTTGCTTTTGAGGAGCTCGATATTGAAATTGTATTATCTCTGTGATTGCGGCTCTTCTATATCTGAAATTCAGCACTAAAGTATCCCTCTAAATTCTCTTTTGAATGCCACAGGTCTGATCTGATTTGGATTCTCCAAGACAAAGTTGTGTCCAATCTCCCACAATGACCTAATTATGGACTAGTTCAGTAGAGCGAACTTGTACGAATTTCCACGTGTCACTGTTTTGTCCTTTGTCTCTGAAATTGATAGCCAAGAAACTACAGTCTGTTTACTTGCTACCACTTTTTACGGCACTCCAATCCGATGCCCAGAGAGAGAGTTATTGAACTTTTCCCACGATCACCTCTTTGAGATGAAATTCAGGAGCCTGAAAAAGCACTACCTTCCACAGATCATATCTCCAAAAATGTTGTGAACCAAGATCTGAAATTTTTTGATGACTTTCCTCAGGATTTCAGCTTCGCACCATACAAATTTTAGATTCTGAACCTTCGTAGAAAAAAAGTTATAGCGAAAATTCCACGATGACCTGTTTAGGAGGCTGAAAAAAGACCTAACTTCCACAGATCATATCTCCGAAAATATTGCGAACCAAGATCTGCAATTTTTAGACAATCTTCCTCAGGATTCTGGCTTCGCACCCTAAAAATTTCAGCTTCTGAAACTTCGTAGGAAAAAATTTATAGCGAAAATTCCATGATGACCTGTTTGGAGCAGCGAAACCCTAGAATCCAAAGCTCTGATACCAAATGTTGTGTAATCAGCTCCAAAAATAGAAGAAAAGAGATATCAACGCCTTATAAATGAGCCACTTCGAGGGGGCAACCTCCAATACATTAAATAAATGAACAATTCTTGGATGATACAATACACAAATACTTCTTTTTATATATAGGAGTCCATGGGGCCATAATGTAATCCTAGTGGGCCACAATGTAATCGTAGCCGACCTAACAATAATAATTTAAGGGCACAATAATAACAAAATGGGGGTTACAAGGGTACAATAATAACAATAAGGGGTTTACACTAACAATAATAAGGGACTATACTAGTGATATAGGGACCTAACATATCTTGCTTCGGTTATCCAATTTGGTTGGATAATAGAAATGGCACAAAGCAATGCTTCCACCTCTTCATTATTTCTTGAGAGTGCATCTGCAACAAAATTTAGCTTCCCTTTTTTGTAGATTATTTCAAAGTCATAACCCAAAATATTTGTGACCCATTTTTGCTGCTCTTCTGAAGATAGTCTTTGTTCCAAAAAGTGTTTAAGACTATCATGATCATTTTTTACCTTGAAGTGTCTTCCCATTAGGTAAGTTCTCCATTTTTTTGGTGCATGCAATATTGCTAACATTTCCTTCTCATAAATAGGTTTCTGTAAATAATTTCCTTTGATTGGACGACTTTCAAAAGCAACGGGTCTTCCTTCTTGCATTAAAACAACACCAATTCCATTTCCTGAAGCATCACATTCTAGAATTAAGGTTTTTGTGAAGTCTGGCGTAGCTAAGACCGGTGCTAGACACATTGCCTCTTTAAGATGTTCAGAGGCCTTAGTTCCTTCAAGAGTCCATGAAAATTCACTTTCTTCAATAATGTTGTTAGAGGTGCTGCTATTCTCCCATAATTCTTAACAAACTTGCGATAATACCTTGTTAACCTGAGAAATCCTCACAACTGCTTTATGGTTGTGGGAAATTTCCATTCCTTAATGGCTTTAATTTTGTTAGGGTCTACCTTAACATCCTCGTGAGATACAATATGACCCAGATATTCCACCTCTTGTACTCCAAAGAAACATTTGGATGTTTTTGCATATAATTTTTTCTCCTGCAATAGTTTGAGCACCCTGTCAACATGTTCAACATGATCCTTCCAAGACCTGCTGTAGATTAGTATATCATCAAAAAATACTAGCAAAATTTTTCTAAGGAAGGGTTTGAAAATGGAATTCATCAACCCTTGAAATGTAGAAGGTGCATTGGTAAGGCCAAAAGGCATGACCAAAATTCATAATGACCCTCATGAGTTCGAAATGCTGTTTTTGGAATATCTTCAGTCTTCATTCTAATTTGATGATATCCTGAACGAAGACCCAACTTGGTAAAATAAATTGCTCCATGTAATTCATCCAATAATTCATCAATCACAGGAATGGGAAATTTATCTTTAATGGTGAGCTTATTGAGCTCCCTATAATCAGGACACATGCGCCATGATCCATCCTTCTTGTGTACCAATACTACAAGAGCATAGAAAGAAATTTTACTAGGTTGAATTATACCCGCCTCTAACATTTCTACAATCATACATTCAATTTCGCTCTTTAGGACATAAGGATATCTATAAGGCCTGATGTTTGGAGGAACACTTTCTGGAATCAAATGAATAGCATGATCATGATCACGAATAGGTGGGAGTCCTTTGGGAGTTTCAAAAACCTTGGAATGATTTTCCAAGAATTTTTGGAGATCTGCAGAAATAGATGATTTTGATGTTGGAACTTCTAGTGAGCATAATTGTGCAATTATGTCTCATTGTTATTTATTTAGAAGCTTTGTCATGATATTAGAGCTTATTATGTTTCTTGGATTCCCTGCAATACCCTGTAATTTGACTTCCTTTCCTTTTGAAAAAAAATTCAAGAAAAGTTCTTGAAAATTAAAAGCTACCGTCCCCAAAGATTGTCACCATTGTACTCCTAGTACAACATCAGCACCTCCCATAGGAATGGAAAGCATTGGACTATTCAATACATATTCCCCCATGTTTAGCTTGATATTATGGCATTTTCTAGAGCAATTTATAGTTCCTCCATTTGAAACCATCACTTGACATTTTGGTGTTGGGTATAGGAAACAATTCAATTCCTTAGCTACCTTACAATGAATTAAATTATGGGTACTACCTGAATCAATCAACACTACTACCTTTTTCTTCTTGATATGTCCTTCTATCTTGAGAGTTTGAGGAGTGGTAATTCCTGTCAATGCATTACATGATATGGTTGGACTCATTTCTTCCTCTTCTAGGGTTGGTTCCTGGTGTATATCCTCTTCTTGTTCATTTTCTTCTTCCTCTTCACAATCTATGTAAAATAATTTCTTCTCAGCACGCTTATGACCTTTAGTGTATTTTCTATCACAACTGTAGCAAAGCCCTTTTGCTATTTTTTCTTCCAATTGTTGTGGTGTCAACCTTGTAGGTTGTTGAAATCTAGGAGTAGCAAGAAATTTTCCCTCTTTATAGAAGTGAGTGGTAGGCTTCCTTGTCGCCATAATTTTACATTAAATTTTCTTGCCAACCTGAATGCCTTCTCCAATGAATCAGGTTCCAAAACGCGAACTTCATGTTGGATGTTATCCTTTAAAGTACCTATGAAGAGATCAATCCCGTGTTCCTCTGGAATATCAGTTACCCTTATATTCAATTTTTGGAAGTCCTCAATGTGCTCCCCCACTAAACCCTTTTGTTTGAGATTTATCAATTGGCTAAAGAAGGTGTTGCTCTTTGTATCCTCATAATGTGCTATCATTTCCTTTGTAAAAATTGACCAAGTGAGAATTTTTTTACGGGACCAAAGTCATCGATACCATACAAATGTATTTTGTTCTAAATGTAAAGTTGTAATGCATACCTTTAGTGTGTTTTTCACATTATTGAGATCAAAATATTGATCCATCTGTAGGATCCATGTTACATGATTCTTTCCATCAAACTTCCTCATATCCATTTTTGGAATATGGTGGTTCTTCCCGCCAACATTAGTGTTTATGAAATCATGATTAGAATTTATTTTGTTCTCATCATGAGTTTCCTCTACTATATTTTCACCATTAGGAAACATTTGTTGTATCAAATTTTTCAAACCTTCCATGTCTTCTTTTATATCATTCTTCATGTTTTCCATTTTTTCATCGATCTTAGCTTCCATGTCATCCATCTTAGATTCCATGCCAGCTTCAATGCCATCTATCTTAGCTTCCATGCCATCTATCTTAGCTTCCATGCCATTCTTCAAACCATCTATATTAGATTCCACGCCTTTCTTCAAACCATCCATCTTAGTTTCCACACCTTTCTTCAAAACTTCCATGTCATTTTTTTTTGCTCTTTGCGAGAGCAAAATTTGTTGCACTTGCTCTTATAAATTTGATATGTCATGTTGCCATTCTTCGTCTTCATGAGTCATAGTAGAGCCTTATAAAGGCTTAATGGGTGTTGAATTATTTTTAGGGGCCATTTTAGAGTCTAATACTGATATATATTCTACAATATACCCTTGGAATCAATTCAACTTGATTCTTCAAACAAGACTTTTGCAATTCGGGAAAAAAAAATACACACCTTTTACTTGCTTTTGAGGAGCTCTATATTGAAATTGAATTATCTCTGTCATTGTAGATCCTCAATATCTAAAATTTGGCCTTGTAGTATCCCTCTGAAGCTTCTTTAAAATGTCATAGGTCTGACCTGATTTGGATTATTCAAGGAAAATTTATGTCCAATCTCCCATAATGACCCAATTATGGACTGGTTCAATAGAGCAAACTTGTACGACTTTCCAGGTATCACTGTTTCCTCCTTTGGCTATAAAATTGATAGAAAAGAAACTACAGTTTGTGTACTTGCGACCACTTTTTACAACATTCCAATCCGATGTTCAGAGAGAGAGTTATGAAGATTTTCCCACGATAACCTCTTTGAGATGAAATTCGGGAGCCTGAAAAAGACCTAACTTCCACAGATCATATCTCCGAAAATATTGCGAACCAAGCTCTGAAATTTTGCGATGATGTTCCTCAAGATTTTGGCTTCGCTCTCTAAAAAATTCAGCTTCTGAAACTTTGTAGAAAAATTTTATAGCGTAAATTCCACGATGACCTGTTTAGGTTAAATTCAAGAGCCTGCAAAAAGCCCTAACTTCCACAGATCATATCTCTGAAAACATTGCGAACCAAGCTCTAAAATTTCGCGAAGATTTTCCTCAGGATTTCGGCTTCACACTCTAAATATTTCAGGTTCTGAACCTTCGTAGAAAAAAAGTTATAGCAAAAATTCCACGATGACCGGTTTGGAGCAGCGAAAACCCTAGAATCCAAAGCTCTGATACCAAATGTTCTGAAACCAGCTCCAAAAATAGAAGAAAACAGATATCAACGCCTTAGAAATAAGCCACTTCGAGGGAGAAACCTCCAATACATTACATGAATGAACAATTCTTGGATGATACAAATTACAAAACCTCCTTTCTATATATAAGAGTCCATGGGGCCATAATGTAATCCTAGTGGAACCACAATGTAA
Source organism: Pinus albicaulis (assembly GCA_034641835.2). Taxonomy (NCBI): domain Eukaryota; kingdom Viridiplantae; phylum Streptophyta; class Pinopsida; order Pinales; family Pinaceae; genus Pinus; species Pinus albicaulis. The sequence goes on along the minus strand of CM076584.1, from coordinate 1,305,182,381 downwards.
TCCTAGCCGACCTAACAATAATAATTTAAGGGCAAAATAATAACAATATGTGGGTTACAAGGGTACAATAATAGGAATAAGGGGGTTACACTAACAACAATAAGGGACTATACTAGTAATATAGGGACCTAACAAAGAATGGTAGGAATGGATGAAATATATGTTAAGAAGTGGTAATAAGAATGAAAATTTAGTGGCCCAACATCTCCCCCAAACTAAACATGTTTCATGTCCTCATGCAACCCAATGCCTTTGTATAAACCAAGTTGTAGTATAACAACATGGAATAAAGGAGATTTTGAGAATGAATAAGGAGATCGATGGATGATAAAGAATATTAATGGCATGTTCATGATAATGAAAGTAACACTCCCCCAAACTAAAATATTTCGTGTCTCTGAAAAATGGGAAGTGGTAAAGAACGGAAAATAATGGTTGAAAAATATGAGTGAATAATGCTCAATGGTTTTCATGACATTCTTCTAAACTTTTAATAAATAAAAAATTTATGCTATTTTACCTCAATTTTTACCTCCATAAAAATGTGGAATGACATGTATGGATTGATATTTCTTGAAGCTGATGTAAGCTGAGCTGATGCTGAAAGTAATGCGTAAGGTGGAAGCCATGCAAGCTGAAAAAAGTAATCAGAAAGTGTAGTACGGTTTCCTTCCACCAAACTGATTAGTTTCCTTTAAAACATCTCATGAGTATCCTTAATTAGTAATTCATCACCTCAGTTATCTCATTACATATAAAAGTGACATAATCATATTGTGAATGGCATGGGATAATAATGGATAAGAAGAGAAAAGATGAATTCCCTATACCCATAAGGTTTGATTGTTATGAGCACAGAAATTATGCTTCTCAAGGTTTTTCTAATTACCTGGGATTCAAAATCAGAATTAGGCCTCTTTATTCCACATCAAAATAGTAGTGGTGTTGTTAAGCTATGAATAAATGGTGATTGATTGGGAAAAACAATTGTCTTTGGTTAAAGATATGATACTTGTAGAATAAAGGAATGATGGATTAGATGATACAAAATGTCAACTATAAAATATCCTAAAAGTTTCATCCCTGACATGTAAAGTAAATATTTATAACTCAATAATATATATAAACCCACTACTACATTTGGCGGAAATTCCGACACTTGGTTCCGACGCTTTTGACCAAATGTCAGAAATTTCCCCAAATTTTTTCCATCCCGCCCGAAACTGTCACTATACCGACGTTTATAGAAAAGTGTCGCAATTGCGACGTTTGGAGGAAGACGTCGCAATTGCGACACTATGGCCCAAAGAGTCGCTATTGCGACGACTGCCAAATGTCGCAAGTGCGACACTTTTCTAAGTGTCGGTATTGCGACGTTTAGAGGCACCCGTCGCAATAGCGACGCTTTTTCCGCAGTCGGTATAACGACACTTATATGCGCGCTACATAAAAATACGAAACTTATATGCGCGCTACATAAAAATGATTTTATTGTTTCGTATCTGTCGCAATAGCTACATTAATGTCTGATATCATGCACGCATTCGCCCTCCGCTCTTGCAGAACAACATTCGCCCTCGCGCATTCACTCCTCGCCTCTTGCAGTGTATCTCCCTTTTCTCGCACCTCGCCCTCTGCTATCGCCTCTCGCCCGTGCACGCATTCGCCCTCAGCTCTTGCAAAATGGTAAGTTCTTACTGTAGGCCCTTCCTCCTATAGTAGGGTTGACTCTATTTGGGTTTTTTTGGTCAATTCCATTGGATTGTGTTAGGCTGTAGGGTTCTCTCTAGATGTCAAGAATCAAGATTCAATACCCTCTATTATCTTCATCACCCAATACAAGATTTAAATTTTTCCCAAAGAAACGCTTATATATTTGGCAGCCATTATTTCTCCCTGCTTTAAAAACCCTACATTTAAATGAAAAAAAGCATTGCATTTCAACTACAAAAATCTATTAGTGTTCAAATGTACATGTGTGCTACATTAACGTCTGATATCACACGCGCATTCGCCCTCCGCTCTTGTAGAACAACATTCACCCTCAGCATTCGCCCTCAGCTCTTGCAGAACAACATTCACCCTTAGCATTCGCCCTGAGCTCTTGCAGAATAGCATTCGCCCTCAGCTCTTACAGAATAACATTCGCCCTGCATTCGCCCTCAGCTCTTGCAGAACAACATTCACCCTGCATTTTCCCTCAGCTCTTGTAGAACAACATTCGCCCTCAGCTCTTGCAGAACAACATTCACCCTCAGCTCTTGCAAAATGGTAAGTTCTTACTGCAGTCCCTTCCTCCTATAGTAGGGCTAACTCTATTTGGGTTTTTTTGGTCAATTCCATTGGATTGTGTTAGGCTGTAGGGTTCTCTCTAGATGTCAAGAATCAAGATTCAATACCCTCTATTATCTTCATCACCCAATACAAGATTTAAATTTTTCCCAAAGAAATGCTTATTAATTTGGCAGCCATTATTTCTTCCTGCTTTAAAAACCCTACATTTAAATGAAAACAAGCATTGCATTTCAACTACAAAAATCTATTAGTGTTCAAATGTACATGTGTGCATCACTTGTGTAGGGTATTCCTTTTCCACTTTCACATTATCCAAGAATGTGTGCAGTATAGTTCATATTTTTTGTGATTTAGATTATCTTGAAAAGGAAAGGTAAATTATTTCCCATGGAAAAAGAAGGTTTTCCCTTTTTACTACTGGAAATGGTACAACAAAGTTCCATTTCTACCCGAAACTCCTATGAAATAGGAACCAAATAAAGGCCATGTCCTCAATGGACATAATTTGGCTTTGAAAATGGCCATTGCACCGTGTTGTTTCTTATATTACATCACGATAGTTTCTTAGGTCATTTCTTGTTTCTTGAGATGAAAAACAACCAAAGAAATCGTGAAGATCATTTCAAGAAATAAATGACCATTTCTCAATCATATCTCAACTATTTTTTATTTTATTCAATGGTTGCTTACTTTGAGAGAAATTTGACACTTTTATAAGGAATATAACATAAAAACACAAAATGGGAAGGAATTGATGAGGTAGATGACCTTTAGTTGTTGTCAATTAAGAATTGATAACACACGATGCATGTTCTGTACTACAAACTAGATTCCTTCCTAGAGTTAGGACACCGAGTATTGAATCAAAGTTGTAGTTTCTAACTTCTTGTATTGGTTCATCAATCTTGAAATTAAGACATTGCATGTCTTCATTGCTTCATGTTTGAATAATTTGCATCATATCATACAATAGGAAATTAGGAATTATGATTATTATTACTTTATGGATATGTTAAGTTACTTTTAAGTTTGCATGGTTTAGTGTGAAATTATTCTAGTGTGCCCCTAGGCCCAGGTGAAGGAATGCTAAGGACTGAGAGCCCTAGTTTTTAAATGGTATTGTTTCTTATACCCAAAAACCCCTCAACATCACTTCTTATTAGTTCTTAACAATAGTGTTGTAAACAATTTGAGAATTGATATAGCAAAATCTCGCACTTCTCAAGATAAAGTCCTAAAGCTAAAGTGTGATACCATGTGTAATTAAATAGCCCCATTGTCACCTCACCAACCTCTTTTCACTTCGGGCTAGCTCTCCTCCAACTCAAGGCGGGTTCTCCCTAATAGATGTTAGAGATCTAATGGCCCAACCAAACCAAGTCAAGAGCCCCTAACTCTCTATGTTTACTACTATCAATCAAAATATTGAACAATAGGGTCAGACATGCATCGTGAAGATAAAATTGCCAGGGTATTTTTGGGTAATTTCAAAGGGAAAGTCCCCAAACACATATAATCAAGGAATTATAACGTGATTTCAAACATTAAATATCAACAAAATATTTTAAAGGATATTGAAAGGAAAAAGGTGATGGAAGACAGAAAGTGCCTTACTTAAATTCTCTAAGGATTTTTCAATAGTTGCTCCAAAAGCTTCACTTCAAGGCCCTTCAAGATCGTCTCCAACAATGCTATACCATCAGCTTCAACAATTTTGCTCCAAAAATGTCCTCAAGGTCTTCACAACAAGTTTACTAGAAGTTGCTCCAACAATATATTCAATAAGGTCTTCATTTTCAACTCGTCTCTTGTTTGGGTGCCTTAATGTGCAATGACATGTTTCCAGGACTGAATTCAATGCAAGGCATATTTGAAAATCTAATTCTGTCTTCCGGTGTCTTATTAGAAATTATTTCAGTTTTTATTTTGTGTTTTCAAGTTAGATATTTTTTTCAAGTTTTTACATTTATAATTTTATTTCAATGTGGCAGACTGATCAGAGCAGTGCAGGAACAACCCCGAGACGGGATGATCGCGGAAAGAGGCCAGCGGAAGAACATGTAAAGTGCCAGCATTGCTCTATCTTCAGGTATTTTAGTTATTTACATAATTGAAATAATATTAATTTTGTTCAAATATGCAGAAACCTAGCCATGGTACGCCTAATGATTCCCTCTTTGAGGAAGAGCTTTCTTCATCCCTATCTCCAGTGTTCTTGTTGCGAAAAAAAGCACGAGATGCAAGGTTAGAATTTAATACTTTGATAGACGCGCCTCAAACACCTGAAATAGAAGAGAGAATAAAACAACTTATGAGCCAGTTAGAAACATATCAGGTAATAATAAAAAGTCAAAAGGATATTTTTTTTTTTTCTGCATGAGATGAATTATGATAGTTTGATTTTTAATTTTTACATTGACTAAACTAACAAAAAGTTCTTTTGTATGTAGCGTTTTCTGGCACTTGCTGAACCCACTGTTGGTGATAGTGGGACACAAGGGCAAGAGATTGCCCAACAACCCTCTCGTACACCTTCTACTCCTTTAGGCGCCAGCCAAGAAACACACCCTGCCCAAGCAGACACCCAGCCAACCGCTGAACGTGTTGGCAATGGTGAGGCTAATATTGCCAACTACATTATTGTGTTTCCTGGAGTTACACGTGTCAGCTCCACAGGGACCATTAATGGCACGTTGTTGGTGAACGATGAAGGTGTCTCTATAAAGCATGTACAACTCCCAGGTAAATTTTAATATTTTAACTATTTCATGTACTTTATCTAAAACATAATTATCATGATTTTTTTATTTTATTTTATTTTATTTTATTTTTATTTTTATTTTATTTTATTTTATTTTATTTTTTATTTTTATTTTTATTTTTATTTTTGTGTGTGTAGGAAACAATGAGTTCTACAGGTTTCTGGAGAGCCATGCGTTGGTAATTTTTGGCCCAACCATACGCACAGGGTGGAATTCCAAGAATACCAACCTGAAAAAAGAACTTCTAGATTATCTAGAAGCCCTTTTTGGGGTCGGTACATTTGACAGAACAACGGTGGCTCGGGTAGCTGGAAAATATTTGAAATATACCAGGGACACCTATAGGACGCAATTGAAATTTAACCCTAGATATGTGCATCCTCTCACAGTTCCAGAGAGTAAGTGGAGAGCACTCATCCATGACGGAAAAGAGAAAAGGGCAAAGAAAGAAGGAAAAATTCCAACTAGACCCGCAAGGTAAATTACAACTTTAATTCAATAGCTTTAATTTTCTCTATGTCTAAAATAAAAGTGTGCTACGTCATATCTAACTTCAATCTTTTGATGCTAGGTTTCCTGGCACCTCGAAGGCAACCAAAGCTAGGATTGAAAAAAAGGGCCATTGCAAGCTAGGCCAGGGTGGCTACTTGAAATTAGCCGCAAGAATTGTAATTAAGTAGCTAAACATCTTATAATTAATTGTATCGCCTTCCAAATTTTTTGTAATCCTATCAAATATGATTAAAAATACACAATCATATGTAATGCAGGGTGATGAATTCGGAACAAAAACTACAGAGGAAGATAAAAATATCACTTTCCATTTCAGCTATCAAGCCGTAGTTGAACGTCGCAGAAGCTTGGGGCAGGTCCCAAGATCCAGAATGCCTGATAAGGTAAAACATTAACCTTTCAATATGTTTGTTTTCTTCCATAAATTTAATGTCTAACAACTTTGTTTAAATCAGGGGAGCAGCACTACCGACGAGGAAAATAACCCAGTTTTAGAGCCAGATGTAGATGATCCTCATGTGCAACCTGATCATTGTAGTGGGGACCAGGCCGACAATGCTGCTATCAGTGAGGGCCGTGACGGTAATTAATTTCCACTTATAATTTTTTCTAATTATACCTTGATGGTTGTCCTTATAACGTTTTTTGTTTAAATGACAAAGAATTTTTCCCTTGAGGATCTTACCACCAGAGAGGAAGACAGGGAAACAGTCTCAACGGCGACAACTGGTGCACCAGGTAAATAATCTCATTGCAATTTTTTTTATTAATATTACCGAACTAGTTCGATGATATTTAAAAACTGACAATTAAAATTTAATATTATCTATTTTTGTAGGCGATGCCCCGTCACTGGATGAGACCAGACATCGTGACTACGCAACTAGGTCAACGGTGACAACTGGTGCACCAAGTAAATAATCTCATTGCAATTTTTTTTATTAATATTACCGAACTAGTTCAATGATATTTAAAAACTGACAATTAAAATTTAATATTATCTGTTTTTGTAGGCGATGCCCGGTCACTGGATGAGACCAGACATCGTGACTACGCAACTAGGTCAGCGGCGACAACTGGTGCACCAGGTAAATAATCTCATTGCAATTTTTTTTATTAATATTACCGAACTAGTTCAATGATATTTAAAAACTGACAATTAAAATTTAATATTATCTATTTTTGTAGGCGATGCCCCATCACTGGTTGAGACCAGACATTGTGACTACGCAACTAGGTCAGCAGTGCGGGTCGAAAGGCACGAAACAGGAGCAGAGCACGATGATATTGATGATGTAATTAGGAGCTTTAGAAATAGAAATAAGAAAAAGAAAATTTGATAATGTAAAATATTGTATTATTATAAGACAAACGTTACCATACTTAGAACATTTTTTGCGTTATATAAAAAACTCATTTATCATACTATTTTTATGTCAAGCATTAATTGCAATGTTTCCTTGCGTACTTTTTGTTGAATTATTTTTTTATTAGTTATTGAATATTTTTTTTTATGCTCATGAAAGTAAAAAATGAAATATAGATTGGGTATTGGGGAATTGAGAGTGATGTTAGGGGGAGAGAGGAGCCATAAGAGCTTCCACCTTCACGTGGTTGGCCCTGTTTAGTAGAGAATAATTTATTGGAGTGATTTAATCTTGGAGCAAACCTCCCTCGATCCAGCGTAGCAACAAAAAAGTCACTGTTGACTTAGTTGCTACTCTTTCAGATCGTGGGAGGCTTGTTGCAAGTTCATGCGACTCCAATAAATTGTTCTTGAAATGAAGAGGAGCTTATTCAGGTATGTTTTGACATTTTCAACATATGTTCTAACATTATCATAAGAATGAACCTTAGAGTAAAAAATACTACATCAATTACTTGTATTTATTGTATAGATAATGATGGATTTTGATTGACTTGGCAGTGCAGGTACAAATCCTCTTGCATCATGAGCAATAAAACTTGTCAACCAGGGTCATGTCCAGGATATTTTTGCTTGTGCGCTTGACCAGGTTTGAATGTCACATTTTGTAAGTTCCTTTACAGTTCATAATTCAATATTAAGCTTGTTCATGATTATTATCTAGGTTTTTTGTATGTGTTTTTTCATCTATTTGATTGTAAGCAACTCTGCATGTTTCTTGTTGTTCACTATGATTTCTCCCATTACCACTCCCAGGATGAATCCAACTTTATTGTTACATAGGTTACTTTATTGTTACTATGATTTCTCCATTTACGATTTCATAGGTTACATCATGTAAAGTTGTCAATCTCAGGTTGGTGATGAGCTTTAGTTCTCTAGATTTGGGGCTTTTTTGATATTTTCTCCCTCATGTCATTCCTGCATCACCTCGTTGTTTGAGCATGCCAATTGTCTACCACTTGTACCAATTGGCACATGTCAATCTCTGAGTGGTGCCACATTTCACCTATTTTCGGTGAGAGTTTAGGGTTTCTCTAACATAGCTTCAGAAATCTGATTCAGTGCCTGCTTGAATATTGTCACATAATACTCATGGTTTGGATTGATGAGCATGTTTTGAATGGTTGGTTGATTCATAAGAACCACCCATATAGTCATCTTGAGATATTTCAGAAGTTTTCTCGGGTTTCCTTTTTCACCATTTCTAGTGGGTAGGATGGTGTGGGCTGATCCATCAATACTGGTGCTCTTGTAGTAGGGAATTTGTTTTTGGGGATATAAAGGAGAATTTGATGTAGATATCCCATTGGATGCATTCATAGATGGGCACGAGAGGTCTAGAATTTAAATTAAAAATATGCAACCTCTAGCATGGCAACCTGAAGGCTGCGAGAGACACTAGTTAAAGATTGTTTTGTGGTGGCCTTAATATAGTCGTGATTTCTTTCTATTATCTTAATGCAAATATATAGTCCGGTCTCATTAAAATGAGGATTGTGGTTGTATTTCTCTTTGGTTTTTTCTCTCTTAATGCTCCAGAAGTTGCCAAAAGTTGTGATAGTTGTTTAGTTTTCCTGTTACAACTTAAAAGTGGTTTTTAGCAATGGGAGTCATGTTTTTTAAGGTTCATACTAATATGAAGATCTTGTAATTTTATATTCAGCATAAGAGAAGATGGCCTCTTCTTTGGGTAGTATGAAAACAATTGCCACATCTACCACATTGGGTAACAATGGAAAGGGGAAGAAGTTGGGTGCAATGTTTGATAATTACGGCAGACAATTGTCTTCTCTTTCAGTTTTTTCACCCATTTCCTTTAATCGCTCAAGAAGAAGAGGGACTCTAAGATTACGCGACAGAGATAAGGTAGTTAATACAAGAGCTATGGAAAAGGAGTTGTACTTCAACAAGGATGGCTCAGTGACAAAAAAATTGCAGGTCAGAGAAAAAATTATGTTTAAAGGAAGGTCATCTGCACGTGAAACTTCACTGCGGTGGATCTTTCCTTGTCCACTTATATTCGATTTTAATGTGTTATTTTAATTTTTCATGGAGGGTTGTTTTGGCATATGTTCTGGAATTCAATTGCACACTTACTGAAAGCATTGTCAATTTTTCTTGCAGGCGGTGTGAACAAACTTGCTGATCTTGTTGGAGTCACCCTTGGGGCGAGGGGCAAAATTTTGTCTTGGAGAGCAAGCATGGTTCTCCAAAAATAGTTAATGATGGTGTGACAGTAGCTAAAGAGGTAATTTGTAGATGTGTGCTCTGGTTTTCTTTTTAACGTTGTATTAGTTCCCCCTCTTAAATGTCTTAGATTTGGTAGGCATAATTTGAAAACTCAAAGGTGAAAGGAAACATATTTGTTACCTAGTGGTCTACTTGGCCTATGGACTAGCCACATTAGAGTAATGCATAAAGATTTTCACAACAATAAAAGGAAAGGGTTATGGCTAAGTCAAATTTTATTTTTATTGACAGTGTAATGAAATGTATCTCAATGCGATGGTTTTGGCCTTTTTATTGGTTGAATTAGAGGACCCAGTTGAAAATATTGGGGCTAGGTTGGTAAGGCAAGCTGCGGCAAAGACAAATGATTTAGCTGGGGATGGAACCACAACATCTGTTGTTCTTGCACATGTTGGAATATTGAAAAATTCCAGAACAAAGAATGGAGAATAAATATCCCTTCTTTTAACACAGAGAAAATAAAAATTTCTTTGACAGGAGACAGAGTTTCAATACTTTGAAAACAAACTTCTATTCCCTTCAATAACTCAAAAAAAAACTATTACACTTCTTCCTCACTGAGAGGGATTACAAAATTATGACTGCTACAAAACGCAGTGCATAAAACCAACTCACTATCTGTTCAAAACAAACATACTCTATCTCTAAAACACTCTGCTGTGTTTTTCACTTTCGCACTGTTGTGCATACACACTTAAAAAGTTACACTCAGTCTTTCACTTTTTACACACTGCTGTGTAATAAAAAATTTACGTACTGTCTATAAAAAAAACTACCAAGCTTTTTTGTCCTTTTTATTTTTATATGCCATAACATATAAAACATATTATAATAAACCCTCTTTTAAAAAAAATAAAATTAAAACTAAATTCTATGGCCCACCTTTCATTTCACATATGATATATATATATAACATATGTTTAAAACATATGTATATATTAAAGCATACATAAAATTAAATTATCAAAACATTAAAGAATCCTTTCCGTCGGACTTCAAAAGTATGAATAGATTGAATTTCAAACCAAATTCGTGTTCCAAAATGGGATGCTGACGTCTGCCTAATTTGTAACGCGAATTCTCAATCCAATGTGCCTTATAAAAAATTCAGGTCCATTTTTCAGGTTCCCTTCAATTTCATGCGATCCAATATTAATGCTCCACGTGTCCTCCTTTTGAATTTACAAAACTGGGGGGTAAATTTCTGCTTGTTTAATTTCTGGTTGGTGAATTGCTTTAATGCTGGTTGTTGTGTTTAAATACAATCCTGTACAGAAATATGGCTGCGGCCGTCTACAAAAAAAACTTGCAGGAATTTTAAATGCTGAATTAAATTTCTGGATGGCATGCAAGCAACCTCCAAAAAAAAATGTTGCTGCTGCATCCGTCCTTCTGCTGCAGCAGTTAAAGTTAAAATTCAACAGCACAGGGTTTAATAAGTGAGGGTGTAAAGGTAAATTTTTGTCAATAGTACTAGATTAAAATCATCTATTAATTTTTGTAGGGTCTTATGGTGTTTGGTTTTTTAGTTTTGGGTTGGGCTTATTGAGTCTAAGATAGTTTTTGAGTGAAAAAATTACTATCAGGTATTAAAAAATTTTGGTTCTTTTGTCAAAATTTATGAGCTTGTTAGGAAATAAAAAACTGACAATGGTTGTATCTTAAATTTGTGGAAAATAATTGAAATGAAACCTTTTTGTTTAGGTTGTTGCAGCAGGTGCAAACCCCGTTCAAATTACTAGGGGCATTGACAAGACAATAAAGGCCCTTGTTTCGGAACTCAAAATTTTGTCAAAGGAGGTAAACGCTTGCCTTTTGAGTAGGCTGGTTTTCCTTTTTGCTGATGGTTTGGTATATCTAATTGAATTAGTTGCCTAAGGTATTTTTGGTTGCAAACTCCTTTTCATTTTTCATACAGTATTGGCCTTGTGGAATACATTTGATTGTGTGGTCTTTTTAGATCTACAACATTTGTAGTTTTTTAGTCTTATGGCCGAGGTGCACTTTTATTATGGAAATAGTTGATGCAATATTGTCATTTAATCCTTACTGCAGGGTAGCATGTTGAGAAGTTTCTTGTGAAACATTTGGTATTCAAAATGACACTTGATCCTATACAACATCATGCGCTTGACTTCAAAATTCATATTCAAAGTGTGCCAGACAATTCTTGCAAAATTTCAAATATTTATGTTGTTTTAAACCATTATCTTTTTCATGTATTGGATGTTCAAAATGAGAAAAAGACTTTAGTATGAAACCAACTGGTGAATAATTTCCAGCAAAACAACCACTTCCAAGACATGATTTAGAAGTAGAACATATGTACTTATGAAGCATAGAAATATATCCTTGATGCATTGTCAATGTTTGGCTAGGGTTATTTTGGGAGAAAATAACTCCTTATTCCTAGAATAGTGATCTTCAATACAAGTAAATGCCAGAGAAGAGAGATCATCGTGTGACATAAACCTATTAACAAAAGTGAACAGGGAATGATTATTAATTATAGCATACTAAGTTGTCAGTGATTTTGACTATTTGTCTTTAACATGTAAAAATGTTAAATTCCAAACTTACATCATCATGGTTTGGCATCATGAGCTTGACTAATTGTCCACCATGCTCATAGTTTCATTGTTGTCTTCATATCTATAAACAACGTTTCAAATAATAATAAAAAAGTTATATAAGAAAAATCCAGACCTCCATGCTGCTGCTCCTTGTGAGACAAAGTCAAAATTGCATTACACAATCTGACACATAAGAATCTCCTATATCTCGGTGGTATGTATCCAAACTCTTATAATAGTGTCTTCAAGACTTATGTTGACATTTCCAATGAGATATTTAAGCAATGAAAGATGGAGCCTTCTTCATTGTTGTATATGTAACAATCTTTTATTAATATAAAGATTGATGGTTTTATCTTTCTGAAAATGAAATGTAAAAATAATTTATTGTGGTCAATTGAAAAGTTTTTTTTTTAAAGCTTTTCATTATGGAAGGGCAACATAGATATATTCCCTTCTAATTGAAATTTGGACCTGCCCTTCAAATTTGATCACTGTGTGGGACCTTAACAAACAATAAAACTATTTCGCTGCGCGTTATATAAAACATATAACAAAACCTTTGTCAAAACTTCAAACGAACCCTTTAGCCGTGGGTATTTCATCACGAATTGATCATTTTACCATGTACCTTCTTCTAGAGGAATATTCTTCCACTTGATTAAGTACTTCATAATGGTTATATGTCAAAGAGATATAGAATGTTTATCCATAACTTTTTGTGGTTCAAGAATCAACTTTCATTCTTCATCTAATTTTGGAAGTTCTATTTACATTGGCATATTTTTTCCCAAAACCTTTTTTAGGCAAGATACATGAAAAACATTATGAATGCAAGAAGAAGGAAAATATAACTTCTATACCACTTGTGCAATCCTATGAATAATTATTTAGGGCCATAACATTTTTGAGCTAATTCTTTATTCTTCTTTTTCTTGAATGAAGATTGCTTATAATGCTATAATCTAAAAAATACCCAATTACCCTCCTAAAATTATCTTTCACTTCAATGTTGTTCCTCTTGTTGTTTTATCATGTTTCATGTCATTTGAAGGTTTTCCATAATAATTTTCAAAGTTTCTTTAGTATTTTCCATATGTGACTCTGTTTCCTATACTTTGGACTTATCTTGCAAAAAGTATGAGATACTAGGAGTTGGATATCCATAAAGGGCCTTAAATGGGAAATTTTAGTAGATGTGTGATAGGTAGTATGATAGTATCATATTACCATTCTTCCTTGAGGAACCCACTTCATCCATTAAGATTGCTTTTCTAAAGAGTAACATTGTAGATAACCTTAAAAACATTTGTTAACTATTTTTGTTTGACCATTTGATTGTTTTTGATATGTAGAACTCATGGCAGCTAGTGTTTCTCCACTCATATTAAATAATTATTTCCAAAATTTTCTTGTTACTATTACTTTAGGAAAACCATGAAGACTGTGAATTTCTTTCACGGACACTTCTGCCACTTGGCTTGTTGTTTATGTACTTTGAGCTCTACAAAAAAAATCTACAAAATTTGTCTATATAAATGGCCACAAAAATGTAATACTTACCTTTATATTTCAGTAACCCTGTAATAAAGTCTATTGATATATCTTCTAGTCTTTGAATATGTATGTGGAATGGTTAAGTAACCTTAGAGATTTTACTATCTCTCTTTTATTTATTATGCAAACCTGACCTTCTCTTACAAAATTTTGAATATCTTTCTTCATTCCTTCCAAAAATATATTTTTTGATCCTTTGAGATGTTTAAGGAACCCTGTGTCCTACCATCAGAGAGACATGGGACTCCCTTAATATTTTTTTATTCAAATATGCTTGCGTGCATAAAAATATTCTACATTTGCACCAAAGTATATCTCTTTCACTCCCAATGCTCCATAGAGTTCATCCCATCCTTTATAAATTTTAGTTTTTGTTTAGTACTATTGTCATTTTTCCATTATGGAAAGCTTCTTCTAGCCACCTAGGAATAGAAAATGTAATTGGATATAAATTTGAGGCCTTTTCTATTTTAGAAAGAGCATCATGTACTAAATTTTCCTTACCCTTTTTGCAGATTATCTCAAAATTAAAACTTTGCATTTTTTTCTCCTCATTTTTGTTAATCTTCCAATGAAATCCATAGCTTCAAAAAATACTTTATGCTATCATGGTATATCTTGACTTTAAATTACCTCCCAATGATATACTATCCCCATTTTTTATTGCATGTAATATTGCTTCCATTTATTTTTCATACGTAGATTTCACCAAATATTTTCTTTGAATTCCTTGCTTTTAAAAGCCGATGATATCCCTTATTGTGTTAATGTTACGTAAATTCCTTGTCCTAGTGCCTCACACTCTACTATGAATGTTTTACCAAAAGTAGGTGCAACCGATGTTGGTGTAAAAGACATGGCATCCATTAAAAGAGAGAATGCCAAAGTAGCCTCATCATTCCATATAAATGATATTTTCTTCAAGAGATATGTGAGTGGACTTGAAATGCATGCATAATTATTAGCAAATGATCAATAATATCATGTAAGTCTAAAAATTCTTCTAAGAACCTTGATTTTCTTAGGAATAGGTCATTTTGTAATAGCTTGCATCTTTTGAGGCTCCAACTTCACTCCTTCCTTTAAAACAATATGAACCAAATACTCAAATTCTTATTTCCCAAAAGAAAATTTGGATATTTTTACATAAAAATGATTGTTCTCAATAATTTATATAAATTTTCCACATGTTTAGTGTGGTATTCCCATGATTTATTATAAATATGTGTATTATCAAAGAAAACCAACACAAATTTTATAAGATGGGATCAAAAAAAATTGTTCTTAAGTCGAGCCCGCCGGACTTCCAATGACGATAAACCATAATTCAAACCAAATTCGCGTTCCAAAATAGCCTGCTGACGTCGGCCAATTTTGTGACACGAAAACCAAATGAATTTCGCCCTAATCTTTTTCGGGTCCGAAGTTGGGCTGGCGTATGGAGGGAGAGTTGTGACACGAATTTCTTATCAAATTCGCCCTAATATTTTTCGGGTCCAGATTTCCACTACGCGAGCGGCCCAAACAAAGATCCGCTCCAATCAATTTCTGCCACGTGTCCTTAATCAAAACTTGCCCTGCTCCTGGCTGCGGGTGCATTCGATGGCGTTTAAGGCGATGGGACATGGATGTGGTGATTTCATATCAATCGCATTAAGTTTTAATGTTGTTCAATTAAGTTCCAAGGTTTTCACATCAAATCTGCATTAATTAAGTTTTAACACTATTCAAGATCGGACCTCCACTCCTGTTAGCGATTCCGCATGCTCCAATATGATCCGGCCTTCGGCTCTCATTAATGATCAAAGATTAATTATGATGGGCGTCCTTCGATTGCATTGCAGTCGGGTCGATAAAATGGCGTTTCGCTATGGTTTTTCACACGAGCCGGTTGCTGGGTTACACTGCCTGCTCACTGTGACGAGAAGGAGAAGTGGCCAGCTGAACTGCTGCTTAGACCTTGCTGCATATCTGCATTTCTCTCGGTCTCATCTGTGTCTGTCTTCCTCTGTTTCTTGGAATTCTGCTTCTCCGTCTCCTCTTGTGCCCACTGCTAGTGAGACTGCACCCATGCCTCGCCAGCGTCAAAGGATGCGTTGCCGCAGGGGGAGCACTAGAGGTCAACCCCTGCGCGCTCCCTCCAACCCCTCAATCGAGTCGTCTTCCGGCCAGTCCAATGATTATTACGCAGGTCGCTATCCAAATAATAGGAGTGGGTGGGGTCGGGTTGTAGGATCTGGCCACCGTATGGATTCCCCTGCTCCTCGTTTCCCCACCGCTAGTTCACCTTCTCCCACAACGCACACTGCGCAATTTTCCTTTAATTTCTCTCTCAACCGCCCACGAATCACAGCTTCAGTCACTGTGGTTTTCTGTGAGGAGGCCCAAACGGAGGAAGAATGCACCCGTCCGGCGGGTCTGAGCTCGGAAAAATCCGGCCAGCATTCGGGCCTTCAAGAGGGGAGCCATGGCATGAATGTGGAGGTAGCACCTAGCGATCCTGGACCTTCCGAAGGATGGTGCCGACTCATCCAGGAGCCGGAGGAGTAGTTTGGTTAATTTGTTTTTCTTGCTTTGCGGCCCACTTAATTGGGCTGCTTTTAGATTATTTTACTGTGCTGGACCTTTGTAATATTTTTGAATTCTGTAAATTAAACGTTCAAGACTGGTTTCCCCGTATGAGGGCAATTTTCTTTATTTTTTGATTTTTTGATGAAAAATTTGCCGTGAGTCTGGGAAATGATTTTGTCTTCGGTGTAATTTTATTCCCACTGTTAATAGATTAAATTTACTTAGAAAAAAAAATGTTGCCCTGTTTCTATTTTAAACCTGTTTTTTGAAATACAGAGCCATGTTTATATGGTCTACGTATTATACTCTTTCTCTGTATATTTACAAGAACCTTTTTGCTATGAACAGGGTGGATGCTGTAGCGGGCTACTAATGGAAACAAGCGAGCCTAAAACTTACATCTCAGATGCAACAGATGGTTACCAATTTTGGAATCAAGCGAGCCTGATCTTACAAGCGAGCCTGGGTTTCTGCAGATGGTTTTTATTTCCGGGAACAAGCGAGCCAGAACATACAATCGACCCTGGGTTTATACATATTTTTTCTCTATCATGGATGCTTTTTGTGTGAGGTGTATATTAACAGTACATGTCTCTGCACATTTCCTGTATCCGCTTTATGATACTATTTTATGTGGTCACAGGTTATCACTCTGCCTTCAAAACTAGCGATGCTAGTTTATTGATATGGTTTGATGGTCTTTTTATATTTTGGACATATCACACTCCTCACATGATTAGAGTTTTTCTCTATTCAAGGATTTTGGGTACTTTAATTTGTATTTGGAACAATGGATGTCGGTACTCTATCTGTTGCTTTACTATTCTACATACTGCTATTTCACTTTCTTATAGATGCCTCGGGCATATTTGGATGCTTTCTCAGATTGTCGATAATCTCCATGTGGACCGTTACTAGGTTTTATATCATGTCCCTGTATGTGACATGGGGTATTTTTCTATCATTGTCTACGGTGGGACTTCCACTTTTCTGGATGGATATTTGGGTTCCAATCTTCAGATGTGAAAATGTAATGACTTCATGGACTGTTTTACTTCATATAATATATTCAAAACAACGTTTTTCCTCTTCTAAAGTTTCATTTTTTTTTAAAAATTGAACCCGCCATCGGTATACCGACGCCTTGTAAGCGTCAGAATTGCGACAGCTTAAAAACGTCGGAAGAGCGATAGTATAAAAACGTCGGATGAGCGACGTTCAAAACGTCAGACCACATTTCATCAGAATTGCAACAGTTTACAAACGTCGGAAGAGCAACGTTCAAAACGTCGGACCACATTTCGTTGGAATTGAAATAGTTTACAAACATCGGAAGAGTGACGTCCAAAACGTTGGACCACATTGCGTTGGAATTGCGACCGTTTACGAACGTCGAAAGAGCGACGTTAAAAACGTCGGACCGCATTTCGTCCGAAGTGCGACAGTTTACAAACGTCGGAAGCGCGACGGTTCGGGAAACGTCAGAAGAGCGACGCTTGTTTGGAAGCGACGGAAAAAGTGACGATAGTGCGACACTTTTTAAGTGCGTCAGAACTATGACGGTATGGCAAACCACGTTTTTCCCGCCCTCAAACTGTCGCTCTTGCGACGAATATGTGTCAGAATAGCGACGAATTGGCCGTCGGAAATTCCGCCAAATTTTATAGTGACCATAAACCACCATCATCTAAGAACTGATTAAATATCATCCCATGAACCATGAGTTTTGGAAAACCTTGTATATGCAATAGTCAGCTTTATCAGAAATTGGCTTTGAGAAAACAAGGTAACCAAGTAGATTATAATATTAAATTAACTTCTATACCGTAGGCATAGCCACTGCTGCTAGCAGGCGTCCATAGCCTCGACAAGGATGCCTTTTGAATCCATTGAGATGCCAGTGTCTCATCTATTAGAAATAAGTACATAGTTACAAAAAACCTTTCAATTTACTTAGATGTCAACTGAAGATCATTGTTCTGGCGTGGTAACCAGTTAATAACAATGCCATTCATGGGAGCTAACAAAAGTGAAAAAGTCGGCTCATGATGAGACCTCTTTTCCTTCAGTTTTATGACCGAAGGCCATTACCGTGGCTTGGTGACCAATAGTGGTAATGTCACTTCATTAGGACCTATGATCATGGTAGGTCGGCTCGTGATGAGACCTCCTATCCTCTAGTTAAATATTTATTTTTAAAATTAAACTATGGTTATTGTTAATCAATAAAAGATTACTTAATAGATGGGGTGGCAGGTCAGCTCCTTAAGAGCTAGGGATGGCATAGGAACTATTTTCAACTTTGATAGTTTTACTTCTAAAAAAACTAATGACCTTCAAATGACTGTTGATAAATATATTTTTCATTATTGATATTGGGGTTAAGGAACAGTTCATTAGATAATGGCGGAAATATTTAAATACAATTTTATGGTCATCATCATAAATTTTACAAGATCAGGGACTTGACCAATTAGGAAATTTGAAAGCTGACATGACGAAATCATCTTTGCATAATTTTTCCTTAAAAAATAAGATTATGTTTATAGATAAACAAAGATAAATTGAATACCCAATCATTTTGTAAAAGAGGGCCTAGACCATTAAAAGTATTTCCCGTTCACCAAAGAGAAAAACAAATCATAAAGACCTTCATATGTCGATTTCAATATGAAAATTGGCCAACAACAATAGTTGTGACTGTGGTAACAACAACCATAACTTAGGTAATAATAGGGAAAGGGGAAAAAGAACGATATTAGGAACGTGACACGAAGGAGGATTAGTCACTATACAAAATAATGAGGAATTAAGAGTGAATCATTCCTGACAAGACTTACCATATTAATCATCCTTATTACTAAATATGAGACCTCCCCTCAACTAAATTATTTCTGTCATCATTCATAGTTGGCCATGTCATAAGTAAAATACCAATGAAATCCACGGCGTTGGTCGAGGACGTACCTGGAAACTTACCTTGGCGGAGTAACAACACTAGAGGAGTAACAACACCAAGTACTTAGAAAAGTATCACCATGGAGTAACATCACCGGAGGAGTAACAACATCAGAGGAGTAACACTACTATACACTTAGAAAATTTCCTGGAATAACAACATCGGAGGAGTAACAACACCGGATGCTTAGAAATTTTTTTGGAGTAACAACACCAAAGGAGTAACGACAATGATGAAGTAACAACAGTGATGGAGTAACATCACTGACGGTGTAACAGCAGTGATAGAGTAACAGTAGTGACATAGTCACAACACTGATGAAGTAACAACACTGAAGAAGTAACAACATCATGAAACTTAAGAACTCGTTTCTTTTATTTTGAGAAAAAAACAAAAATTTGACCGTGAATTAAAAAAATACCCGAAGCATAAAAACATAAGATAATAAAAAAATAAACGACTCTTTATTGAAAACCAATAAATAAATAAATAACTTAAGTTACAATGGTTATGATTTTTGTTGCAGCAATGTTGTTTGTGAATGGTGAATGAATGGAAAAAAGTGTTTTTTTGGAAATGACTTGGATCTTCAAATGGAAATCAATTCCTCATTCATTATCATTGTCTTCAAAATCACTTGTTCATAAATTAACCTCATTTATTCTCCTGGGACCTGCAAAAAAAACGAGCATCTACCTGCAATAAAAAATAGAATCATTGAAGAAGAGAGACGCTCAGGCTCTCCCAATTCAAAAAATATGCAAAAAAAAAAAACTAGTATTTACTCTGTAAAAAAAATCCGTGGAAAGATAAACAAATAAAATTTATTACCTGCGGGGGAGTGGTGGCCAACCATACTAACCAGCAGTGTTTCAATCATGACTTATTTGTTTTTCGTCCGATTTGAGTGATTACAAAGCCAAATGAAATTGAATTCAGATATATCTCTCCAATAGAAACATATCTTAAAATTTCCATGTAGTTATATGTTAAATTTGTTTAAAACAACCTGCATAACAAAGTCATTTTCGATTTTCCCGCTCATACCAACAATTGATTTTTTAAGCATAACTTTTTCATTTGATGATGGATTGAACTAATAAAATTGGAGATTTAATTATATTCATGTATCTATCCCCAATAGTAATAATTTTTTAAGGAAAGAATAATTGATGGGTCAAATACGCTAGTGAACAACCGAGAAAACATAGTTTTAAGAATGCTAATTTATGATATACAGTCAGTATTGTGGTCATAAATTTATCATAAAATATCGAAATAAAGTGATTCAAATTGAGTTTTAAACTAGATTCATAGGGGAATATACCATGTTTCCAAAATATAGTCATTTAGGCCTCCAAAAACGGACTGTCCCAACTCTGTTCCTCAGCTGCCTATTAGACATCCTGTCATTGTTTTGGTCATAACTTTTTCGTTTCAAATCCAAATCGAGAAATTCAAATTGGGTTATAAAGTAGACAAAAAGGGATAGGTAGGATAGAAACATATCTTTAAAATATTCCCATTTGGTCTCTCAAATATGACTGTATCGATTGCTTTTCTAGAATTTTCATCAAGCCCACAAGCCATAAGATATGATAATCAAGGAATTTTTCCAAGAAGGTGATGAAAATGAATATGAGTGTTTGTAGAAATTTTATTTTCCATTATAATACATTGAATATTGATCATCGATGTCAATTTTCATAGTGTGCTACAACAAAAACAACTAATTTTACATATAAAGAAATTTATTTATTTTTGTCTTAAATTATTCTATTTTCTACACTACACTATTCTACTTTGAAAAAAAATACACTTATGTATAAGAGTACCTCCAATGAAGACATTTTTGAAATAAGGATTTTTGTATGCACATACCCATAATTGAAATATGTATGTTAGTAAGTACTAGGGTATGAGAGACCAACTTCCCTGTTAAGGATGGCGCCAAGAGTTGCTGAAGTATGGAATGATGTTGTGAGCAAACAACAGAGTGAAACCAGTTTTCAATATAGTCTTGATTTCCCATAGTTTTTATATTGTGAAGTTCTTCAGCTAGATTCCGAATTGTGTTGTTACTTTGTTCCTTGACCTCATCCCATGAATTTTGGGGGCTTTCCTGTAGTTAGTTAGAGTGGGGGGTGTTTGTGGATTTTTCTATCGCCCTACTATCACACATGGATCCTATGTGTATCAATTCATCCTACAAGTGATTCAGTTTATACAGTGGTGAGCCTGCCCAGGTATGTTAGAGAGATGCGCAGGTTCTTACCTCTCGTACCGCCCAAAAACTGTATATTTGAAGACACACTAAAGAAAACACCCGAAAATTCACACTTCAAAGTGTCCCAGCGAGACATTGGTGAGCCCACCCAGGTATGTTAGAGCAATGCGCAGGTTCTTACCTCTCGTCTTACCGCCCGACAATTGTGTTTTTGAAGACACACTAAAAAAACACATAGAAATTACACCTCTAAGTGCCCTATTTTAGCAATGGTGAGCTCGCCCAGGTATGTTAGAGCGATGTGCAGGTTCTTACCTCTCGTCTTACCGCCCAACAGTTGCAGACTAGGTACACTCTATCATCTAACAAACAACTCTGGTTGATTGGATCGTCACTACCATCCCCGACAACCACGCCAAAATGTTGGACTGTATTAATCACTGTTAAATGACTAAGACGGTACACATAAATTATCAATCTAGGGACGTCTTTTATTTCAATGACAGTCGCACTGTCTGTGCCGATACATCAAAGCAGAAGCAAATCAAATTAAAGAGAAATCATTTTTGAATCAAATGCTCAAAGAAATCACTCATGCATAAATAAAAACAATCTACAAGAATGTAATCAAGCCTCAATTAATTGTACCTAGTGCGCCACACAACAATTACACCAGCTGGTATTTCTAATTACATCTGTGTAACAACATAATAATATTGAAATTGAAGCAGATCTACTAACAACCAGAACAACAACAACAACACTTCCACCAATACGTAAAGAAAAGAAGAAATATGTATAGCTACCTTAATCGCTGCAATCCCTACTAAAGAGGAGGGCCCTTCCTCCCTAGCAGGGCACAGGAAAATATAGAAACTAAATGGAAATTAAACCAGACAATGCATGTAACAACAACAAAATATTTCTGTATTATGATGATTGAAAGTTACAGGGTCAAGATGATGATCTCCTCTCCTCTCTCTCTAATTTGTGTCCTTTAAATATACAAGCTACAAAAGGGAAATTTCCAACCAAATGATTACAAAATCTAAGAGATCTTTCCACCATGATTCAACTGTAACAAGTCAAATTTGATTATTGCAATTGAGGAAATTTGGAAAACAGCCACAACAGAAAATCTACGAATATGTCCTTCGAAGAACCTTGTGTTTCTCCCAATGAAGACTGAATTTTGGAAAAATTCCCCTGTTGCAAACTAATTTGGTCTGTTCTGCACAAAACCCATGTCTCTGATTTTCAATATTCTTCTTCGTTTGCCCTAAATGTCCAACACAAAACTGTCACTTGTTATTCCAACGAATTTCTGAGTTGGAATATTTAATTATGAACTTGAATATCGGATTTGCAATCTGAAAGAGATCTTGGAGGCTAAAATTGTGAGTTATAAAAAATTAATTAATAAACCATCATTTACAAAATAATTCATAATAATATTCAATTTATTAAAAATTAAGGATAATAAATATTACTTATCCATACGAGCATAAATAATTATAAAATGGGATTAAATGATGAATGATGATAAATAATGTGAGAAAAGAATTGTAGGAATGGATGAAATATATGTTAAGAAATGGTAATAAGAATGAAAATTTAGTGGCCCAACACCCGTCACTACAGAAAAACTGCAAACAACACTGATATCGAGGAAAAATAATAAAATAATGGCGAAAATATTTCAAAAATATATAAATAGACCAAAAATTAAATTCATTTTCACCTTTCTATTTGGAGAAGTGCATTTTATCCATTTTCCCTCCAAACTTCAAATCAATGGTTTGGCCAATCCAAGACACCATTTTGCGATTTTTCAGCGCTAGGTAAGAGCCCTAAGCCTCCTCTTCATTTTAATTCCTTTCTTTTAGCATTTTATTTTTAGAAATAGAGAAATTGGGGGAGGATTTAAAACCTCAAAATCGCTTGCGGTCAGTGCAGTTTCGAGCTACCGGACCCGCGTTGGTCACGTTTAGCCTGCAGCATGCCACCAACATCAAATTAATTCAAACAATTGCACTGGCCGTGGGGAAGATTTTGAAACAAGAAATCCACCCATTTCAATGGATAATTTCCAAAACTACTCCGATGAAAGCTCCTAAAATGCCTTTTAAACATGTTTTGCGGGTGTTTTCAACATATATGGTCATTGAATAGAAAGAACGAGGCCACGAGGTGGAAGACCACCAAGCACCGCAAGACCAAAATCACGTAAATGAATTGCGCAATTGTGGTTTACTGAAATTATTCCAAACATCAGGGCTGAGAGATGAGCTGAAGCTGCTCCAATATTTGATTGGACTATGGGATGTGGACCGACAAATAATTATCATTTGGGACTAGGAATTGGAATTATATGCGATGAAAATCTATTTCATTACAGGTTTTCCCAGGAGAGGAGAGAGAATCCAACTCTTCAGATCTCACACAAGGGGTGAGAGTACCAGTATGCTCATCCAGAGACACTGTCCCTGGGCTCGAAAGACTGAGAGTGGGAAGATAGAAATATCCTCTATCAGAGTGCTCCCCTTGCCCATAATCCTTCAATACATAACTAGAGTGGCAGGAGCCCAGGCGTTGCATGAGGCAACAAAATCTAAGTTCCAATACACGGTGGACTGTCTAGCCCCAACAATGTTTAACTGGTGCGAGGGGTTATTGGCCAATATAAAGAGCCAATTAACCAAGCGCAAGATAGGGCAGCTGAAAAAATT
The DNA here is from genome assembly GCA_034641835.2 of Pinus albicaulis. NCBI lineage: Eukaryota > Viridiplantae > Streptophyta > Pinopsida > Pinales > Pinaceae > Pinus > Pinus albicaulis. Next base: position 1,305,158,516 of record CM076584.1, on the reverse strand, counting down.
TGGGTACGGGTCCATTCTGGTGACCTTTCTCTTAAAGAGAGTACCATTGTTTCAATACCAGTGGTTAGAGATCCATGATCTAGCCTCGAGGGTCCCGAGACTGATGAGGTGGTGCGAGATTATGCCCCGACAATGTGGGGGCCAACATATGCATTTTCCTACAACATTTTTTAGCTAGCTGTGTCGTCATCTCATCATGGTTGAGGACTTTGCATATGCAGGCATCGACTTTAGAGGAGATCTGGATCTACCTATTGCACCAAGCACACAGTGGACTGATGCCGGTAAAAATTATCTTTTTTAACATTTTTTACTTTTTGAATGTTTTTATTATGTATTTTGAAATGTAAATTTATGATGCTTTTACAGATATGTGTCCTCAAAGACCACCCGGTATGTCACCGATTGCTCGGAGGGTAGCCTGCCCGGTAGAGGATGTCCCTTATGAGGAGGGAGTAGACACACTATTCGAGTTAGAGAGGAGCTTGGTAGGACTTACGAGAGGCATCGCATAGTATGCTACCTTTGATGACATTCCTCTCCACTTTTAGAGGCACATGGTCGGGGTTCCAGGTAGACTGCATCGACTACTCTGGCGAGTGATTCAAGCAATCACCTACTATCACAAGCACCATGTGGGAAGATAATAACCCTATTTTTTACATAGTGTGCAAATGTATATCTAATACATGATTTTATAATGTATTTGTTAATGTGTTTAAACATCTTGGAATATGTTAATATGTGATAAAACCAAAATTCCTTTCCAATAATCAAACATGCAAATACATTTGAAAAATTTGAGGATTTCACACAGAATAATGGCCATACAACCAAATATCTAATCCCAAGATCAATAGCATCCAATAATATCTCAATCACCACACTCTATTTAGAAATATTATTAGTAGTTCAACCCAAATGAATATCTTCTAAATTAATCAACTCACCATTAGGGGCAAAGAGTGCCCACACCGTGGAAGACAAGTTCTATGTGCTACAACAAGAACCATCAATGAAATCGATGTAATGATTCAATGACATCTGCAAAATAAGTGGAACACAACGTAAGCAGAGGAAACATGTCCACAAAGCAAACAATCACACCAAAAATCCAATCAAAGCACACTAATGAATAAAACACTAATGTACAAAGTATCACACTCATGATTAAGTGTAAAGATAGATCCCATTTTGGGGCTCAGCCAATAAATTTCATTCATAATTTTCTAGGTCATAGGGTCCTCATTCCAATACTTGTTGAATGATATAGAGCCCATGCCACATTGGCTCGAGCTTTCCTACTCCCAATTTATCATGGGTTTGGTCATAAAGCAAGACCAAGTCACCATCAGAGAAAATGTGAGGGTCGACAGATTTCTCATATTGAAATTTAAATCTTCTTTTCTGTGCTTCAATAACTAAAGCAGAAAGCCTATAGGTCTCATTAAGATGCTCGGGGTACAATATACGTTCCTCTTCTGTCGAAGTACCAGGAAGTAGTTCGACAAATAGCTTCAGAGAAGGAATATCACACTTGATTGGGAGTGTGGCATCTAGACCATACACCAATTAGAATGGTGTGAATCTAGTGGTAGTCTTAGCAGAGGTTTGGTACGCCCACAGGGCTGAGAAGAGAATGAGGTTCCAATATCATTTGCGCTTCCCAATGGTGCGCTGAAGCATACTCACTAAGAATTTTTTGACATCTTCAACCTGGCCATTAGCCTATGGATAATAAGGGGTGGAGCTATCGTCACGTAACCCCAACTGAGAAGCAAGCTGTCATCATATTATTTCGGAAATGAGAGTCATGATCAGTGAAAATTTCTTTTGGGACACCAAACCGAGCTATGACATGATTGAACATGAATTATGCCATAGTTAGACCTTCATTATCGTATGTAGGCATCGCTTTGACCCATTTAGTGAAATAATCAACGATAATGATAATATAACCATGCCCCCCGACTGAGCGAGGGTTACAGGTCATGAAATATACGCCCCATTTCGCAAAAGGTCCTACGGTCATAATTGGGTGCAAGGGTGAGGGTGGGGCACGCTCTTTCCGAGATTAGACTTGGTAGTCATGGAATTTTCGTGACCACCATAAGCTCTGGAGTGGTAGTCATTGAGATATTTCTCAACTTCCTTGAGAGTCAAACATCGACGGAGGACATAATCAATACCAATGCGATATAGGGTGTCTCCAACGATACGGTAATGTTGGGACTCGTAGCGAATCTGACATCGCTCAGATTGCGATAGCAATGGTCAAAATTTTTGGGTTTGGAGATATACAATGATGCCTCTATACCATGGGTCAAGAATACTAATGAGAAATAGAGTCTCATTAAAAATGGAGTCATCAAGAGGAGTGGGATCATTCATGGTGGGAAGATCACAAATCAACTCAGCAAAGACCAGGGATTTCTTTGACTTAGAAATAGTTAATTCTGAGTCAAACTCTTGAAGGATGGCAATCCATTTCAGGTACTTTCCCCCAAGAAAAGTATGTGTGAGAATATAAGTCATGGGGTTCCAATCTGAAATCACCAATGTTTTGCACAAGAGAATGTAGTGATGAAAACTCTAAACAACATGGACAACAACCAACGTGAGTTTCTCCACATGAGTGTAATGCGTCTTAGTATCAAAGAGATTGCGGGTCAATTAATATAGTACATGCTCTTGACCATCGTCATCGTCCTGAACCAGCACCATACCAATAGTGCTGTCGGCGACGACAAAATACAGGTAGTAATCGCGGTGATAATTGGGAGGATGCGGTAGAGGAGCACTGACGAAGGCTTGTTTCAATGCATCGAAAGAGATTTGGGAAATTTTGTCCCATATGAATGGGATTCCATTTTTCAATAAGTGACTAAATTCTTTGGCAAGCTTAACATAATTTAGTATGAAACGACGAAGGAAATTGGCTCTCCCCTGAAAACTTTCCAATTGATGAACATAAGAGGGAAGAGGCAAATTTATGATTGCCTCGACTTTAAGAGGATCAATGCAGATGAATTCTTTGGACACCATGAAACCCAAGAGCCGACCAGATTCGACATAGAAGACACACTTATGAGGATTCAATCTAATATTATAGCGTTGACATCAAAGGAAGATGGATCTAAGGTGTTTCGAGTGATCTCGATGTTTCACCACTTAGTTGCAGTACTGGTCAAAGTACATTAGAAAAGACGAAGATGAATAGAATCATCGACCCAAGAATTAGAAGAGCACCATAACTGGTACATCATGACATGGGTTTGGGGGTCTTCCCCATACTTTCCTTTAAAGTTATGAAAATATCCTGGAATCTTAGTCGGAATTGGAAGCTAATGCAACTGATGTTGGATGGGGTCATTTGTAAGCTTTGACACATTTGACAATTCCAACGTAGCAAAAAATGGCAAGGGAGGATGATGAGGAGAAAAAGGTCGGGTGTTCCAACCTGGTTGATACAGATTCTGCCTTCAATAGGGAAGATTCCATCCTGAATATGAAAATTTTCCCCATTTTCTATAAGGACCTTGTTGCAGCGACTACTAAACATAGGGAACTTGCTTGGTATGTTGATAAAGCCCCTGCTGTATTTGAGGTTGTGGACCTTGCGGGATTTAAGGTCCTTGCTAAACATGAGGTCCATCCCATGGTTTCTGCTAAACATGGGGTCTAGCCTGTGTTCCTTTCCTGAGGTCCCATTTGGGCCTGTTGGTACTAAGGAATCTACTGATGTTGAGCACTAGATTAGGCCCAGGCTGGGGTTGTTGGTACTGACCATGAGGAAGTGGATGGTACTGAGCACCAGGTTGACCTAAAGGGAGATTCAGACCAATTTTGGTGTAAGGACCAAACTGAGGATTAGTCACAATAGCACCTACAGGAAGTTGGGGTTGTTGGACGTACTGCTGAGAGGCACTTGGTCGAGGAACATACCAATAGTGCTTTCGGCGATGACAGTAGTAATCCTACCCTACCTTACTATTGTCCTAAAGAAATTTGGCTTTTCAAATGACATCATTGAAGTAATCAGTGCTTGCATTATGGGACCTTGGATAGCCTCGTTGATTCACGAAAGGCCTTGTGAATTCTTTCAAAGCTCAAGAGGGTTGAGGCAAGGTTGTCCCCTTTCACCTTTCCTATATATAATAATGGCAGATTCCTTAAGCAGGGCTTTGGAAAAGAGCAGGAGAGAATGTAATCTAATTGGTCTGCACATATCTCACGGAGTAAGAAGCATGAACCACTCCTTGTTTGCAGATGACACTATGTTGATGGGTGGGGCCTCATGCATTATAGTTAGAAGGTTCAAAAAAGTATTAGATAAATACATGAAGGCAGCGGGAGGTCTCCTCAATAATGAAAAATGTAGAATATATGGCTGAAATTCTCCCTCTCGCACCATGCAAAGAATATCAGAGATCTTAGAGATTCCCATACAAGAAAAATGGAGCCATTTATTCTATCTAGGACTCCCCATATCAAAGGAAAACCTGAAGGCTAAAATATGGAGCACCCATAATGAAAATATGAAGGAAAAAATCCAAAGCTAGGGTATGCAGTGGCTGAACATAGCGGGCAGGGTGATCCTTATCAAAGCCATGCTCTCAGCACTGCCTATTTACCAATATGCAGCTATTCTGGCTCCAACCATCATTTGTAAACAAATGGAGATAATAATAAGGGGATTTCTATGGTAGGGAGGGAAAAATGAGACCAAAAAGTTCAGCTTGGTTAAATGGGAACAAGTAATTCTGCCCTACGAGAAGGGAGGATTATCCATAAGGCTACCCAGAATCATGAAAGATGCTCTTGGGGCAAAAATTATTTGGAGATTTATCACTAGAAAGGATAGCTGGTGGAAACAAATTATGATCTCAAAATATACAAACTATCATAGAACTCTTCTGTTGGAAGAAAATGTTCCTATCAGGCCTTGCTCGCAAGTCTGGAAGCTTGTCAAAAAAGTTTTACCTACCATCATTAAGCACACCTCAAAGCTCCTTGGAAATGGAAAAAGTATCATGGTTTGGGAAGATAGAATCATGGGGAAAGAGCCATTATCAACTTGCCTAGGCTTCCTGGATTTAAGAAGTTGGATGTGTGGTAAGGAGCTATCCACTTTACATTCTATCTCAGGTTGGAAAAACATAAATTGGATTGATTGGCATATTCCCAATTTGCCCCCAAACTTAAAAATCCAATGGGATCTCTTAGTTTTTCGCCTCAAAGGAGCAACACCTACTAACTTGGAATCTAAAGACTCTTTTATTTGGGATCTGAGTGGGGTATATTACTCGGTTAAATCTAGGTATAACACTCTCCAGGCTCAACAAAATGAACAAGATTGGGTTCCTTGGAAATCAATATGGAAGGTATAAAGTCTCCCCAAAGTCAAGATATTCAGCTAGACTCTTCTAAAAGGAAAAATTCTCACAGCAAACAACTTTAAAAGAAAAGGATTCACCTAGCCATCAAGGTGCTCTATGTGTCTAAATGAAGAAGAATCCATCCAACACCTCTTCTTGGATTGCCCCTTTTCAAGGGAGTGTTGAATCAACTTATAAGCCCTTTGGAAATGGAGCTCAACTTCTCGAAAACATTTAATGAATTCTTCATTGAATGGAATAAAAATTACCCATATTCTATGAAGGATAAGCACACCATCAAAAGGTTTGGGAAAGCCTTTTGTCCTTTCTCTGTTGGCAGATTTGGCTTTACATAAATCAACACATCTTCAAAGACCAACCCCCAAATATAGGAAGAGTTATGTCGAAGACATGGGGTCTCAATTTTGAATTCCTAAACATGAAAGGACTAAAAGCAATAGTGTTAATTTTGGGCAACTAGGTCCAAACTCCATGTTGTGATGCTCAGATGATGATGTTAATAATTTTATTGGATTCCTCTTTCAGAGAGATGCAAGATCAATCTAAATATCGTCTTGATCGGATGAGCAAAACATTTATTTTGAATTAATTCCACTTATGTGCAAGGTCAGTCAGAATTGTAATGTAGGCTTGGAGCCCCAACAGATGTGTCACACACCCTCACAAATGGATATATATATTGGTAAACTTTGGAGGTAATTTTCACCATCACTCATCACACACTTCTCTCTTGTGTCTGATTGGTTTGATCATCATTTGGAGGCTTCCCTTCACTCACACATGGGAAAATAGCAGCTAGGGTTTTGGATCTGTTCTAGGGTTTTCAATGCAGCTTTGACCAGTGTTTACTTTGGTCAATTATTGGTCAACTTGATCTCAAACTCTCCCAAAAATTCGATCTTTGCAGTCTGCATTTTTTGGCACAAAACCAAGGCTGGATGTTGACCTTTGACCTTATTGCGTTGAATTTCGGTTGTTATTGTTCTGCGTTTACCATTGACTGGACAATGTTGAATTTTGTTGACTTTGGGTTGAGTATTGTAGAACTGTCTTGAGGGTTGTGTGATGCTTCTGGTTGGATGACTGTGAGGATACTTTGTTGGTTGAAGCATCCCGTTGACCGTTGTAACACACCACAACACATTTATTTTGCTGATCAAGTTAAGTGTATTTTGGCTCGTCTTCCGTCGATCTATTGGTATGTTCTATCAACATTTTACTTTCATGTTTATGTGATTGCTATTTGATATTGGATTGAAAGTAAAGTTGTATCAAGCATAGAACATCTACAAAAATTTACATGGTATCAGAGCTAAGGTGAAGACAAATACCAAGTTTTTATTGAGAGAAATCATTGAAGAAGTAGTACTTGTCAAAGACTCATGGGTACCTCAAATTATAATGGCTTTAAAGCTGATGACAAGTTGACTGGAAAGTTTGACTTTCATGCTTGGAAGATGTCTTTGGATTTGATCTTGGAAGATCAAGATGTCATGGACTATGTGCAGGGTAAAATCCAAGAGCCTCCATCATCTGCACCTGTTTCCACCAAGATAAAGTATAAGAAAGGGGAATCAAATCTAAGCTGATCATATGGGATTCCATCCATAAAATTCTGGTTGTCTACATCTCTACGCTGGGCACATCTAAGGAGATGTATTATAAGTTGGTCAATATGTTCAAGGCTAACAATGAAAATCAAGTTATTTTCTTTAAGAACCAATTGAAGAATCTCAAGAAAGGTAGATATGAATCCATTCAATCCTATTTTATGAAGTTGACTGAAGTCAAGAATAATATTCTTGCCATTGGGGAAACAATAGTTGATTGAGAAATGGTTCTCATCGCACTTGGAGGTCTCCCCTCTGAATGTCATGTATTCATTACTACCATTCTCAATAATAATGCAATTCCTGATTTTGACGAAGTATTTTCGAGATGCACTCAAGAGGAAACAAGAATGATGGAATATGAAAACGAAGGTAATGTTGCCTTCACCGCTCGTGCTAAGAAGAAGAACAACAGTGGTTCGAGGAACCATCGAAGAGTAGGGGCCCAAGAAAAGAAAGGAATATGTTGCACATGTAACAAGCTTGGCCACTATGCTAGAGAATGCCCTAATAGAAGGGATCCTCACGGGGATGATGACAACAACAACAAGAGGAATGAAATCAAAGGAAGAACAGGTTCAAAGGAAAGAGGAAGGCTCCCTTTGGTCATAATGGAAATGGGAAACCTTTCAAAAGATCAAGAAATTCCAGGTATGAGGAATCTAATGTTGTTGATGATAAGAAAAATGAATTCATTCTTGTATCTACCCTCTCTGTTGCATCTCCACCCGACACCTTGGATGTCTGGTTGATTGATAGTGGTGCTTCAAGGCACCTCACTGGGTTTAAAGAATCTCTCTTTGATTTGATTGAGAAGGATACTAATATGAAAATTATCCTTGGAGATAATGCCACCTATCCCGTGAAAGAGACAGGTACTGTGACCCTCCACTTATCTTAAGGTCAATTCCTCCATTTGCAAGAATTTTTGTATGCACCTGATTTGAAGAAGAACCTTGTGTCTATTTCGGCCATGGAAGAAAAAGGTTTCAAGGTGGCATTCATCGATGGAAGGGTGTGCATCTGGAAGAAGAGTTTCAAGGAAGCTCTTAAGATTGATTTTATAGTTGAAACACTCTACCAGGTTGGAGGAAGTCCACTGGGGGCTATGACATATGATACTATTCGTCAAACCAAAATATGGCACCGGAGGTTTGGACACCTTCATTACAAAGCCCTTCCCGAAGCAAGGAAGGTGGTGATAGGGATACCCGAATTCAAAAATGATCATGAAGGTGTATGTTAGGGTTGTGCCAAAGGAAAGCATACAAGAGGACCTTTCCCCTCAAGTGTCACAAAGACATCTGATGTCTTGCAATTGATACATTTTGATTTGTCTGGTATGCTGCCTGTGACATATTTGGGAGGATGTTCTTATTACATGACATTTATAGATGATTTCTCTCGCAAGACCTGTATATACTTATTGAAGAAGAAGGATGAAGCATTCATGTGGTTTCGTACTTTCAAAGCCTTGGTAGAAAATCAAACATGGAAGAAGATCAATATTTTAAGGATCAATAATGGCACTCAATATGAGATGAATGAGTTCAATAAATTTTGTAGAGAAGCTGGCATTAAGAGGAAGACCACAACCATGTATTCTCCTGAGAAAAATGTTGTTGCTGAAAGAAAGAGCAGGACCATTATGGAAGCTGCCCATGCCATGCTATGTGACCAAGGTCTTCTGAAGTTTCTATGGGGAGAAGCTGCGAACACTGTTGTGTACATTGAAAATCGATGCCTACATTCCGCTATGGACTCGAAAACTTACGAAGAGGTTTTCTCTAGTAAGAAACTTGATGTTTCTCATTTTATAGTTTTTGGTTGTCCCATTTATTTTCATGTCTCGAAAGATAAGAGAAGCAAGTTGGATGCTTCTTGGAAGAAGGGAATGTTTGTGGGCTACAGTGAAACTTCGAAGGCTTATAGAGACTATGTGTTTGGTCAAAGAGAAGTGGAGATTTTTCCATGATGTTACCTTTGATGAAGATGCTTCCCTCAGGAAAGTGATAAATCTTGCGAGCTCTAAGGAAGATCATGATGTAATATTTGGGAATCAGAAAGAACTGAAGGACGAGATCATGCCCAATGTTGAAGGACTGATGGACCCCATTGATCCACCTACTTCAATGAAGAGAAGACCCGCATGGCTCCAGGATGCTCTCGAAGATGCCGATAAACATATGGCCCCAAGGGGGACATTCTGTGAAAGCAAGAAGCCGAATAGATACTAAAGGTATCTAGCATCCATGAGTACAATTGTACAATCTGAGCTTGGATCTTTTGAAGAAGCCATAAGAATAAATTCTAGAAGGATGCTATGGACAAAGAGTATGAGTCCATTATGAATAATGATGTCTGGGATGTGGTTCCAAGATCGAAGGACAAAGCTGTTGTCACCTTGAAATGGCTCTATAAGATCAAGCATGGATTTGATGGTAGTGTTGAAAATTTCAAGGCAAGATTCATTGCCCGAGGCTTCTCTCAAGAGGAAGGCATAGAATATGATGATATATTTGCACCTGTGGCCCGATATACCACCATCCGATCTATTATTTCCCTTGCTGCTACACAAGGATGGAATCTTTATCAGATGGATGTGAAGACCGCCTTTCTACATGGTTCGATAAAGGAAGAGGTGTATGTGGAGCAACCTCTAGGATTTGAAGTCCAGGATAGAGACTCTCATGTATGAAGGTTGAAGAAATCCATCTATGGGTTGAAGCAATCCCCCAGGGCTTGGTACGAGAGGATAGATAACCACTTGGTGAAATTGGGCTTCACTCGTAGTAATGCTGATCCGAACCTTTACTTCAAGGTTGATAGAGAAAAGCCTCTCATTCTCGTTCTCTATGTGGACGATCTCTTCCTGACAAGTGATGACACTATAATTCATCAGTGTTAGAGGGAGCTCGCTTCTCAGTTCGATATGAAGAACCTAGGACTAATACATTAATTCCTAGGCCTGGAGGTCTGGAAGAGACTTGGCGAGATTTGACTCCCTCAAGGAAAATACATTGTGAAGCTGCTTGAAAGATTTGGAATGGTGGACTATAATTACGTGTCAACACCGATGGAGCTCAAATTTAAGAAGTTGAGTGGAAACGCTGCTGGGCCTGTGCTAGAAAATCCTACCAAGTATCGTCAACTCGTGGGGGCCCTGATGTTCTTAGTGAACACCCGCCTGGACGTATGTTTTGCAGTGAACACTTTGATTCAATACATGGTTAATTGATGCAGGGGCATTAGACACTAGCCAACAATGTAGGAGTTTTGTCCAAATGTTGTGGCTAGGAGGGTTTGAAAACATTTGAATTGTAACAGCTAGGTGTCAATACCTCAGCTGACTGTATTATTTAGATCAGTTAGAGTTAGTGGGAGTCGAATAGTTAGCGATCTGTCATATTTCAATTATTTGAATGAATTGTAATTAGACCTTTGATTTCTATAACGGTCCTCTCAGAGGAACCGAAGAGTCATATGTTTGTGTATATAAATGTAATCCCTCGGATGTATTGGGGGAGAAGAGAGGGAGAAGGAGAGATATTTCTGCAATAAACTCTGTGTGTTACAATTGTTTCCAGTTAAATGATTTCAAAGCCCATTTGCCATTGGATTGACTTGAACCTCTATCTGTGAAGAGATTGTTTAATTGTGAAATGATTGAATTATGTGCATTACTGGGTTGAACTATCATGTAGATTTCGCATTCCCCTGTCAATTGATTCCCTCAAAGTTTTTCGAACAGGCTCTGTCGAATAAATCCCCACGTACAGAAGAAGTCTGCGTAAAACATGGTCATTGAACTCTGTTTAATAGAAATCCCGATTAATAAAGAAATTACGTTTGTTCGTTGTTAATTAGAATTTCCAACCTGAGTAGCAAACCTGAGTTAAGGTAGACGAAGGAGCGTACAACCTCGAATGAACCTTGGTTAGTCGCTGTACAAAAACCATGGTGGAATTACAAAGGCGGATTTCCCATATCACACCGCTTTTGGTGTATAAGCGGTATTTCCCGGTCGAGGAGCGATCCCATAGAGGAGTCGACACGTGGCAAGGCGGACCCGTGGAAAACCGCTGTCAAAGTGTGCCATCGCGCGTTAAAGTCTGGCGTTGGAAGCCGAGCGATATTGACGAGAGTCATTGATTTGGGAAGGGGTCATCAGACGGTGGTCATTGGATAAAGGTGCGCGGAGGATAGCCAAGTACGATACGTGCATTTGATTGGTTATTGATATACACATATAGGTGGGGCCGGAGCGAAAGCTCTATTACAAAATTTTTTTTTACAAAGCGTGGAGTACTAATATAAAGTCCGAAGGTCTAAACATTGGATATAAGGTTGGCGGTATAATGTAAAGCCGAAATATATATAATAAAAAGGTCGTTGTTTATGTTATTTATCAAATTCCTCGAATTTGATAAATAAATCAAAGAAGTCAATTAAGACCACGTGGAGTAAAAGGACGGGGTACACAGAGGAGGGAAATGCTGACAAAGCCACGTCACAGTTGACCAGCTCTCCTTGGGGCGGAATTTCAGCATTGTTGCGTCATTTGTGGTATCGGAGCCATTGTTTTAAGGTTTTTTTTGCAGAAGAGCTGACAGGGCGATCCGAGTTAGTAGAGGTGCTGGCAGAAGGAGGCTCATTGCCAACGCAGAGGTGTTGGGGATGTTGCAGAGGGTCGAGGCCAGAATGGATGCCATGGAGCGAAGATAGCCCAGAGATCCGGAAGACATCAGTGAACCTGAAACAGAAGAAGCTGAAGAAAATGTTGAGATTCCTCCTAACATGAGGCTCCTTAGAACTGTTCTGGGGTCTGCAGTTAAGCCCAGAATTGAAGTGTCGAGTTATGAAAGGGGACTGAATCTAGAGGAACTGGTGGATTGGATAAATGAAATGAATAAATGCTTCGATTATGAAGAAATAAGCGAAGATAAAAGGGTCAAGTTTGCAGTGACAAAGCTGAAAGGACATGCTGCACTTTAGTGGGATGGAGTGCAGGCAGAGAGGAGGAGAGTTGGCAAGCAACCTATCAAGAGCTGGGCTAGAATGATGGCTAAATTAAAAGGTAAATTCTTTCCTAGTGATTACCATCTGACATTGTATAAGCAAATGTAGAACCTGAGACAAAGGTTGCTGACAGTAAAGGAATACACAGAGGAATTCTACAGAGTGAGCATAAGGGATGGGAAATTTCAAGACACACCAGAGAAGACTGCCAGATATGTGAATGGTCTCAAGCTGGAGATCCAAGATGAGATTGGTCTCCTGTCTCCTAAGACAGTGGAAGAGGCCTATCAGATGGCCTTGAAAGCAGAGGAGAAACTCCTGAGGAAACAGTCTGCCAAGAAGAGGGGTACTTTCCATGGAAAGGGAAGTCAGGGTGGTAGAGGAAAGCCTGCTACACCTAGGGATAGAGCTAGCAATAGCTCACCTCAGAATGCATCTATAGAGGATGATGCAAGGGGCAGAAGGGGTTCTTACAGAGGAAAAGGAAGAGGAGGCAGAGACATAGGCAGGGGTAGAGAATTGAGGTGCTATATATGTCAGAAAGTGGGACACAAGCACTATGAATGTCCAGAGAATGTGGGTGCTGGTCCAAGAAATGCTGTTGTTGCCCAGGCTGGAGAAGAGGCAGAAATTGAAGAAGAAATTCTTCCAGAGAGGGGAGAATCCTTGGTGGTAAATAAGGTCCTGTTGAAGCAAGCCAAAGAGGTCACTGAGCCTGCACAAAGGAAGACTTTGTTTAGGAGCATATGCAAAGTCCAAGGGAAATGTTGCCAGCTAGTCATTGATAGTGGCAACACAGACAATCTGGTTTCCACTGAGGTAATAGAAAAGTTGAAGTTGAAGACAAGGGAGCATCCAACTCCCTACAGGGTGTCCTGGCTGCATAAAGGGCACCAGCTGGTTGTGAAAGAATAGTGTGAGATAGAGCTGCAAATGGGAAATTATAAAGATAAGGTCCTGTGTGATGTAATGCCCATGGATGTGTGTCATATACTACTAGGTAGACCTGGGCAGTTTGACAGAGCAGTAGTGCATGATGGCAAGAAGAACACTTACAAGTTCTTCAAAGATGGGGTACACCATACATTGATACCCATGGAAGAAGGAGAGCCATCCAGCAGAGTGATTAATCCAAAGACCTTGTTGCTGAGCAGGAAGGAATATCTGCAGCAGATAGAAGAAGAAGAGGTAAGTTTTGCTTTAGTTTGCAAACCTAAAGTAGTTATTACTTCTACAAAGATTTCTGATTTACCAGTAGAAATCCAAGAGATGTTAGATGATTACTGTGACATTGTTGTGGATGATTTACCTGATGAGCTGCCACCTGTGAGAAAGATCAGTCATTAGATAGATTTTATCCCTGGTTCAAATCTGCCAAATAAGGTAGCCTACAGAATGACTCCCAAGGAAAATGAGGAAATCAGGAGACAAGTACAGGAATTGGTGGACAAGGGATTGATCAGAGAAAGTTTGAGTCCATGTACTGTACCAGCAGTATTGAGCCCAAAGAAAGATGGAGGCTGGAGGATGTGTAATGATTCCAGAGCAATCAATAAGATCACAATCAGGTACAGATTCCCTCTGCCCAGAATTGAGGATTTAATAGATTATTTTAGTGGTGCTAAATATTTTTCAAAGATAGATTTAAAAAGTGGATACCATCAGATTAGAATAAGAGAGGGTGATGAGTGGAAAACTGCCTTTAAAACAAATGAAGGACTGTATGAATGGATGGTAATGCCTTTTGGGTTTTCAAATGCACCTAGCACTTTTATGAGACTTATGAATGAGGTATTGAAAGAGTTCATTGGTAAATTTGTGATAGTGTATCTAGATGATATATTAGTTTTCAGCAGAACTAAAGAAGAACATTTAAGGCATCTTAATCATGTCTTGAAGAAGTTGCAACAAGAGAAACTGATGATAAATCTGAAGAAATTCTCATTCATGAAAGAAGAGTTGGTGTATTTGGGGTTTTTTGTTTCTGCAGAAGGATTGAAGATGGACCCAGAAAAGGTTAAGGAAATTGTGGAGTGGCCTTCACCCAGGAATGTTTTTGAGGTAAGAAGTTTCCATGGACTTGCTAGTTTTTACAGAAATTTTATAATAAACTTCAGTAAGATCAATGCACCCATAATTGAGACAATAAAGAAGAGAAAACAACCATTTAAATGGACTGCTGATGCAGAAAGAAATTTTAAAATTTTGAAGCAAAAGATAACTGAGAAGCCTGTTTTAATTCTGCCTGATTTTACAAAACCATTTCAAGTAAAATGTGATCCCAGTGGGGAGGCCATTGGAGCTGTGTTGAGTCAGGATGATAGGCCTATGGCATATTTCAGTGAAAAGCTGAATGACACCAGAATAAAGTATTCCTCTTATGAGAAGGAATTCTATGCAATTGTTCAAGCACTGAAGAAGTGGAGACATTATTTGATGTCCAGGGAATTTGTATTATATTTTGACAATCATGTTTTGCAGTATATTGTACAGCAGCCCAAATTGAAACATACGCATGCTAAATGGGTTGAGTAACTCCAAGGTTTTAATTTTGTTTTGAGACATATAAGTGGTTAAGCCAATAAAGTAGCTGATGCTTTGAGTAGGAGGCACATGCTTGTTCAAGAAACAAATTTTGAAGTTGTAGGATTTGATTTTCTCAAAGAATTGTATAAAACAAATCCAGATTTTAAGGAAGCATTTGAGGCATGTAGTAACCCTGTTTTAACAGATAGAAGCCAGTGGCTGGATTATTTCCCGCAGGAGGACTTATTATTCAGGAGAAGCCAACTGTGTGTACCAAGATGTTCCATGAGGGAAAATTTGATAAAAGAGAAGCATAGTGGTGGACTTGCTGGACACTTTGGTACTGATAAGAATTATGAGCAGCTGAGTCACTTTTATTACTGGCCTAAGATGAGAACAGAAGTGGAAAATTTTGTGAAGAATTGCAAGATTTTTCAATATGCCAAAGGAAGGAGCCAAAATGCAGGATTGTACACTCCCTTGCCTATTCCAAACAGGCCTTGGGACATGGTGAGTATGGATTTTGTTCTAGGATTGCCCAAGACTCAGAGAGGGAATGATGCAGTCTTTTTTGTAGTGGACAGATTCTCCAAAATGGCACATTTTATTCCATGCTATAAAACTAGTGATGCCACCCATGTTGCTAACTTGTTCTTCAAAGAAGTTGTTAGATTGCATGGGTTGCCCAAGAGTATTGTTTCAGACAGAGATACCAGATTTGTGGGTCATTTTTGGAGGACACTGTGGAAGAAAATTGGTACCAAACTGAGTTTCAGCTCAATTTATCATCCCCAGACTGATGGAAAAACTGAGGTAGTGAATAGGAGTCTGGGAAATTTGTTGAGAAGTCTTGCAAGAGAACATCCCAAGCAGTGGGATCATATTTTTCCCCAGGCAGAATATGCATATAATGACTCACCAAACAGGAGCACAGGGCAGAGTCCATTTCATATTGTTTATGGAATGCACCCCAGAGGAATATCAGAGTTGAGAAGTCTGGGGAAGGCAGAGCTAAGGAGTGCAGATGGTGAGGAATTTTCTTCAGAGATCCAGGCCATACATGAACAAGTGAAACAACAACTACAAGGTAGCAGAATTAGATACAAAAGTAGAGCAGAATTGAGCAGAAAAGAAGTTAATTTTGAAGTAGGAGATCAGGTTTTGGCACACTTGAGAAAGGAGAGATTCCTAAAGAAGCAGTACAACAAATTGAAGTTCAAAAAGATTGGGCCATGCAAGATACTTAGGAAGTTTTCTGCAAATGCTTATGAGATTGAATTACCTCCTGATGTTGGAATATCTCCCATTTTTGATGTTTCATATTTGTACAAGTATGAAGATGATGGTGCAGAAGAAAGATCAGCAGACAAGGAACAAATTGAGTGGAGGGAACAGCTACCTCCAGCGCAACCACTGCAACCAGAGAAGATATTGGATAAAAGACCATTAAGAAGGACCAGAGGACAAGAGTACTTTTAGTACTTGATAAAATGGACGGACAAGCCAGAGGAAGATGCCACTTGGATGACTGAAGAAATGTTGCAGAAGATAGGCAGATCAGTGGAAGAGCTCATGGACAGGAGCCCATGAAGAAAATTGCCCTCAGGAGTCTGATGCAGGGGCATTAGACACTAGCCAGCAATGTAGGAGTTTTGTCCACATGTTGTGGCTAGGAGGGTTGGAAAACATTTGAATTGTAACAGCTAGGTGTCAATACCTCAGCTGACTGTATTATTTAGATCAGTTAGAGTTAGTGGGAGTTGAATAGTTAGCCATCTGTCATATTTCAATTATTTGAATGAATTGTAATTAGACCTTTGATTTCTAGAACGGTCCTCTCAGAGGAACCAAAGAGTCATATGTTTGTGTATATAAATATAATCCCTCGGATGTATTGGGGGAGAAGAGAGGGAGAAGGAGAGAGATTTCTGCAATAAACTCTATGTGTTACAATTGTTTCCAGTTAAATGATTTCAAAGCCCATTTGCCATTGGATTGACTCGAACCTCTATCTGTGAAGAGATTGTTTAATTGCGAAATGATTGAATTATGTGAATTACTGGGTTGAAATATGGTGTAGATTCCACATTCCCCTGTCAATTGATTCCCTCAAAGTTGTTCGAACAGGCTCTGCCGAATAAATCCCCACGTACAGAAGAAGTCTGCGTAAAACCTGGTCGTTGAACTTTGTTTAATAGAAATCCCGCTTAATAAAGAAATTACGTTTGTTCGTTGTTAATTAGAATTTCCAACCTGAGTAGCAAACCTGAGTTAAGGCAGATGAAGGAGCGCGCAACCCCGAATGAACCTTGGTTAGTCGATGTACAAAAACCACGGTGGAATTACAAAGGCGGATTGCCCATATCGCACCACTTTTGGTGTATAAGCGGTATTTCCCAGTCGAGGAGCGATCCCATAGAGGAGTCGACGCGTGGCAGGGCGAACCCGCAGAAAACCGCTGTCAAAGCACGCCATCACGCATTAAAGTCCGACGTTGGAAGCTGAGCGATATTGACGAGAGTCGTTGATCTAGGAAGGGGTCATCGGACGGTGGTCGTTGGATAAAGGTGCGTGGAGGATAGCCAAGTACAATACGTGCATTTGATTGGTTATTGATATACACATATAGGTGGGGCCGGAGCGAAAGCTCTATTACAAAGTTTTTGTTTACAAAGCGTGGAGTACTAATATAAATTCTGAAGGTCTAAACATTGGATATAAGGTTGGTGGTATAATGTAAAGCCAAAATATATATAATAAAAAGGTCGTTGTTTATGTTATTTATCAAATTTCTCGAATTTGATAAGTAAATCAAAGAAGTCAATTAAGACCACGTGGAGTCAAAGGACGGGGTACACAGAGGAGGGAAATGCTGATAGAGCCACGTCACAGTTGACCAGCTCTCCTTGGGGCGAACTTTCAGCATTGTTGCGTCATTAATCCTCATCACATTCATTGGGTTGGTGCCAAGAATCTGTTGAGATATCTTCAGGGCACGATAAACCATGGGCTGAGATACACTGTTGGGAGTTTGAGACTCCATGGATATATTGATGTCGATTGAACTAGAATTGTGGTGGATCGCAAGAGCACATCTGGATGCTTCTTCACACTTGGGTCTGCTTCGATATCTTGGATGAGCAGGAAGCAAAAGTTGGTGGCTTTGAGCAGCACTGAGGCCGAATAAATTACAACGAGTATGGCTTGTTGTGAAACTATTTGGTTGCGAAAGCTCTTCAGTGAGTTGTTCGGACATGTGCTAGATACCACTGTTATCCTTTATGATAACCAAAGTGGGATTCATTTGTCAGAGAATCCTCTGTTCCATGATCGATCCAGGCATATTGATATTAGCTACCACTTTATCCAGGATATGGTACAACGAGGCATCATAAGGCTTGATCATATAGGAACTGATGAGCAAGTCGCAGATATTATCACAAAGCCCTTAGTGAAGGTCAAGTTCCTAACCTTCCGTGAGAATATTGGAATCATGGAACGACCCTATGCTGAGGGTCTTGTTGGATGATGAGCTCTGGGAGCTCCAGGGGGCTTTGGGGATAGATTATTGGAGGTATAAGAAACCATAGGGCTAGGCTTTCCAAACCTTGTTGGTGCGCTTTTGCCCCACCATTATGATATTGAGTTTGTTCACCTCTCTTTGATCTATGCTCCGTATGCATCCTACCCATGGAGTCTCTGACTCATGAGAAGTACCTCTCATCTTGGCCAATGAGGTGGGAAAATATAGAGACCAGTAGCAAGACTGATGGACACATTGGAGATTGCTGTACTATCTATGTCTAGGAAGGCACGTGTCCAACCACTTGATCTGGGATCAAGTCTAGTGAGGTTTCAGACCTCCAACTGACTTCGGGTCAGTTAAACTAACTTTGGGTTAGTATGAGACTCCTTTGAGTCCTATATAGGTTTTGAACCTTTGAGTTGATTTTGTCAACCGGGAGTGATGTCTTTGTGACCCACCTTTTGATCTGAAATAAAGAAGCCAACATAGCAAGTTATGACGGGATGACGCATGATGTTTGGATGGCACAGGTGGATGAAGTTCTCTCTAGTTGAGAGAGAGTGTTAATTTTGGGCAACTAGGTCCAAACTCCATGTTGTGATGCTCAGATGACGATGCCAATATTTTTATTGGATTCCTCTTTTAGAGAGGTGCAAGATCGATCTAAAGATCATCTTGATCGGATGAGCAGAACATTTATTTTGAATTAATTCTACTTATGTGCAAGGTTGGCCAACATTGTAATGTAGGTTTGGTGCCCCAACAGATGTGTCACACACCCTCAAAGATGGATATATATTGGTCAACGCTTGGTCAAATTGACCTCAAACTCTCCCAAAACTTCGATCTCTGTAGTTCGCATTTTTTGGCACAAAAATTGAAGCTGGATGTTGACCTTTGACCTTGCTGTGTTGACTTTCTTTTGTTGTTGTTGTTCTGCGTTGACCATTGACTGGACAACGTTGACTTTGGGTTGACTGTTGTAGAGATGTCTTGAGGGTTGTGTGACACTTCTGGTTGCTTGACCGTGAGGAGACTTTGCTGGTTGAAACATCCTGTTGACCGTCGTAATGCACCACAACACATTTATTTTGCTGATCAAGTTAAGTGTATTTTTGGCTCGTCTTCCTTCAATCTATTGGTATGTCCTATCAGCATTTTACTTTCATGTTTATGTGATTTATATTTGATATTGGATTTAAAGTAAAGTTGCATCAAGCATAGAAAATTTATGAAAATTTAAAAATAGACAACAACCTCCTTCAGCACGAAGAAAGGAACTAGATCAACCTCGCAACAGTTAGAAGAAATTGGACAATCAACCCTAATGCCAAACCACCCACACAAAACTGGAAAATAAGACTAAATAAGGAATATTTTATATTATGGAGAGAAAATTTGAACAATCACTGCCTCTTCTTTGATGGCGCATAAAAAAACAACCCGGGAAGAGGTGGAGCTGAGGGAATTCTCTTAGATCTAGGGGGAATCAACTCGATCACTTATGAATGGCGATTGGGGGGAATTTCAAATAATAGGGTTGAGGCATATGGTTTGCTAATGGGCACCAAGATTCTCAAAAATAAGGACATTAAGGATCCAATAATCGTGGGAGACTCGAGCATTATTATTGAGGCCATGATCATCAAAAGAAATCCACCAAACGCGGTAATGGGCCAAATTCTAAATATAATAAGGAAAAAATTGGTTGATATGGGAAATGTTACATTTAAACACATCTTGTAGGAAAATAAAAGCACAACTGATCACCATAAAAATGTGGTAGTAGCTAGACCAGAAGGGGAAACTAGAATTTCTACATGTGTTCTTCACGCCCATCCCTTAGTCACTTCATATTTTCAAAAAACTTGAAAAATATTAGCAACTAGAACTCATTTTGAGCAATTTTCTCTGCTTGAATTGTAGCATTCATACTCCTCCCTGCAAGGTATCCCTCATGCCTATCAGGCCTTGGAGATTTCATTATCCCATTCATCTTTTCTAGTTCCCAGCCTTTCTTATTCATATCCTCTCCATTGGGAATCTCCCTTACTTCAGCACTCCCTTGCTAATGTTGCTCAATGTGCCCTTCCTCCCTCCCTATCTTGGGCCATACCATCCTTCCTTCTCCTCCCGTCCTTCAATTGTTCTGCCTACGGTCCTCAATAATCTACATGAGATATGCCTCTCTGAGCTTCCTACCCTCCCTCTTTATCCTTTCACCTCCCATCAACTATTCCTCATCATAGCCTGGCTCCCTTATGCACTTTCTATGCCTTCTGCTAGCCTCCCCTGTCTTCCCTCAGAGCGCACATAGAAATCGGTGCGCACTCTCTTAACTGCGCACAGTTCAAGCTATGCCTCTCTGATTATATGTGCACTCTTTTCTGGCCTCTTTCTCCTATCCATCCCCTCTGTCCCCTCAGCTAAGAAAGCCTCATCCTTTGTGCTTCCCATCCAAATCAAGCCCCCCTTCTATTCATATCGGAGAATCCCTCAAGGGAAGCTTGCCTCTCGTCCAAATAGTGAGAAGATTCATAAGACACTCTCCCTCATCTATAGGAGAATAACTGCCACACCTTCAACAAGCAGAGACATCCTAGAGGAGTAGCCAACAACAGAGGACCTAATTACTGACCTCAAAACAACAGAAAACTGCTCAACTATGGACTTGACTCCAGTAGACAGAGATTCCCAAAATGAGAGATGCGCCACATGTTGAGCACAAAAAATCATGATGGAAAATGCAAAAGAGACAATCCAAGATTTGAAGACTCAAGTAAGATCTAAAAAATCAGAGTTGAAGAGACATATTGAGGGACAAAAGGTCGAAATTGATTCACTTACTAACAAGTGCACTCATCTAGAAGATACAGTCAACTGCCTCAAGAGCATTAAATTGAATTGGGAGGGAGATAATTCCAAATATTAGTTCAGCAAGCAAAGATCTCATCAAGAACAATCTGTCAACAAATTTAAAATGTCCCAGAAGTTTTTTGTCACCCTTCTCAGCATATATTAGTTTTCTTAAGTTATGTTAAGTAATTGTATATTGTTGCTCTCACAGTTCGTAAGGTAGTATGCAAAAATGAAGTAGGAAATTCTAGAAATTTTGGAAACATGGCTAAAGGTATATGAGACAACGTTCTCGCTACCTTCTCCTTTAGCATGTTTCTCTCCATCCCCATATGTATTCAGAGCGTACTCCATTTTCTTTTTTGGTATATATAATACCATAACTAACTTTGTAAAAAAAAAATGGAGTTACAAATTTAGTAAGAATCTAATAATTTTTTTATATATATAATGGTGATAATCAATTAATAAATGGATTCTTTTTAGAGTTATAAATTTAGTAAGAATCTAACAAAAATTATAAAAATTGGTAGAAGTTTATCTCAATATAAAACTCATTCATGGTGGAATAATACTTTCTGGGGTTGTACTCCATTATGAATCAATTCAAAATGTTTAAAAAATCAATCAAAGTTCCAAATTGTTGAGAACTTTAATTTGTTTGTATTGCCAAATGCTAACAGTTAGAGGAAAGTTTACTACAAGATTAGATGGCTCTTATATCATGCAAGTTCTCATCTCCTAGTTTCATAAGGTTGGCACATACCTTCAAGTATCCCATGGTTACCTAAAGGTATCAAGGAAAGGTCCATGGAAATGAAACCCGAGTCAATGATGTATCCCTTAAGGAGAATATGGAGATGATATTGTGTCCTTAATATGGTCATGCAAATTCCCATCTCATAATGTCATGATCCTTGTTACTAAGTGAGCTGATGGTTACCCTAAGTTCTTGAGTAAAATTTCTGGGAATTAGATGTATCGACCTTGGTTGAATTTCCATGTGAAAAAAATATATGACCAAGGTCACGGGACATGTATTCCAAGTTGAATGGTGGGAAAAACATCCTAGTGGGTGTTCATTTGGTTTAATATGGCTAAGGGGAAATTGGAAAAGGCAATGAGGCATTAATTGGGATTTTATTTATGAAAATAAAGGAAAATATGAGAAAAGGAAGGTGAAAGGACACAGATTTGCATGAGAGGGAAAATCTGAGTTTGTTGCTAGGTGAAAGGACACATATTTCGTTCTCTTTGGGTGATGTTTGGTTTTAGTTTTCTTTGTGTGATATTTGATGCCCCAAGGTGGTATCAGAGCATGGTTCAACCCTTGGACTGAATGTTGGAATGTGTTCATCTTGCATGCATGTAGTTTGTATATGTGCTTGTTATGTATGCATTGTTATGGTCATTGTTACAGTTGTGTTGTCATGTAGAATTTGATGATGTTGTGGTTGGGATTTGTTTGTCATGAATGCATTTTTTTTGTATATGCATGTCAATGTCTATATGTTGTTATGCATGAATTTTCATGGTTATGGTTATGCATGCATGGTAGGTCAGGCATGCATCGTGGTGGTCATTATTTAGTTTATGTAATTATGATGTTGTTGGTATATTATGATGCTAATGTGTTGGATGAGATAGAGCAAGAGAAGAATATTATTAGAGCGAGGTTGCAACAATGGACCTCAGGGTAAGAGAAGATCGTCGTACAAGTTTTCTATGTCTGGAATGCAGGTATGTTGATTAATGGTTTTTATATACACTATGGTTATGTATATGGATGACATCCTATTATTGTTGCAGTTACCTGCATGATAGATGCTAGTTCATCGATGTGTTCATATGCATGTGTATCAGTCAGTCATGCATGGTAGTGATTTGTTCTTATATGCATTGTGGACATACACATGATGATTATGGTCATTGCATTTGGGATCTTGATGTTCTATGTATCATGCTAGTTTGGACTGGCTTGTGCAGATGTCTAGGGCTATGATATTTAGGTATGAGTCAATATAATTGTGATATTGTGCCATACTAATCTGGATTGACTTGTGCAAATGTGATAGCCTCCCCCGAGATACATTGAGGCATGAGTTTTATTATGTCGTCTAGTGGTGTTTGAATGTTTGATTATGTCATCTATTTGGTGTTTGATTGTTTGGTGTCTATTATGTTGTCTATTTGTTGTCTGAATGTTGGATTAATTGCCTGATATGATTATGTGTCTGTAATATTGCATGAAGGAATGATCTTGTTTTGAGATGGTTGAGCTAACATAGATATATGTTGAGGCAGTTGATATGCACTTGAGTGTAAGTGGGTGCTATTTGTAGTAGTGTGACTAATTATTTTTACTTTATGATATGAAATCCTCAACTCCACAACCCACTCTATATCTCACTTCTGGAAATCTACCTCCATCCTATGCGCAAAGACTATATGAGGAGGGTATGTGTGCATGCCCCTGAGCATCACCTGCATCCCACTCTTCTTATCCACAAACTCCATCTCTAGTGTCTACCAATCAATGGTGAATATACCAAGGGTGATGACCCACTGAACCCCCAACACCATATTGGTATATGGAATATCAACCACAAAAAAATGGTCTGTCAATGAATATGTGCCCTGTTAGGGTCCCGTGATTTGGCAGATTGGCAAGCCAAGTGACAGGGTAACATCAAACCAACTTTATAGCCAGAGGACCTAGCCTTCCTGGACTCAGAGAGGGCTCTCTCTATTTCTTCAAAGGATGTGAACTTGTTTGCTTTCTATGTTTCTGATTTTAGGCTAGTTGTTAAGTGTGTTTTGGTTTGTTTTAGGTTTTTGAGGGAAGAACTGACTGAAAGGATAAATAGATATGGAGATGTCAAAGAAATTGGGATATGGGGTCAAATGAGGTCAAGATTGCCTTAATGAAGGATAAGGTATGACTGCAGGGCCAATTTGGTCGAGATGAACAGATTCTTTGGGTGAAAGTGAAATGGGATGAACAATAAGTTTGTGAATAACGAAGAGATTTTAAACATGAATAGTTAATCAACAAGCATTCATAATTTAGGGCTAACCATTGGTCTATATTAATGAAACTTAAACTAATAAATGCATAAAATAAACATTCCAGTGACGCATGGAAGTGTAAGACCCTCCAACTTTGGGGAATCACCTTCAGATTTTTGGGAAAACAAATAAGATGGAAAAACAACTTAATTTACAAAGAGGGAACTACTAGACATCATATTTTGAGTTATTGGGAACTTTGAAAGCAGAATGCAAAGTTTTAGGCAAAGGGAAAGTTCGAAACAAGACCTCCTTGGTTCAACTAAGACAATCAACCATTCAAAGAGAGATTTCATAGATGGAGCTTTGACTAGCCATGAGTAAGTAGGGCGTACCGTGAATCATACTTAGCATGCATAAAAACCATTAATGAAACAAGCAACAAGCTTCTTCAGTGATCAAAGAGCAGTTAAGAATTCTTTGATATGACTAAGAAGGAAGAAAAACATAGAAGCTGTAATGAAATCAAGAAACTTGAGGTGCCTCCATGGGCATGTATCAAATCTATTCTCTACTGACTTACAACAAGCAATAAGCATGGAAACATATGTGGAAACTGAGAAAACATAACAAAATAAGAACACTATACCATTCACCAAGGCATGGAATCCTACATGTAATCCTTCTCCACCATCCAAGTCAAGCAAGAGATCATCAACATCACAAGACAAGTGTTTCTTCAAAGCTCATAGTGCTATTGTATTGCTCTTCTGACATCAAGTTAAACCTTGTTTACAATGAAATCCTTTGGACTATATAGGCCAAAGTGAAGGAGAACCTCCTAGTGCAACTAGCAAGCTCATTGGCCCATCAGAAATATCTGATTTTGTCCTTGAGGCTTTGCAAAGCCCAAGGCACAAAATATCTATGAAAATATCCTAAAAATGCTAAAAAAGGAAATTATATTGAATTTTCCCAACTGACAATGGCCAAAAAAGGCTAAACGCACATTTGGAAAAGCCACTACTGAAAACTGCATTTTTCACAAAAATGCTTCAGAAATATAGCAGCAGACAATTCCCTGTCTTGTGGGCAACTTTTGATGGACCTCCCAATGTCGAAACGAGGCCCGTGATAGCTCGTTGGAAAGCCCTGGATGTCTAGTTTTTGAAAATACTTTGTTTTCCCAAAAATGATCATTGGAAGCCTATGAAAAACTAATCTGTGTGGAAAAACCCATAAATTAGCCTTTGCTGATATGCGAGGCAGAGTGTTGAAAAAGTGACTGTTTTTCACCACTTTGGGGGACCAAAAAATATTCAATTGATCTGAAATTTTCTTGGTAGATGTCCCTGAAATTAATGCATCCAATATTACCACTTTCAACCTTTGAGGATGCTTCAAACTAAAATGGCGATGCCCATGATTTTTTGCAAAAAGCCCAAAAATGTCAAAAAACAAAAACTTGTCGAATTATGCCCAATTTTGGCGAGCATGACCCTCATAGGTTTTCAGAAGCATGCTGAGAAGCGGAGGCCAAAATTTCAAGCCTTGATATAGCTTTTTTCACTTTTTGTACCGGGCGCCTCTTTCGGGCCACCTTGAGCTTTTCTTGTGTAACCTTCAATTTTCTTTGGGCAAATTGATTTAGCTTTTTATAGTTCCCGATCATTTTCCTTTGAAGGCTTAAGTCTCTATTAGCTCTTTCCAACTTATTCTCCAAGTGTTTATTCACCCTTTCAAGCCATGCTTCTCTATTTTTTTCTATTTCTTGGGTGAATAAAGTAGTAAGAGGAAAAGATCAGAAAAGGGCAACCTCTTCCTCTTTCTGTTTCTCCAAAGCTCTTTTGAGTCCCATAGTCCTAGGCCTCTTCCTCCTTGGATGATTTTATTCTTCAGTGTCATTGAATTCGCCCATAAGTTCTTCCAACTTGATTTGTGCTTTGGAGGATTCCCTTTGGTACTTGATAGCTCGTGTCTCATAAACTGCCATGTGGACATTCATTTTCTTGTTTTGTGTCTGCATAAAATGTATGAGGTCCTTAGACCTCTCTAGATCAACTCTTAGGTCATGAATTTTTTCTTCTCTATTTCGCAAGAGAGATTCAAGGATTCTTGCCTCATTTTCACTGTCATCACTGTTTATCTGAATTATATCAAAATCCCTTTCTTTCTCATGGCTACTTTCCTCCTTCTCTTTTCCCTTGCCTTGGGTGGCCTTCTTGGTTCTCTTATTCTTTGGTAATTCAACAATGGATTGCTTGGGAAAATTTCCTTTGCTTCGGAGTTCTCTAGTACCATTGGGAGTTACAACTTGAGCCAATTTCTTTCTTGATGTTCGGGGATTTGTTACCTTTGGAGAAGAAAACATGGCCCCTTTCCTAGGAGAGGCAGCTAGCACATGCTCTATTTGGTCTTTACCCTTACTGCTCCCATCATCATCTTTGTCACTTTTTTCCTCCTTTTGAAGGCTTCTTTGTTGGTCTTTATCACTGCTATGTTCATGGTCACTGCTTTGACCCTTTTGTTCTATGCTGCCTTCTTTAGAATGCTCATGGCTTGAAGTTTTCTTGTCATCATCCTTGCTGGTTGGTGGGCTTTTCTATTTTTCATCAAAGTGTCCCTTTGAGGACTGTCTTGACCCTCCTCATGAGTGCCTTGGCTATCACCTTGTATGTCACCTTGAGGGCTGTATTTTTCACTTCTGTCCCTACTTTCTTCAGGACTGTTAGGCTCTGTATCCTCACTGTTTTGTGTCTCATCATCATCATGCTTACTGTTGTGTGGGCTACCAATAGTTTCCTCTTTGTGACTGCTCTGTTCATCATCAATTTTTTCTAGCTCTTCATCATTTCTTTCTTCATGCTCACTGTCCTGTTTGGATTCTTCATTTTGTCCTTCCTCATCACTTGTTTTCCCTCTTTCACTGTGTTCTTCTTGATCATTGTTTTGCTCTCTTTCACTGTGCTCTCCTTCACTATTTTTCCCTTTCTCACTTTGTTCTTCTTCACCTTCGATCATAGGAGATTTTTTCTTCTTAGGAGTGGATTTGCTGGAAGAAGGACAAACATGATGAGTGGATGGTGAGGAAGGTGCATGATATGAAGAAGCAGTGGTGAAATCGGGATGTGAAATGAAAGAGTCCCAAGAAACTTCCTTTTTCTCAAGTTCATGGAGGATGACGATCTTGATAAAGGAATGGTGAAAAAGACAATCTTGCTGTTGAGTGGAAGGCTTCTTTTGAATAGTGGAAGCCATCTTGTCAATGTTTCTATAGAGGAAAAAGGGTAGGTTTAGCAATTGAGTTCTTGTGAAGTGCATGAGTAGCCTGATATGATAAGCATATACCTAGGAAAACCTCCCTTCGCATGTGAAATATTTCATGATGATTTTCATGAGAGGAGCATAACTGGTCAACAAATGGGAAAAAGGAAAAATAGATGGGCATGCATCCTGATGTTTTGGTTTCAAGAAAGGTTTGTATTGATTGGAATCTAGGTAGGTTTGCTTAAACCATTTTTCTCTGATATATGGAATTTTGGTAGCTTTGGAGATAGTTCTAGGAGAGAGATTGAAGTCTAAACCTGCTAGATGAACATGCTTCCCTTGCAACCTTAAAGAAAATAGATGTGTCAAAAGAAGATGAATTTTCACTTCTTGAACCCTTTGGAAAAATTCCAAGCATCCTACTTCATGAAAGTTAAAGAGCACTGAAGGGGATGCATTCACTTCTTGAGTTGAAAAAGGCTCATACCTTTTGTGAGGACCACTCGTGTTATCTGGCTTAGGAGGCATTTTTCTTCTGAGATCTTTTGCTGACTCACCAAGGAAAACTTGTTTAAGTGATCACGAAGATAAATCTCCAAACAATACCTTTTACCTTTTGAAAAACTAAATCTGTCCTTAGTTTAGCCAACAAATTTATTTAAACAAAAATAGCTGTCTCTGATTTTGACAGTATGAACTTCTTTCTCTTAATTCACTGGCTCCTGTGATTTCTACTGTTTTTAAGGGAGTGATTTAAAACAAAGAATATACCCCTCAGAAAATATTGTGTTCTGCTTTTGAATAAAACTTCCCTTCTGTGGATGATTATTGTTTTTCTAGAATAAAGACAGCCCCCTAGTCACTGAGTAATAAACCTTCTAATAGACTCTCTCTCCTTTAATGATCACTTTTTTTTCTTGAGTTTTTAGCAAACAAGCATCAATTGACTAAAAGCCACCTTACCTTTTCAGTACTTTATTTGAGTAAAGAGTTTTTATAAAAATATATGTTTGAAAGGAAATCTCCTTTTGTTTTTTAAGCATAAAGACTCTTCCCCTCAAAACAATGTCCTTTTGAAATCTCTGATCTTTTGGGCAAATTGAAGAAAAAGGTGTTTATGAAAAAAACTGTTTAAAATAATCCTTCAAGCTAGTTACTAGACCCTCTACCAACTTTGTTTTGTGTTTGTGGAGATTGCACACATTCTTTGCTTCTTTACAGCACAAACAAACCTTTTAAATTGGCATATTTAACCCCCTTTCCTTTAACCACTGTTCATTTATGAAATTACAACAAAAAATCCTCCTCGAATTCCAAATCTGATTAAGAGGCGAGGAATACCTTGAAGAACGAGTCTTTATGTCTCTTTGATCGTTGGTTCAATGTGCAAGGGAAATTGTTCAAAGCATATGGATGGGTGGGCGTTTAGCGCTGAACGCGTCGCGTAGAAAAAGGTGTCGGGTCGGCCTCAGGCGCCTAGTGACTGCCGGCACAGGCGTGCCGCACGAGGCTACAGGGGCGCCACGCCTCCGTGTAATTTCTTTGGTCGGGCACTCACAGGTGCTCCACGCAGAGCTTTTGAGCCTGAAAACTTCAAAATCGCCTGAAAAAATGCTTCTTTTCTTTAGTGAGGATGCCAACGAGCGTTTTTTGAATCTTTAAACTTGGTGAGGGCTTTTTTAAAAGGCCTTTTCCTCCTTTAAAAAACGAAATAGCTCTTATGCCTTTGCAGCCCTTTAGAGGGGTTTTATGCCTTTTTTGAAAAGGTTTTTATAAAAATATCAATTACTGCCCTCAATATTGTATCATTTTGAAAACACCATAAAGACCTATCATCTGAAAAAGACTCATAGAAACAATGCTATGGTAGCCCTTTTGAAAACACCATATATCCATTTCTTTTTGAAGTAAGGAGGCCTTCCTTTGAAACAAGATTTTCCCCACTGCTATTCATCAAGGCGGTGATCCCTAAAACCACTAATGTAACTTCTAAAAATTATGTCTCTCTCTTATCCTTACTGTCTTTTTGTATGCATATGCAGAAGTTACGGTCAAACCCAACTAGCTCTACCTTTCTTTGGCCATTTAGATGAGGCTGTCTTTAGCCCAAGTTTCACCCTTATTACAGTTTGAAAGAGGCCTTTATAAACAGAGGAAACAGAGACTTTATAACACCAGAATGCCATCTTTTTTCTTGATGTGAAATAGGTTTTCAACCTATGAACCTTTATTGTTTTATCACTGTTTTTCAAACTTGTCTTTCAAAAGGAAAATTGCTCAAAATCCATATGAAAAACTGCTGATGAATCTTTTGTTCATTTCTTGGAAGGAGGTGGCCTATAATTTCTGAAATCGCTCAAAACACTTTAACCCTATGCTTTTAAATGAAGGAGGTTATCACTGTGCTTTCAACCATCTGCTCTTTTAAAGGAGGAGGTTCTCATTGTGCTCTTAACCATTTTCTTTTAATGAAGGAGTTTAGCACTGTGGATATGAAATTTCATCTATTTCAAAACTGTGTCATCTTAATGCAAATCATATGTATGCTTGGTATCATATCAAATGGGCAAGAAGGTGAAATTTGACATTTTTCTTTATGAGACATGGTCTGAGATATATATCCTTTATAAAACACCCCTGTGAACCCTTAGACTAGAAACTATGTGATTTGAACATGAAGAGTATTTTCTTGCTAGACATATTTGACTAACCTCCTTTGGTTTTGTTTGCAGAGGCATGTTGAAATTTATTTTTTGGAGGAGATGCTGAAACATTGCTGAGCGACATAACATTAGCCTTTTGCATTCATATGACTTGGAGGCTGCTTTCTGTTCTTTAGGCAACTTTGGCTTTCAGACTACACCCATTAGTAGCCCTTCACTTACTGTATTTCATTTTTTTTACTGATGGTGAACTAACTCATCATGAAGGACCCCTTTGACCTTGTTCTCTTGCTCTTTTTCATATTGATCATTATTGCAATCACACCCCTGCAGAGATGTAAAAACACATGACTTTGAAACTTGGAGAGATTCATGGTGTCTTAAGGAATTTTTACCTGACCTAAGCACGTTCTTTTAGACAGTGAACATACTTATCTTCTTCTGGACTGATATAGAATGACCTCTTAGTGGTGCGACCTATGAATGGATCAAGACTTGTTTTGCAGATTAGGTGCTAATTCAGGGATGGCTGGTACTGAATAGAGGCTTTTGGCTCAGGATGTTTTGCCAAGGAAAGGATTTCCTAAAACACCCCTATCTAACTTAGAGGCGATCTTGACATATTTTGAGTGTTTCCTTGGGTATGATTAGATTTCCAAATGACATATGACCAGAGATAGGGTTGCAGACACTTTTTTCAAGAGTTGGACAATGAATGGCTTGAGGAATGAGGGTGAATGATAGCAGATAATCTTCAGCTATGGAAACTATGGGCAAGGTTATTTTGCTGAAACCAGATAGGACTTGACAAATGGGTTTTTTCTCATCATAGGTTGACCGGAAGGGGTAGGAGGAAAAAAATTGTTTTGGGGTGTTTTCTAGAGGACATATTAGACAATTTGGAGATCAATTTCTAGAAAACTCAGCTTAGGAAACTAGTAATCATCAACAGGTGAAAAATACTGATGACTAACAGTGGCTTCATTTGGGGAGGGCAACTCCTTTTCAGGAGGTGTCCAAAATTTTAGATCTCTTGCTTTTGAAGACCAGTTCCTTATCCATTGGCACAAATTTCTTTTTTTCTTGATGCTATTTCTAAAAATGGACAGCATGATTAGCATCAAAGTCATCTCTACCTACCCAGCTACATTCCCTAACATTTTTTCTTCTTTCGGGTGCATTTGGACTAGCAACCCTTTGACATGATATTTTTGAAAAAGACACTATCTAATTCTACACTTATATCCACCGGGAGTTCAGATTAAACTGATGAACTCCTTTGTTTCTCTACCTATGTTAGATCAACTGTCAAGATTAAGTTGTTTGACAGGATTTGATTCACTAAACTAAAACATGAAATTGAAAAATGACCAAATCAGGATTAAACAGTCTTGTCATGTATTTGTGGCATAAAAGACAATCTGCACACAAATATTATTTTGCATGAAAATAAGATTTAGAAAAATCAGGGCTAGGATACATAGTTTGTTTTTCATCCCTGTTTTCCTCTTTGGTTCTATTTTGAGCGTGTGGAACCAGTATCTTTTCCTAATCTACTTTCTTTTGACAAGTCAATCTTACACAATTTGACTATCACTTCTTTCACTAACTTATCAACAATAAATTTAAAACATGTCCAGTTATGATTGGGCTAGATAACTGAACAAGATAACTTTTGAGAACTAGTAGTGGAATTTAGACTTGCGCACTTTCGGCATGACTATTTTTTGGGTATGGGGTTGTACCATTGCTTTAGAAACTGCCTCTTTTTCTACTTTTTTACTGTTTTTGTATTTTTTGTATTTTTTACTTTTTCTTCAAACAATCTAGAACTAAAAAAGATGCTCACAAGGTTGAGATTATTTTCCACACCTATATATCTATCCTAACCTAAACTATACACAATATACATTCATTTAGTGAAATCTCTTTTCCAACAAAGCCAATCAAGCAGATGATTCCATGAGGGATTTAGTTTCAACTTTTTTAGAGTGCTGAAGAAATGAAAAGGCCACTTCCACTTTGCTTGTTTTCGAACAGTAGTGCCTAAAATTTTTCTCACTCTTTGCAACAGATTGTTCTGGGCGGAACACACTACTCCTTCAGATTTCTCAGGGAAAACAACAAATGGATCTTGGAATAATACTTGATCTAGAGGATTTGATATATAGGCTTCATTCATGACTACTCTTTCTTCCACTTGGCTATATTTGGGACTCTCTTGGTAAAGCAACTCTTCCTCTTGCTCATGATCACTTGAACTGTCAGACTCATCATATATTGCAGTGTAGTATTCTTTCCAAGCTGATGTGTTTTGATTAAGTGGACTGAAAACTGTGTGAAGGTCATCATGTTGATAAGCAGGGATACACTTTGGCAGTAAATCCTCTTGAAAGGATAGTGTGAAAACTCTCATGCGTTTATCAACCTCTATTTCCTCATCTGCAATTTGTAACTCAATGGAACTTGGTGGCTGCAAATCTGGAGTTAAGGAGGATTCCATGTCCAAAATGATTTCCTCAACCATTTCAGGAAAAGGCTTCTCATTTACAACATGCTCGAGAATTTCATCATCCTCCTCAACCTCATCATCAAAGCTGAAAGACTGCTAATTTCCAATTATGTGAATGCTATTTCTGATGGACTGAAGTTAAGTAGAGCAAAAAATCAAAGACTCTTCACTTACTTCTAAAATTTCAAGGCTTTCCGCATTAGTGTCATAAGTGACCTGTTTTGGCTGATTGATGCTTTCAATCTGATGATAGTGAACTTCATCCCACACATCAACTTCTGATGGCTCTGCAAGGTTAGCTTCTGCTTGGATATCATAATCATCAATATATTGATCAAACCTTGGAGAATCATCAATGTAAGTAATGTCACCAGCCATGCATATTGGACTATTAGATTGTTTATCTTCAAACTGATTTACAAATCTATTTTTTGACTTATGGTATGCAAGATTAGTAGGAAAAAAATCAGAAATTTTTTGTTCATATGAAGTTTTAGGGGCTGTCTGCATGTTTATGAGTTGATCTATCTCCTCTTCAGTTAAAAAGGGAGGCATTTTTATCTCTCTTTGGATATAACTACAATAATCCTCTTTCTCTTGGGAAAGTTGATTTGGAGGATGAATGTCTTTTTGGGCTTCACCTATGAGAGATGATGAATCATCACTTGTGCCTTTAGAGATATCCAGTGGGTTCTCTTTCATTTCTTGATTGTTTTCATCTTCAACCAATTCTTTGTGATGTTGAGGATAGTTAGCATGTAATTCATGAGTTGCTTCTGATAGATTTTCAGGAGGCCAATTTGCTCGTATGAACTCAAATGACTCAAAGCATAAAGGTAGAGATCCTATAGGTTTAGATTTGTCTTCTATTTCAATTTTGAATTCATCTTTAATCAACTCTTCTTGATGTTTGGGATAATAAACATGAGATTCATGAGTTTGCTCTGATAGATTTTCAGGATGCCAATTTTTTCGTATGAACTCAAATGACTCAAAGCATAAAGGTAGAGATCCTACAGGTTTTAATTTGTCTTCTATTTCAGATTTGAATTCATCTTCAATCAACTCTTCTTGATTTATGTGAGAGTTAACTTGAGCAGGGGTTTCCTGAATGCCTGTCAAGAGATCTTTAGGATGCAAATTTCCTTTCAAAATCTGGAATGGATTAAAGCATAAGGGTAGAGAATCTAAAGGTTTTGATTCTTCTTCCATTTCAGAATATGTGATTTCAAGATGGATGATAGTTTCTTTAGAGCATTCCTCTATGTTTTTATTTGCAACTTTCTCATTAGGCACATTTTGTTTGTTATTCTTGTCTTGTAACAGTTGAGTGTGTTCATCCCGAGGAAGAAGTGTAGGTTGGTTTGAATAAGCAGTGCTAACCTTAAATTTGTGTCTTTCTCTTTTCCTGTCAAGTGGAGGTATTAGTTTGCTGAACATATATACCAATTGTTCCAACTTTTCTATTGTGTTCTCGCTTGGATCCATCTTGGTTTACCAGAAAGAGTTACTGTGTCCTTTCAACCAGTCTAGAGTTCTCTACCAGTGGAGTCTTTTGGTCTATTGAGGGTTGTGGAGTCGCCAGGTGGAAGATTTGAACTTTGCTATCCACCATCAGCATGATTGGGATTGCTCAATGCATTCCAGGAGAGTTTATAAGGACTAGTGGAGTAATAGGCCTACTGGAGGCTAGTGGAGTCACTAGGTGGATGTTTTTAGTTGTTTTGAGGATATATGTGTATGGTCCACCACCAATACTGACAAAAAACCAATCTAAGGATGTTTTTGGGGTTTTATGAGTTTTTATGTAGCCTTAAGGTTTGTAAGAGTGTCCTATAGCTGGGTCATCATTTTTCTAGGATGGTGAGACAACTAGATTCTACTCTTGGATAATACTTCTAGGTTGAGGGATTATGAAGTTCTAAGGTATACTTAGTTTGTCACTAACTCAGAAGGTCCCACCATGATCACCATTATGTTAGTGAGCAGTGGGATAAGTCCACAAGATAGTATTTCTCAAAGGTCTCTGAAGGTTTAGGGAATTCT
Source organism: Pinus albicaulis (assembly GCA_034641835.2). Lineage (NCBI taxonomy): Eukaryota > Viridiplantae > Streptophyta > Pinopsida > Pinales > Pinaceae > Pinus > Pinus albicaulis. Next base: position 1,305,124,083 of record CM076584.1, on the reverse strand, counting down.
AAGTTTTTTTATCACTCAGAGTCCACCATGATCACCATTATGTTAGGGTCCCGTGATTTGGCAGATTGGCAAGCCAAGTGACAGGGTAACATCAAACCAACTTTGGAGCCCGAGGACCTAGCCTTCCTGGACTCAGAGAGGGCTCTCTCTATTTGTTCAAAGGATGTGAACTTGTTTTCTTTCTATGTTTTTGATTTTAGGCTAGTTGTTAAGTGTGTTTTGGTTTGTTTTAGGATTTTGAGGGAAGAACTGACTGAAATGATAAATAGATATGGAGATGTCAAAACAATTGGGATATGGGGTCAAATGAGGTCAATATTTCCTTAATGATGGATAAGGTATGACTGCAGGGCCGATTTGGTCGAGATGAACAGATTCTTTGGGTGAAAGTGAAATGGGATGAACAATGAGTTTGTGAATAACGAAGAGATTTTTGTTGAAATCTTAGTTAAACTGAGAGGGGGGGTGAATCAGTTTAACACCTTCAAGAATTTTTTAACACTTTTCAATTAAACTTATTTACAATTTATCTTTCATGATCAATTTTATATGGAACCAAACTTATATGTGCAGAAATGTTAAGATAATGTAACAGCAAAATTATGATAAGAGAAGTAAATATTAAGCAGACTGAATAACCATATCAACACATAGAAATCACACACAGAGACAACAGATATACGTGGAAACCCATAAAGGGAGAAAACCACATCTTATTATTGTTGTGATGTAAAGGCAAGCTCCAACTCCCTCTAACCACTGATTTTCTATAAGCACCATCCTACACAAGGCTCCAACCTCAAATTCTGCAAGCTACAACTTGCAAGGAAGCTTCAACTCCCTCTTTTTCATAAAAGAAACATTTGCTTATTTATCTTGGATATCAACTTTGTTCTGTACCTTTGTTTTTTTTTTTTTTTTTTACTTTAACCCAATATTCATATTTGCTTGATTATTTCTTTTTCTTCAATTCTGCATTCTCTTCTCTTTTATCAATTTACTCAGAGAAATGTATCCATTTCAACTTTACAGTGGGATTTTTATCTTTCTCTGGAGACTTTACAATTACACCACAAACAATGTAAACAGTTAAAAACTTTCATTCAATTATAGTATAAATTTTGAACAACACTGATCTCTCTCTGTCTTCCTCTCTCGTTCATCAACAACCACACTTCTCTTTTTCGTTACACTATATTCATTTTCCCTGTTCATTGCAGTTTTATAACTGCTGCCTGTACAACTGTCTTTTAATCCAATACAAATAACTCTACCCAACATTAATGTATATATACATTTATATAATCTCTCGGGCTTCGTGGTTCGTTTAATGTTTCTGCTCCCAGCATAGACTTAGCCATGTTCTTTATTCGAACCTTAGTCTTAAAGCTACAAATGGTTCCATCTCTTTTAATTTTCATACACTTGTGCTTATAGCAATCCTGGGCATTTAGATATACGATGATAGACTTTTAACAGCCGAAGGGTTTCTATAGTTCAGACCTTATATTAAGGTTGCCTGTCTATGATATATTAACTGCGCATAAAACAATCCCAATATAATTGGTGTTCACTTTATATTAACTCCGACCCCGGAACATTGACAAACTCAATACAACCATTGCAATAAATGGCCCCAGCATTTAACATACCTCTATGTAACTTCGATCACGATCCAACGGTTATAAGCCCGTCGCGCTGCTTCAGATGATCCGACGATAATTGCGCAACCAAACTGCCCTCCTTTTAATCGCTAAAAAACGCGCGATGACGATGGGTCCCATCATTAACTTGCCCTGCTCATACAACGGTCACTGTCTTATTGCGCTTCATCCCTCCGATCCTACGGAAATTGCATGAGTTAGATGCATGAGCTTTAACTCACGATGAGAGCGGATTTTCAAAACAGCTTAAGACCACGTGTCAGCCTATGGCGTTGATCACGTTCGATTTGGAAATACCGCTTATCGTACAAAAGAGGTGCGATGAAAACCATATGGTGTTCCAAACCGTCGTTACTGTTCATTCCTTCGTGGTTTCGGTTACTCCCCACTCCAGGTTCCGTTACAACCTCACTGTTCCGCTCCTCTTTCTCAAGGTTCCATCCCTTGGTTCTGCCTTCTCCAACGCAGTTTCCTTAACAAACCTTAATTTTATTCTAACATTCGAGGACTAAGTATTAGTTTAATATGTGCCCAGCATACAACTCAACTCATGTAAGGTTCGCCATAACATACAATACAAATACCAACATATATACCAAGAGTTAAGAACATAAATAGACCTCGGGCATTTGGTTAAACCCAACACTAATAGGTATTCATATAATCTTTCGGGTTTACAACCAGAAACCCTCACGACATCCCCTGGGATTCCAAAACAATATAGTCATATACCAAATTCCTGAGATTGAAATCAGAACTCCTCCCAGGTCATCAATCCTTGCAGGGATCGATGTCTGCAAGTCCTCATTCCCTCAAAGTATATGTAAACCCTCCTATGCTGGAATGTATCCCAATTATGTACAAAATCGCAAACCTGAATACTAACTCACGCTTCCACAAATTATCCAAGCAGTCTATGCAGGAAAAATTCATATTTATGACTTCGTGGGTGGCCAGATCTTTAATGACAGTGGCCTTGTTCCTCTTCTATTCTGCACCTCTCTCTACAGGTCTCTACATTTCACTGCTTCCTCTACTCCTTGACTGATGCTGCTCCTTGCTTCTCTTTTTGCTGCCTCTGCTACCTCTCTCCTTGCTTCCTCTGCTCCTCCTTTTTCATCTCCTTTGCCATCAATGAAAAAATTTCCAACAATTTTAAACATGAATAGTTAATCAACAATAATTCATAAGTTAGGGCTAACCATTGGTCTCTATGAATGAAACTTAAACTAATAAATGCATAAAATAAGCATTCCAGTGATGCATGGAAGTATAATACCCTCCAACTTTGGGGAATCACCTTCAGATTTTTGGGAAAACAAATAAGATGGAAAAACAACTCAATTTAAAAAGAGGGAAATACTAGACATTATATTTTGAGTTATTGGAAACTTTGAAAGCAGAATGCAAAGTTTTAGGCAAAGGGCAAGATCGAAACAAGACCTCCTTGGTTCAACTAAGACAATCAACCATTCAAAGAGAGATTTCAGAGATGGAGCTTTGACTAGCCATGAGTAAGCAGGGCGTACCGTGAATCATACTTAGCATGCATAACAACCATTAATGAAACAAGCAACAAGCTTCTTCAGTGATCAAAGAGCAGTTAAGAATTCTTTGATATGACTAAGAAGGAATAAAATCATAGAATCTGTAATGAAATCAGGAAACTTGAGGTGCCTCCATGGGCATGTATCAAATCTATTCTCTACTGACTTACAACAAGCAAGAATCATGGAAACATATGTGGAAACTGAGAAAACATAACAAAATAAGAACACTATACCATTCACCAAGCCCTGGAATCCTACATGCAATCCTTCTCCACCATCCAAGTCAAGCAAGAGATCATCAACATCACAAGACAAGTGTTTCTTCAAAGCTCATAGTGCTATTGTATTTCTCTTCTAACATCAATTTCAACCTTGTTTACAATGAAATCCTTTGGAATATATAGGCCAAAGTGAAGGAGAACCTCCTAGTGCAACTAGCAAGCTCATTGGCCCATTAGAAATATTTGATTTTGTCCTTGAGGCTTTGCAAAGCCCAAGGCACAAAATATCTATGAAAATATCCTAAAAATGCTAAAAAAGAAAATTATATTGACTTTTCCCAACTGAAAATGGCCAAAAAAGGCTAAATGCACATTTGGAAAAGCCACTACAGAAAACTACATTTTTCACAAAAAGTCTTCAGAAATATAGCAGCAGAAAATTCCCTGTCTTGTGGGCAACTTTTGATGGACCTCCCAATGTCAAAACGAGGCCCGTGACATCTTGTTGGAAAGCCCTAGATGTCTAGTTTTTGAAATACTTTTTTTTCCCCAAACTGATCATTGGAAGCCTGTGAAAAACTAACATGTGTGGAAAAACCCAGAAAGTAGCCTTTGCTGATATGCGAGGCAGAGTGTTGAAAAAGTGACTGTTTTTCGCCACTTTGGGGGACCAAAACATCTTCAATTGATCTGAAATTTGCTGATTATATGCCCCTGAAATTAATGCATCTAGTGATACCACTTTCAACCTTTGAGGATGCTTCAAACTAAAATGGTGATGCCCATGATGTTTTGCAAAAAGCCCAAAAATGTCAAAAAACAAAAAATTGTCGAATTATGCCCAATTTTGGCGAGCATGACCCTCATAGGTTTTTAGAAGCATGCTGAGAAGCAGAGGCCAAAATTTCAAGCCTTGATATGCCTTTTTTCACTTTTTGTACCGGGCGCCTCTTTCGGGCCACCTTGAGCTTTTCTTGTGTAACCTTCAATTTTCTTTGGGCAAATTGATTTAGCTTCTTATAGTGCCTGGTCATTTTCCTTTGAAGGCTTAAGTCTCTATTAGCTCTTTCCAACTTATTCTCCAAGTGTTTATTCACCCTTTCAAGCCATGCTTCTCTATTTTTTTATATTTCTTGGGTGAATAAAGTAGTAAGAGGAAAAGATCAGAAAGTGGTAGCCTCTTCCTCTTTCTGTTTCTCCAAAGCTTTTTTGAGTCCCATAGTCCTAGGCCTCTTCCTCCTTGGCTGATCTTCTTCTTCAGTGTCATTGAATTCGCCCATAAGTTCTTCCAACTTGATTTTCGCTTTGGAGGCTTCCCTTTGGTACTTGATAGCCCATGCCTCATAAACTGCCATGTGGACATTCATTTGCTTGTTTTGTGTATGCAGAAAATGTATGAGGTCCTTAGACCTCTCTAGATCAGCTCTTAGGTTATGAATTTGTTCTTCTCTATTTCGCAAGAGAGACTCAAGGATTCTTGCCTCATTGTCACTGTCATCACTGTTTATCTGAATTATATCAAAATCCCTTTCTTTCTCATGGCTACTTTCCTCCTTCTCTTTTCCCTTGCCTTGGGTGGCCTTCTTGGTTCTCCTCTTCTTTGGTAATTCAACAATGGATTGCTTGGGCAACTTGCCTTTGCTTCTGAGTTCTCTAGTAACATTTGGAGTTACAACTTGAGCCACTTTCTTTCTTGATGTTCGGGGCTTTGTTACCTTTGGAGAAGAAAGCATGGCCCCTTGCCTAGGAGAGGCAGCTAGCACATGCTCAATTTGGTCTTTACTCTTACTGCTCCCATCATCATATTTGTCACTGTTTTCCTCCTTTTGAAGGCTGATTTGTTGGTATTTATCACTGCTATGTTCATGGTCGCTGCTTTGGCCCTTTTGTTCTATGCTGCCTTCTTTAGAATGCTCATGGCTTGAAGTTTGCTTATCATAATCCTTACTGGCTTGTGGGCTTTCCTGTTTTTCATCAAAAGTGTCCCTTTGAGGACTGTCTTGACCCTCCTCATGAGTGCCTTGGCTGTCACCTTGTATGTCACCTTGAGGGCTGTATTTTTCACTTCTGTCCTTGCTTTCTTCACGACTGTTAGGCTCTGTATCCTCACTGTTTTGTGTCTCATCATCATCATGCTTACTGCTGTGTGGGCTGCCAATAGTTTCCTCTTTATGACTGCTGTCTTCATCATTAATTTGTTCCAGATCTTCATCATTTCTTTCTTCATGCTCACTGTCTTGTTTGGATTCTTCATTTTGTCCTTCCTCATCACTTGTTTTCCCTCTTTCACTGTGTTCTTCTTGATCACTGTTTTTCTCTCTTTCACTGTGCTCTCCTTCAATGTTTTTCCCTTTCTCACTTTGTTCTTCTTCACCTTTGATCATAGGATATTTTTGCTTCTTAGCAGTGGATTTGTTGGAATAAGGATAAAAATGATGAGTGAATGGTGAGGAAGGTGCATGAGATGAAGAAGCAGTGGCCAAATCGGGATGTGAAATGAAAGAGTCCCAAGAAACTTCCTTTTTCTCATGTTCATGGAGGATGACGATCTTGATAAGGGAATGATGAAAAAGACAAGCTTGATGTTGAGAGGAAGGCTTCTTTTGAATAGTGGAAGCCATCTTGTCAATGTTTCTATAGAGGAAAAAGGGTAGGTTTAGAAATTGAGTTCTTGTGAAGTGCATGAGTAGCCTGATATGATAAGCATAAACCCGGGAAAACCTCCCTTCACATGTGAAATATTTCATGATGATTTTCATGAGAGGAGCATAGCTGGTCAACAAATAGGAAAAAGGAAAAATATATGGGCATGCATCCCGATGTTCTGGTTTCAAGAAGGGTTTGTATTGATTGGAATCTAGGTAGGTTTGCTTAAACCATTTTTCTCCGATATATGGAATTTTGGTAGCTTTGGAGATAGTTCTAGGAGAGAGCTTGAAGTCTAAACCTGCTAGATGAACATGCTTCCCTTGCAGCATTAAAGCAAATAGATGTGTCAAAGGAAGATGACTTTTCACTTCTTGAACCCTTTGGAAAAATTCCAAGCATCCTACTTCATGAAAGTTAAAGAGCACTGAAGGAGAGGCATTCACTTCTTGAGTTGAAAAAGGCTCATACCTTTTGTGAGGACCACTCCTGTTATCTGGCTTAGGAGGCATTTTGCTTCTGAGATATTTTGCTGACTCACCAAGGCAAACTTGCTTAAGTGATCACTGAGATAAATCTCCAAACAATACCTTTTACCTTTTGAAAAACTAAATCTGTCCTTAATTTAGCCAACAAATTTGTTTAAACAAAAACAACTGTCTCTGATTTTGACAATATGAACTTCTTTCTCTTAATTCACTGTCTCCTGTGATTTCTACTGTTTTTAAGGGAGTGATTTAAAACAAAAACTATACCCCTCAGAAAAAATTGTGTTATGCTTTTGAATAAAATTGCCCTTCTGTGGATGATTATTGTTTCTCTAGAATAAAGACAACCCCCTGGTCACTGAGTAATAATCCTTCTAACAAACTCTCTCTCCTTTAAAGATCACTGTGTTTTCTTGATATTTTAGAAAACAAGCATCAGCTGACTAAAAGCCACCTCACCTTTTCAGTACTTTATTTGAGTAAAGAGATTTTATAACAAGATATGTTTGAAAGGAAATCTCCTTTTATTTTTTAAGCATAAAGACTCTTCCCCTCAAAACAATGTCCTTTTGAAATCTCTGATCTTTTGGGCAAATTGAAGCAAAAGGTGTTTATGAAAAACACTCTTTAAAATACTCCTTCAATATGGTTACTAGACCCTCTACCAACTCTGTTTTGTGTTTGTGGAGATTGCACACATTCTTTACTTCTTTACAGCACAAACAAACCTTTTAAATTGGTATATTTAACCCCCTTTCCTTTAACCACTGCTCATTTATGAAATTACAACAAAAAACCCTCCTCGAAGTCCAAATCTAACTAAGAGGTGAGGAATACCTTGAAGAACGAGTCTTTAGGTCTCTTTGATCTTTGGTGGAGTGTGCAAGGGAACTCATTCAAAGCATATGGATGGGTGGGCGTTTAGCGCTGAACGCGCCGTGCAGACAAGGTGTCGGGTCGTTCTCGGGCGCCCAGTGACCACCGACACAGGTGTGTCGCATGAGGCTACAAGCGTGCCGTGCCTCCGTGTAAGTTATTCGGTCGGGCACTCATAGGCGCACTACGCATGTGTACAGGCACACTGCGTAGAGATTTTGAGCCTAAAAACTTCAAAACGCCCGAAAAAATGCTTCTTTTCTTCAGTGAGGATGCCAATGAGAGTTTTTTGAATCTTTAAACTTGGTGAGGGATTTTTTAAAATGCCTTTTCCTCCTTTAAAAAAGGAAAAATCTCTTACGCCTTTGCAGCCCTTTAGAGGGGTTTAATGCCTTTTTTGAAAAGGTTTTTATAAAAATATCAATTACTGCCCTCAATATTGTATCATTTTGAAAACACCATAAAGACCTATCATTTGAAAAAGACTCATAGAAACAATGCTATGGCAGCCCTTTTGAAAACACCATATATCCATTGTTTTTTGAAGTAAGGAGGCCTTCCTTTGAAACAAGATTTTCCCCACTGCTATTCATCAAGGAGGTGACCCCTAAAACCACTAATGTAACTTCTAAAAATTATGTCTCTCTCTTATCCTTACTGTCTTTTTGTATGCATATGCAGAAGTTACTCTCAAACCCAGCTAGCTCTACCTTTCTTTGGCCATTTAGATGAGGCTGTCTTTAGCCCAAGTTTCACCCTTATTACAATTTGAAATAGGCCTTTATAAACAGAGGAAACATAGACTTTATAACACCAAAATGCCATCTTTTTGCTTGATGTGAAATAGGTTTTCAACCTATGAACCTTTATTGTTTTATCACTGTTTTTCAAACCTGTCTTTCAAAAGGAAAATTGCTCAAAAACCATATGAAAAACTGCTGATGCATCTTTTGTTCATTTCTTGGAAGGAGGTGCCCTATAATTTCTGAAATCACTCAAAACACTTTAACCCTGTGCTTTTAAATGAAGGAGGTTATCACTGTGCTTTCAACCATCTGCTCTTTTAAAGGAGGAGGTTCTCACTGTGCTCTTAACCATATGCTTTTAATGAAGGAGGTTAGCACTGTAGATATGAAATTTCATATATTTCAAAATTGTGTCATCTTAATGCAAATCATATGTCTGCTTGGTATCATATCAAATGGGCAAGAAGGTGAAATTTGACATTTTGCTTTATGAGACATGGTCTGAGATATATATCCTTTGTAAAACACCCCTGTGAACCCTTAGACTAGAGACCATGTGATTTGAACATGGAGAGTATTTTCATGCTAGAAATATTTGACTAACCTCCTTTAACTTTGTTTGCAGAGGCATGTTGAAATTTCTTTTTTGGAGGAGATGCTGAAACACTGCTGAGCGACATAACATTAGCCTTTTGCATTCATATGACTTGGAGGCTACTCTCTGTTCTTTAGGAAACTTTGGATTTCCGACTACACCCATTAGTAGCCCTTCACTTACTGTATTTCATTTGTTTTACTGATGGCGAACTAACTCATCATGAAGGACCCCTTTGACCTTATTCTCTTGCTCTTTTGCATATTGATCATTATTGCAATCACACCCCTGTAGAGATGTAAAAACACATGACTTTGAAACTTGGAGAGCTTCCTTGGTGTCTTAATGTAGGTTTTAACCCTGAACAAAAATTATCTACACATGAATCTTATAACAGAAAATAAACAATAGCGAGAGCATAAAACATAAAATAGATAAACACAAATATTTTCCCCTGGATCCCAAATCGGGATGACCAGCTTGATTTTTCATTATATTCCTTTTAGTGTTACAACACATATATATACATGCCGAATCATACATAAACCCCAATCCGTTAACCCTGGATTAGAACATAACCGTAGTTCCCTTGACCGGATCGACAAAATACCAGGAGACGAAAACCATCGTACCCCAAAACCATGTGCAAACTCATGCACAAAACATGGGTGGGTCCGCCTATGAGTAGGTCCACACACCAAAACAATTTCCGCCGGGGCACTGCCCCGGACCCCAACAGTGGGGGATGCCTCCTCCCTTGTGACCCCCCTGCTGCACTCGATGCAACGTACAACGCGTGGGGCTAGTCGTGGAAAGAATATAACACATACCCAACATTATCCCACTTGTTGTTTTCTTTCCACAGGGCGCCACAAGAGAGCTTAGTCATTGGGCTAATTCTTCAACACCCATTGTTTCTCTACACCAAGAGAACTTCTAAGTGCTCACAGACTTCGTCAATGCATCTGCAACATTCTTCAAAGTGTCCACCTTTAACAGCAACACCCTTTTAGCCTCAACCATATCTCTAACAAAGTGATATTGAACATCAATGTGCTTTGTCTTTGAATGATAAGCAGGGTTCTTAGCCAAGAAAATTGCACTTTGGCTATCACAGTCTATCCTTATAGCTTGCTGTACCAACCCCATACTTGAACACAATATTTGCAACCAAAATGCTTCCTTGCTTGCATGAGTGGATGCTATGTATTCTGCCTCTGTAGTTGAAAGAGCCACTACAGACTGTCTTTTACTCATCCAACTGACTGCGCCTCCAAATAGGCTAAACACATACCCACTTGTAGATCTTCTTTAGTCCAGATCTCCAGCCCAGTCTGCATCAACAAAACCATGAATGTCCAACATTCTTTCCAATCCTGGTCTTCCCTGGTAGCACAAGCCATAATCACTAGTGCCACGTAAATATCTAAAAACCCACTTCACTGCTGTCCAATGCTCCTTCCCTGGGTTTGACATAAACCTGATCAATAATCCCACTGCATGTGCAATGTATGGTCTAGTACAGACCATTGCATACATCAAACTACCCACTGCACTTGCATATGGAACACGGGACATATCCTCCTCTTCTTGTTGTGTCTTGGGACACTATTCGACAGATAGCTTTACACCTACAGGAATAGGAACATTCACCGGTTTACTATCCTGCATATTGAATCTCTGCAATATAGTCTCGACATACTTCCTTTGGTTTAACCAGAGCTTCCTCTTTGCCTGATCTCTCTTAATTTCCATGCCCAAAATATAGTTTGCAGCACCAAGATCCTTCATGTCGAATTTGGAGAACAGTTGGGTCTTCAAATCTTGGATACTTTATTTGTCATTTCCAATCAACCACATATCATCCACATACAAGACCAAATAAATAACACGGTCACCAATTAATTTAAAATAAACACAGTGATCCTCCTTGCTTCTGGTGAAGCCAAGTCCCCGTATATAGGTATCAAATTTCTGATACCACATCATTGGTGACTGTTTTAACCCATACAGAGACTTCTTCAACTTGCATACCAGTTCTTTCTTACCCTTCACCATAAAGCCTTCAGGTTTCTTCATGTAGATCTCCTCTTCTAGATCCCCGTGAATAAATGCTGTCTTCACATCCATATGTTCTATCTCAAAATCAAATGCAGCAGCAACAGATAAAAGTAATCTAATAGAAGTAACCTTGGCAACAACAGAAAAAATATCACCAAAATCAATTCCCGGTACTTGGGAATAACCTTTTGCTACCAACCGAGCTTTGTATTTCTCCACCTTGGCTTCTACATTCATCTTCTTCTTAAACACCCATTTTCTCCCGATTGGCTTCCTTCCAGCCGACAACTCCACCAGATCCCATGCCTCATTTTTGTGCAAGGATGCCATTTCATCAACCATGGCCTCCTTCTAGAGTTTTCCATCTTCGAAATCTCTTTGTGGATTAAGGATCATCATTAGTTATGGTTGAAGCCTTTGGCTTGAGAGCAAGGGAAACGAAGGACTATGCCTTTTACTGGTGACTAGGGACTATGCGAGAAGCGATCTTCTCAAAGGCTGGTTTGTGGCTTCTTCCTCTTTTGAATCTTCTTCTGCTGTAGAGTCTGATTCATCCTCCTTTAGCTCAAACTCTATCTTCTCAGGTTCCTTTGGTATGATTTCATGTTTAACAACATATTTCACCTCTCTAAACACCACATCTCGGCTGTACACAACCTTCCTTATTTCCGGGTTCCAAAGCTTGTAACCTTTTAAACCATCCTTATACCCAATAAAGATGCACCTTTCAGATTTATTATCCAACTTGGTCCTTTTCTCCTTTGGAACATGTACATATGCATCACATCCAAATACCCTTAGATGTGAAAGAGAGGGTTTCTTACCAGTCCATACCTCATGTGGACTCTTATCCTCCAACACTGATGAAGGTGATCTGTTAACCAGATAGCATGCAGTCTCCACTGCCTCTGCCCAGAATTCTTGTCCTAACCCGGTACCACTAAGCATGCTTCTTGCCTTTTCCATCAGTGTTCTGTTCATTCTTTCTGCAACTCCATTTTGCTGAGGTGTGTATGGAGTAGTCTTCTACCGTGCTATACCACACTTCTTACAGAACTCTTCAAATTCCTTCTTGCAAAACTCCCCACCATTATCTGTCCTCAATGCCTTTATCTTCTTCTCTGTCTGGTTTTCCACCAGAGCCTTAAATTCTTTAAATTTGTCAAAGACTTCAGATTTCTTCCCCAAGAAATATATCCATGTATTCCTTGAGAAGTCATCTATGAATGAAACATAGTACACAGACTTTCCCAGTGATGGAACTGACACAGGTCCAAACACATCACTGTGCACAAGTTCTAATATCTTGTTCGCCCTCTTAGCACCAGAAGGAAACCTCACCCGATTCTGCTTCCCATATACACAATGTTCATAGAAATCGAAATCCAGAGAGAAATTAGACATACCTTCTACCATACCATTTCTATGCAGTATCCGAAGGCCCTTCTCTCCAATATGTCCAAACCTTTGATGCCATAGCATGGTCTTTTCTCCAGAGACAGCTAGGCTTTCCGCTCCACTTTCAGGAACCACATAACTGTTACACCCATCAATAACAGTGCTACCTTGTAGCTTGTATAGAGTTCCAGTCCAAACTCCCCGCATTAATACTAGTGCTCCCCGAACCATCTTGTAGGCATCTTTCTCGAACACTGTTTTTACACCTGCATCATCCATCTTGCTTACAGAAATCAGATTTCTGGCCAATGCAGGAATATGCAGAACACCAGGAAGTGTTCTAATCCTTCCACCTTGCAGCTTCAGCTTGACCTTTCCACGTCCGATGATTCTGGCCCTTCTATCATCCCCTAGGAAGAAATCACCACCATCATATTTCTCATACTCGCAGAACCACTCCCTATGGGGAGTGAAGTGAAAGGATGCACCTGAGTCAATCAACCATGACTCATGATCTACATGTGTATTTGAAGAAGAAGCCAAATACACATCCCCACCTTCATCCGAGGTGGTTTTTGCCTCTACAGAAGGACCTTCATCAGATCCCTTTCCTTTCTCAGGAGCTTTAGATCTGCATTCCTTTTTGTAGTGCCCTTCCTTTCCGCATTTCCAGCACACCTTTACAAACTTTCCGGGAGATTTAGATCTCCCTCTAGATTTAGATCTCCCACTCGAAACCTTATTCTTGTTTCTGTTCTGGGACCTTCCTCGTACAGATAAGGCATCTCCATTCTGACCCTCCATATTTCTCCGTCTCATTTCCTCCGACAACAAGGCTGAGACAATGTCATCAAAATTCAAGGTATTTGTATTGCTACCTATTGCAATAACCAGACTGTCCCACGAGTCTGGTAGAGAACACAAAAAACTGATGCACTTATCTTCATCTAAGATTTTAATATCAACAGATGACAACTAACTTACCACAGTATTGAAGGCGTTCAGATGCTCTGTCACTGAGTCTCCATCCTTCATCCTCGGGTTATACAACTTTTTCTACAGGAACAACTTATTCACCAGAGACTTAGATTGGTACAAAGTCCCAAGTTTTTCCCACAAATTCTTCGCCGTAGCTTCCCCAGATACATTCAGCAATACTGAATCTGAGACACACAACCGTATTGTGCTCTTAGCCTTCCGATCCAGTTTCTTCCAGTCTTCATTTGACATTGCCGTTGGTTTAGTACCTGGATCTACCGCGATCCACTGATCTTTATCCACCAGCAGATCCTCCATCTTGAGCTTCCATAACTCAAAACTCTGACCATTAAATTTCTCGATCTCTATCTTTCCGCTGCTCGCCATCTTCTTTCACCGCAAGAATCGATCCCGCAGATCTCCCACTGAACAGGGTCTACCACAGGCCCGAGCAAAAAACCCTCAACAACAAAGACGTCCCCTTGAAGCCGAAACAGCTCTGATACCAAATGTAGGTTTTAACCCTGAACATAAATTATCTACACACGAATCTTATAACAGAAAATAAACAATAGCGAGAGCATAAAACATAAAACAGATAAACACAGAGATTTTCCCCTGGATCCCAAATCGGGACGACCATCTTGATTTTTCATTATATTCCTTTTAGTGTTATAACACATATATATACATGACGAAGCATACATAAACCCCAATCTATTAACCTTGGATTAGAACATAAGCATAGTTCCCTTGACTAGATCTACAAAATACCAGGGGCCAAAAACCATCGTACCCCAAAACCATGTGCAAAATCATGCACAAAACATGGGTGGGTCCGCCTATGAGTGGGTTCGCACACCAAAACAATTTTTGCCGGGGCGCTGCTCCGGACCCCAACAGTGGGGGATGCCTCCTCCCTTGTGACCCCCCTGCTGCGCCTGACACAATGTACAGCACGTGGGGCTAGTCGTGGAAAGAATATAACACATACCCAACATTCTCCCACTTGTTGTTTTCTTTCCACAGGGGGCCACAGGAGAGCTTAGTCATTGGGCTAATTCTTCAACACCCATTGTTTCTCTACACCAAGAGAACTTCTAAGTGCTCACAGACTTCGTTAATACATCTGCAACATTCTTCAAAGTGTCCACCTTTACCAGCAACACCCTTTTAGCCTCAACCATATCTCTAACAAAGTGATATTGAACATCAATGTGCTTTGTCTTTGAATGGTAAGCAGGGTTATTAGCCAAGAAAATTTCACTTTGGCTATCACAGTCTATCCTTATAGCTTGCTGTACCAACCCCATACTTGAACACAATCTCTGCAACCAAACTGCTTCCTTGCTTGCATGAGTGGTTGCTATGTATTATGCCTCTGTAGTTGAAAGAGACACTACAGACTATCTTTTACTCATCCAACTGACTGCGCCTCCAAATAGGTTAAACACATACCCACTTGTAGATCTTCTTTGGTCCATATCTCTAGCCCAGTCTGCATCAACAAAACCATGAATGTCCAACATTCTTCCCAATCCTGGTCTTCCCTGGTAGCACAAGCCATAATCACTAGTGCCACGTAAATATCTGAAAACCCGCTTCACTGCTGTCCAATGCTCTTTCCTTGGGTTTGACATAAACCTGCTCAATACTCCCATTGCGTGTGCAATGTCTGGTCTAGTACAAACCATTTCATACATCAGACTACCCACTGCACTTGCATATGGAACACGAGACATATCCTCCTCTTCTTCTTGTGTCTTGGAATACTGTTCGGCAGATAGCTTTACACCTACAAGAATAGGAACATTCACTGGTTTACTATCCTGCATATTGAACCTCTGCAATATAGTCTTGACATACTTCCTCTGGTTTAACGAGAGCTTCCTCTTTGCCTGATCTCTCTTAATTTCCATGCCCAAAATACAGTTTGCAACACCAAGATCCTTCATGTCGAATTTGGAGAACAGTTGGGTCTTCAAATATTGGATAATTTCTTTGTCATTTCCAATCAACAACATATTATCCACATACAAGACCAAATAAATAACACGGTCACCAATTAATTTAAAATAAACACAGTGATCCTCCTTGCTTCTGGTGAAGCCAAGTCCCCGTATATAGGTATCAAATTTCTGATACCACATCCTTGGTGACTGTTTTAACCCATACAGAGACTTCTTCAACATGCATACTA
Organism: Pinus albicaulis; assembly: GCA_034641835.2. NCBI lineage: Eukaryota > Viridiplantae > Streptophyta > Pinopsida > Pinales > Pinaceae > Pinus > Pinus albicaulis. Next base: position 1,305,108,660 of record CM076584.1, on the reverse strand, counting down.
GTTCTTTCTTACCCTTCACCATAAAGCCTTCAGGTTGCTTCATGTAGATCTCCTCTTCTAGATCCCCGTGAAGAAATGTTGTCTTCACATCCATCTGTTCTATCTCAAAATAAAATGTAGCAGCAACAGATAAAAGTAATCTAATAGAAGTAACCTTGGCAATAGCAGAAAAAATATCACCAAAATCAATTCCCGGCACTTGGGAATAACCTTTTGCTACAAACCAAGCTTTGTATTTCTCCACCTTGCCTTCTACATTCATCTTCTTCTTAAACACCCATTTTCTCACGATGGGATTCCTTCCAGCCGACAACTCCACCAGATCCCATGCCTCATTTTTGTGCAAGGATGCCATTTCATCAACCATGGCCTCCTTCTAAAGTTTTCCATCCTCGGAATCTACTGCCTCCCTGACAGTTCTGGGATCATCATCAGTTATAGTTAAGGCAAAAAATGAACAGAAAGCAGATGGACTATACCTTTCTAGTTTCCTTCTTTCCCGAACTGATCTTCTCAAAGCTGGAGTTTGTGGCTCTTCCTCTTCTGAATCTTCTTCTGCTGTAGAGTCTGATTCATCCTCCTTTAGCTCAAACTATATATTCTCAGGTTCCTTTGGTATGATTTCATGTTTAACAACATCTTTCACCTCTCTAAAAACCACATCTCGGCTGTACACAACCTTCCTTATTTCTGGGTTCCAAAGCTTGTAACCTTTTAAACCATCCTTATACCCAATAAAGATGCGCCTTTTAAATTTATTATCCAACTTGGTTCTTTTCTCCTTTGGAACATGTACATATGCATCACATCCAAATACCCTTAGATGTGAAAGAGAGGGTTTCTTACCAGTCCATACCTCATGTGGAATCTTATCCTCCAACACTGATGAAGGTGATCTATTAACCAGATAGCATGCAGTCTCCACTGCCTCTGCCCAGAATTCTTGTCCTAACTCGGTACCACTGAGCATGCTTCTTGCCTTTTCCATCAGCGTTCTGTTCATTCTTTTTGCAACTCCGTTTTGCTTAGGTGTGTATGGAGTAGTATTCTTCTGTGCTATACCACACTTCTTACAAAACTCTTCAAATTCCTTCTTGCAGAACTCCCCACCATTATCTGTCCTCAGCGCCTTTATCTTCTTCTCTGTCTGGTTTTCCACCAGAGCCTTAAATTCTTTAAATTTGTCAAATACTTTAGATTTATTCCTCAAGAAATATATCCATGTATTCCTTGAGAAGTCATCTATGAATGAAACATAGTACACAAACTTTCCCAGTGATGGAACTGACACAGGTCCAAACACATCACTGTGCACAAGTTCTAATATCTTGTTCGCCCTCTTAGTACCAGAAGGAAAACTCACCCGATTCTGCTTCCCATATACACAATGTTCACAGAAATCGAAATCCAGAGAGCAATTAGACATACCTTCTACCATACCATTTCTATATAGTATCCGAAGGCCCTTCTCTCCAATATGTCCAAGCCTTTGATGCCATAGCATGGTCTTTTCTCCAGAGACAGCTAGACTTTCCGTCCCACTTTCAGGAACCACAGAACTGTTACACCCATCAATAACAATGCTACCTTGTAGCTTGTACAGAGTTCCAGTCCGAACTCCCCGCATTAATACCAGTGCTCCCCGAACCATCTTGCAGGCATCTTTCTCGAACACTGTTTTTACACCTGCATCGTCCATCTTGCTTACAGAAATCAGATTTCTGGCCAATGTAGGAATATGCAGAACACCAGGAAGTGTTCTAATCCTTCCACCTTGCAGCTTCAGCTTGACTTTTCCACGTCCGACGATTCTGGCCTTCCTATCATCCCCTAGGAAGACATCACCACCATCACATTTCTCATACTCACAGAACCACTCCCTATGGGGAGTGAAGTGAAAGGATGCACCTGAGTCAATCAACCATGACTCATGATCTACATGTGTATTTGAAGAAGAAGCCAAATACACATCCCCACCTTTATCCGAGGTGGTTTTTGCCTCTGCAGAAGGAGCATCATCATATCCCTTTCCTTTCTCAGGAGCTTTAGATCTGCACTCCTTTTTGTAGTGCCCTTCCTTTCCGCATTTCCAACATACCTTTACAAACTTTCCAGAAGATTTAGATCTCCCTCTAGATTTGGATCTCCCACTCGAAACCTTATTCTTGTTTCTGTTTTGGGACCTTCCTCATACAGATAAGGCATCTCCATTCTGGCCCTCCATATTTCTCTGTCTCGTTTCCTTCGATAGAAAGGCTGAGACAATGTCATCAAAATTCAAGGTAGTTGTATTTCTACCTATTGCAATAACCAGACTATCCCACGAGTCTGGTAGAGAACACAACAAACTGATGCACTTATCTTCATCTGAGATTTTAATCAACAGATGACAGCTGACTTATCACAGTATTGAAGGCGTTCAGATGCTCTGTCACCGAGTCTCCATCCTTCATCCTCAGGTTATACAACTTTTTCCGCAGGAATAGCTTATTCACCAGAGACTTAGATTGGTACAAATTCCCAAGTTTTTCCCACAAATTCTTCACCGTAGCTTCCTAGATACATTCAACAATACTAAATCTGAGACACACAACCGTATTATGCTCTTAGCCTTCCGATCCAGTTTCTTCCAGTCTTCATCTGACATTGTCGTTGGTTTAGTACCTGGATCTACTGCGATCCACTGATCTTTATCCACCAGCAGATCCTCCATCTTGAGCTTCCACAACTCAAAAATCTGACTTCGCCATCTTCTTTCACCGCAAGAATCGATCCCGTAGATCTCCCACTGAACAGGGTCTACCTCAGGCCCGAGAAAAAAACCCTCAGCAGCAAAGGCGTCCCCTTGAAGCCGAAATTGCTCTGATACCAAATGTAGGTTTTAACCCTGAACATAAATTATCTACACATGAATCTTATAATAGAAAATAAATAGTAGCGAGAGCATAAAACATAAAACAGATAAACACAGAGATTTTCCCCTGGATCCCAAATCGGGACGACCAACTTGATTTTTCATTATATTCCTTTTAGTGTTACAACACATATATATACATGCCGAAGCATACACTAGTAAAAAATGATGAAATTAATGACTAGGTGACTAAAAATTTTAGTCGCCGCAATTATTTCAAGTGAATTACTACTAAAGTTGAGCAATTTTAAGTGATCGAACTAAAAATGACTAACTTAAATGACTAATTTAGTCTTGGAATAAAATATATGACTAGATAATCAGTGACTGAACTAAAAGCGACTAACTTAAATGACTAAGTTAGTCTAGGGATAAAATATATGACTAGATAATAAGTGACTAAACTAAACTCGACTAACTTAAATGACTAATTTAGTCTAGGATTAAAATATATGACTAGATAATAAGTGAACCTTTGTTTTTTTGTTGGTCATTAATTAATTAATTTTTTAATGATGTCTGAACCTTTGTATTTTTGTAAGTCAATGTTCTATTCATGTAGGAAAAAAGGAGTACATATAGCCACTTAGAAAATAGGTGTTCTCACCCTGTCTGGGTTTGTTGACAAAAATTTGCACGAGATGCAAAAAAATACAAAAGAGAGACTAGGGACATTGTCCATAAATGGTTGGGCCAGAGGCACCAAAACACATATAAAACATAAAGAACACCAAATAGCATACCAGGTGTTCGACATGATGGATGCAGGGTTGTGTGGGGTTGTTCCTAGATGCGGTACTGGAGGATAAAATTCACACTGTCGATCGTGCCCTTAAAAGTGTGTCAACCAAGTCTCTAGCTTTTCTACTTTCTCAGTGCATTTATTTTGGCCTCGTCAAACCACTACCAATATCTCCTGGACTTGGCACTATAAATAGTGCATTTAGTCCAATGTTTCCATCTTATCTGCATGCTCCTCACGACAGACTCTCTTAACTGTGTCCACTCTTTCCATCAGGTTGTTGATAAGTGCATGACAATTCTCTAGGAAACAATGTTGAATAACCTACCCCTCATTTATCTCAGATCAATCAAACCCATGATTCCCCTTGCCACCATGACCTACTCCGCCCTGACGACTCTGCTTTTGAATCCTCAAACCCCCAACTCTGTTATCCCCCCGCTTAACTCCTTCACAACCCCCATGCACACCCACACTAGCGAGCCACGCATGCCCTGCAGTCTTTCCACCCCGGCGTGGAGCCGCCATGATTATTTATTTGTCTGCCACCCCCACAGGGCTATGGACGACAAGGGAGTGATAACACCCACACCACACCGGGGGCTTCATAATTCGCCAAGGTCGAGAAACCCCGCCATGTTTAGAGTCTAGATACTAGAACCCCCACCATAGAAAAAAACACCATGAGCAAAGGAGCCAAATTTCGCCACCCAACACCGTAGGGAAGCACAGAGAAACCTCCCACTACCAGATAAAGACTACCACCACCAAGAAAACCAAATACCATCACCCACCAAACCAACACAGGAAATTGAAAAAAAAATGATGACAAGGTAGTCGATGCCTGAGCGTAACTTACCCCAGGGCAGTGACCAGCGAGCAAACACCAATCCACCAAACATTGTCGCACCCACATCGAAGGGCATGAAATTTGGAAAATAAGCTAGTTTTTCGCCACCACCGTCGAGGTTTACTGGAATGCAGATTCTAGCTTCCTCTCTTAGCAGGAAAATACAGGCTCATCGAAAGCCAAGAAAAATGGAAACGAGTGTGCTCACTTCCCTTCAACTTCCTATCCTTAACCGAGATGTATAAAATGGCTAAGAAATTGAGCAACAGGGATCAGTTGAACACATCGCACCAGCAAATGCCCACGACAAGCACACACAAGCTACTCCCTTTGTAAAAATTCATGCGACGTTTACGCTTCCTCTCCGGAGGTAACCATCAGGACCAACACCAAAACAGAGTGAGGAGTCTAATGTCGGGCTCCCTCACCTTCCATCGCCTTATCCTTTCACTACCCCCAAACTCCAATGCCCAGTTATTTTTCACATGAATTTCCAATGTGAAGCCAATAACTCTCCCACTGCATGCGTTATGGTGAACGAACCAGGAGTACCATCCCTCACCCTCGTTCCACTTATATTTACTCATGCGAGACACCTTCCACATGTTGTTTAGACCTCACCACATTTGATATCAATTTGGAGAATTTTGACAATGCAATGAATACTGAAACCTGTTAGATGATTGGCACTAAATTTGATTATTTTTTAAGATTCAACAGTAGATCCTGGAAATAATAGTCAAATATCCACAATTCTTAGTTAATTTTCTATCGTACGAGAGAGATTTCATAGGGAATAGGCCTAGTGATTTCTATTTCAATGGAAGGATAACAACAATTTTTTTGGGTAATCATGGAATTTAATTCAATTTCAAATCATAGTGCGAGACCGAATTCGATGTGAGAGAAATTCTTCTGGTTGCTGCTTTGTAGACCTGTCCGAAGTGTTGTTGGAAGTGGAGGATGCCATGTTGGGAGGAAAACTAATACCAATGTTTTGCAAGAGACAATGAAGTGTCATTCTAATGTGATTGGCGTAGGTGTTAGATTCAACCACATGATGTTCAACGCGAGTGCCAGCCAACTCTAGGTCCCAAAGATGCAGACTGAGTAAATTTTGTACAACCTAGAGCGTGTCACCAATTCTTCGTCTCTCAACTACTTCTAGGATAACTACATTACGCTTGATATGCTGAAGGATGTCGTGGTCAAAGAGAATCATGTGGTAATCGCACTATGGAGAGGTGAGAGGGTGACCTCTGCCTTTGCCACCGTGTTGAACATGGCCTCGTTCCCTCACCATGATAGTGTGTTGGAGAACAAATATGTTGGGGATGTGGCCTTAGATAACAACAGTAATGGAAGCATGGTAAAGCCGACTTCCCTGAGCTTCAAATGGTTGCAAGGTGGAATGCAGGATATGTTGGTCGAAAAAATAAGTTAACATGGTGGCAAGCATTAAGTTACGTGTGAGGTTGGACATGAGAATTAGCATTAAGATGGTGCAGATGCAGAGGGCTCGATTTCTCTTTTCAACATTTAAGTTATTCACATGTTGATAAGGAGGTGGAGTGATGTCGCATAACTGTCAGTTGTTGATGGTGGTCATGTCAGCATTAAATTTCTTACTAAGATGCAGTTGGAAAGTGAGCACCTCAATCTAGGTGGAAATTTCACAATTTAATTGTTGAAATTTTTTTAATACTTATAAATTTATCCATACATTTAAAAAAAAAAGATTCAACAATTTTTAAATATATTTTATTAAAAAAAATCAATAAAATATTATTTAAAAAAATAAATAGATAATATATATACATTAAAAAATATTCAACAATTTCTAAATATAATTCACTAAATAAAAATCAATAAAATATTTTTGGAATCTAGGCTTCTGTGATCCATAATATAATTTAGTAGAAATTCTTTCGGTAAAAATCACATGTAAAAAGAGCATTAATTAGACGCGTTTCGAACCAACACGATGATGAACCACATGGTTGGTTTCGAGAAGCAGCGCCATGCGTTCTTTATGTGATTCAAAATTTCTACTAAACAATAAAATATTATTTAAAAATTAAATAAATAATATATATACATTAAAAAATGATTCAACAATTTATAAATACAATTCACTAAATAAAAATCAATAAAATATTATTTAACAAATAAATAAATAATATATATACATTAACAAATGATTCAACAATTTCTAAATATGATTCACTAAATAAAAATCCATAAAATATTATTTAAAAAATAAATAAATCAAAGTTCTTTGTCCATACTCCATCTGCGTGAGATTGGGCGCGAGTCATTTTTCATTGTGAAATTTTCAAATAGGTATCAATATCAAACAAAGGGTTAGGCGGGAGTCATTTGAAATTCTCAAAAAGGGAAACAAAAGGTTTTACATTGTGTGGTTTGCTTCATCGAGCTTGCCCTGCAATATCACCTGCGGCAACAATTTCTACATATCAAATGGAGTTTTGAGGGTGTGGAGGTAAAATCTGGGGAGGTTCACAGTTGTGATCTTGGAGATGGTATGGTAAATATCTGCACTTATTGCAAGCAGCCCAGGGTCAAATTCGAAATGCATAAGAAAATGAGGGCGTTCTCCTCAATGTTCCTGTTGATAACAAGAAAATTGTGCTTGGTGCACTTGCATACAGGAAATGTGGCCAATTTTCGTTGGATATTAGGTTTTTTAAACCGTTCAAGCTTTCACACAATTGCACCACACGAAGCATCACATAGGTATATTTTGTATCCATTTTTCAAAGCTTTGAAACCTGTTTTTTTGCCATCAAGAATTTAATTTTCCAGATGGGACCAACATCTCCTGTTTTGCACTAAATATAGTTGTATGTCTCTCCTTTGTAGATCCTTAAAATCCTTGCAAGGGATTTATTTTTCTTTCTTTCCCAAAGACCTTAGATGATAAAATCATTGGAGGGGGTTGGGTCACATGAATTTGAGCTCTAATGGCTTCTTCCAGGGAGCATCATCCTCCCAAAGCAATAAATTAGAAAACAAAAAACACAGATGTTGTTTTCCTAATGCTGTGAAACCCCTAAATCCCAACTGCCCGTCCGATAAATATTTACTGTTAGAATTTTTTAACTCCTGTATTTAGTCTACAATTCCGACGGAAATGCATCGAAGTAGTGGCCTAAAATGTATGATCAATACGGAAATAATACAGTACTGTGTGGTCTATGGACCTTACCCTTGTGAATATTGAGCTTACCGAGTCTCTTCTAGCACCATTGTAGATGATCTGTAATGATCCTGGACATCCTCAATACCCGGGATACTAATTTGATGTCCAAAAGGGCCATCAAGATCTCTATCCCTTTCCCTCTGGCCACAAGATTGAGCCTCTTTATCAAGCATCTCCCTCTACTTTCAAGCTCTTTGACCTTCAACTCCTTACAATGAATGCTTCTCCTCATGAAATGCAGGAGAGCAGGGTCATTGGGATCCTCTACCTCTTGACTTATGCAAAAAAAATTCAACATTTGGTGTTGCACCAAACTTTTGTGCTTGTAAAACCTAACAAAATCCCAGAATATCATTATGGATTCCTCCATGATACGAACCAGCTAAGCTGCTGGTATTTTATTTTCTTCTGTCCCTGCTTCCTTCATGGAACCTTTGACCAAATCCTGGGACCTTCAAACTGATCATCTAAGAACCTCTGCAAAAAAACTTGAAACTACTGAAACAGATCTGCCACGTGGTCATAAAACAAATCCTGCTCTGATCCATACAATGCCGCCTCCTGGAACTTTCTGTATTGCCAATGCAGGGCCTCCCAAGACAAACAATTCTGGATGACATACACAGTCTCCAGGTCCTGTTGCACTCTCTTCAAGGATTCGTGGAAAGCATGTGTGACCGTAGGGCTTGTTTAGAGTATATCTCTTCCACCTGGAAGCCACCCCTTTAGGCTTTTAGGTTTCATGGCTTTGAAAAACTCCTAGTACATAGGTCTACTGACTGTTAAGATTATCCAAGAAATACATCCTCTCTCAGTTTTTCTTGTATAAATCTTCAATAAAATCTTCTTTTGGCTCTACCTTTCGGAATGATGATGGAGAATATTCTATTGAAGCTCCACTCTCGCTCTCCCAAACACTGGACTCGGCTAGATCAGACTCGATTTCTTTAGGTTTAATAGACAGATTGCCCACCCTGAGTCTTCTTATTTCTGAATGAAGTTTCTCTATAAAAAAATCATAATATTCATCATCCTCATAGTCATTTAGTGATGGGTCACCCATCAGCAGAAGCCTCATGACCTCGGTCCTAAATTATTACATACTCCTCATTCTTTTCGATGCATATTCATTAGGGAGTTGTTTTTAGTTGCAGAATATTCACATGATGCATATTAATTAGGGATTTGTCTTTAATTACAGAATATTCACATATTTCAAGGTAATTATAAATATTTTTCAAACTAACAGCATAGAAGAAGATAATTCCAGAACCAATTAAATGACCGATAACTCTTAGTAATAAATTAATTTGATGCTTGCAAGCCCCAGTGATGGGAGGATGATATTGTGATTGTCTGTATCATTATGCACTGATGGGAGGATGATATTGTGATTGTCTATATCATTATGCACTCGATGACTTTGAGTTTCTAAAATTGGATCTTCCTTTCTGTATCTATTGAAATGTCGTGGATGCTGTCAATTTATAGGGAGGAGAAGAACTATGAATAGTAACATCATGCCCCTTCATTAATACCGTGGGTGAATATGATGAAATCATACGTCTATCTCCGTCAATACTGCGGTTGAATGAAGAATGACAAATCTATCTCTCTGATGATGTGGGCAAGGCGGGAAATGACACTGTTGATTTCAGAATCGAAGTAATTCAGGTCTGTAGGAGTTGAAGTCACGAACGATGTCATTGGAGTCAGCGACTGTTGGAAATACTAAGAGGGGGTGAATCAATATTTTCCTTCTTTTTCACAATTGGTTAGTTAATCCTTAAACATTCAGAGCATTAATCAAGACAGAATCATAAACATCACATCAATTGAACAATACACAGAATATGTCATCCAAACAACCTTTGCATTATGTATGATTACATACACAATCTACCAGCTATGCTGGAAGGAAGTACGAAACTACCAAAATCTAAAGATGTTTGCAGACTAAGTTTGCAAGGGTCCTTAGCCTCCCTTACAATCAACCAACCAACCTTTATCCACTGCTTCTATCCACTATTGACACTGTTCACTGTTGTCCTCTGCTTTTGCACCTCCTGCTTCACCGCTTCTGGTCTACTGCAATTTTGTTACACAATTTCTACAATGTCATACATCAATCAAGGTCAACATCAATGTCATCACTACAACAAGGTCACGGTTGTCATCAAATCACTGCTCCAGTAATGTTGTTACAACTTGACTGGCACAATACTATTGTCATAATGTCCCTATCTCAATGTCACATATACATCACAGTCACTTCTATATAAGGTTTCTATCGTGTCAAGGGTTACAGCCATTTGCCAAGAACATTGTTATTTTCATGTATTGAGAGCGTTGTCATTAGAATCATTGTCATATCAAATGTCATGCTAGGTTCACCAAGTTACTGCCATATACCAAGGTTTCTCCCACATCAAAATATTGTTGTCAAGGTAGGGCAGAAGATAAAGGAAGATCACTGCCATCAACAAGGTCACTTCAGATCACTTACAAGATTACTGTCAAATATGTTGTTGTATCAATAGATTACTTCCAAACTAGGTCGCTATCATATATCAAAGATATTGTCATGTAATCAAGGTTATATCACAACACCACTGCCATCATTGTATCAATGTCACAGGTGTCATCAAAATTGGTGATGTCATCAAAGTCATGTCAAGAGGTATCATCATTTATTGTTCAGTCACATATCTCTGTTATGAATACTTTGGTATACATTACTGTCCAACTTATCACATAAGCTACTGCCCATTTATCACAATCACCAAGGGTCCCTTAGGGTCATACAGTCAAGGAATAATGCTATCATGAACTTACTAAAATTTTACTGTTCATTCAAGGTTTCATTGCCATAATAAAGCAATGTCATTATACTGTTGTTCTTCACTGGCATTGCTTCTATCATGCATATCACAATGTCAACCCTTGCAACCCATATCTCAGCTTCAATATCAGCATATATTCCGTTGCAAACCCTAGCTTATCAATCAAGTCTTGGAAATATATCTACACCAGCATACAAAATGAATCTGTTCTACAACCGAGACATCCTCATGTTGGCAATCACTTCTGTTTAGAATCTCAATCAGTGCACAATCCCAAACACAATTGTTTATGCACTGTTAATATGAGACCATTCTGCTGTCAATTGTCATCAAGATTACTTGTGACCTTAGGGTCACTTTACTTTTGAAATCCTAGCATAAGTTTCGACAACAACCTTCAGTGATTTGAATTACAGGACAATACATAAATATTGTTGTATCATGCACACTACTACTAATGGCAGTTCTCATTGCTCAGTCATGTATCACGCAGTCAAACAGAGGCACAATTGCCATATTGAAAATGCCATACAGGGTTACTGCTACATCAAGTATCTATGAACCATAACACATCACCACTGATTATTGTAGATAACACCCTACAGATTCCGTAGTTCATTGATACTGTTGCATCTTTCTAGTAGCAAAACTATTGTTGTATATGGGTCACGTTACTATCAGGTCACTTCAGGTTACGGTTAACAATGTCACTAGAGAGTCACGCCTTCAGGTCACATGTCTTATACATTACTTGCTCACAATCATAAGGTTCCCTTGTCATATAGAGGCAACTCTAGTTCTTTAGATCTGGATCTTTATTCCAGGGTGGAACTTCTTGTATTTTATAACATTCGGCACAGATCTGGCATGTTTTACAGGGCCGCAGGCTTATTTGCTACAAGGTGTCTTTGCTACAAGGTGTCTTTGCTACAACTAATGCCAAAAATCTTGATGTGTTTTAGCTCAGATCCTCTGTTAAGTCATAGAAATAATACTAAGTCTCTACCACTTGCTGCTTCGTTGAATACTTAAACTGCTGATCAACCCTTTTATACAGAGATGACAGACTTATACACTCAGAGACACAGTGATGTAGGCTGCATATATTTTGATGTTATCTCATTGGATTTTTCGTTGGTTCGGAAGAATCATTAGTTTAGGTTTGCAGGGAATCAATAGCTTAAATGATCTCATGGTCCCAGTTTTGAAGGCCGAGAAATCCAATGCCAAACACAACTGCTTAGAACTATTTTGGCAGCTTTTGGTGACTTGATCACAGGTCTACAATGATCAACTCAAAGTAAGGACTTACATTATTACCAGGTGTACAAAATGCATAGTTTTGCAATACTACTCCCTGTGATGAGTCTTTGACCTGTTCTTAATGTCTTTGATGAGTCTTTGATTCTTAGAGTTGTTGTTCCTGAAATAGATCAAACCCGAACAATTTTTCAGTGCCCCACGAAACTCTGTGAGGGAATGCTTCTACAACGGCACCTACAAACAATCGACACCCAACAAATCCCAAACAAATGTATAACCCTTAAACCCCAATGAATGCCATTACCCCAAAAGTACAAATTTCAACTATTAACCCTCCTCGTCGGATCTATCAAAGCTTCCATAGGGAGGCAAATAGCAGAGTCGAAGAATTTTTCGATATTCATGGAGAGCAGGGGCATGCCATTTTATAGAGGCCGAGGAGCCCTTATGTTGGGCCAACCTACTATAAAGAATATATTAATTTTCAGACCATCCACTAATCTTATTTTCAAACTGACCCTCTTAGTGCCATAAAATAATCACGGTCATATCCAAAAATTATTCCCTTGGACCATAATAGTTTTTAAAGTCTGGACCAAGAATTAATGTAAATTTAATTCAATAAATTATTCTCTTGCTTTTGGAACATAACAAATTCCTTTAACTACTAGAATTACCTTTTAAACCTTAATAATTTTATTCTAAGCCCAAGAATTAAAGATAAACTATCATGTCACCTTAGTTAAATTAGTCAATATTATGCTGCCACATCATCCATGCTTTGGGATCAAAGTAAATCTGCCACATCAGCCACCCTTGGGGTTTTGGACCATTGGTTGGGGTTTGCAACTTTGACCAAGCATATTTCTCCAACCATGAGACACTAGGTTTTCCTTGGAGACCATTGCTAGTGGACTCTCCCCGTCATCCGTTGATATGTGGAGCATCCCAGATGTTATAGAAGAGAAAAAAATTTGAGTTGAGTTGGGATGTTTGCAGAAACTCTGCTACTGCTGTTATGTGTCTGAGACGAGATTAGGCATGAGTATCAGTGATAGAGGGGGTGGGATTTCAGATTTTTCATGAATTGATGAATGGGTATCCAGTTCTGTCTTTGGATTCTGAATTGCTAGGGTATGGGATTTCTCATTAATTGATGAATGGGTACCTGAATGAGAGGCTTAGATGCTCAAAAGGCCAACATTGCGATGGCAAGGGTCGTTGCCAGAATATGTGTCTGATTTGAAGCTGATACAATCTACTATTTGGGTCTAGGAGTTTAAAGTCTCTGTTTTTTTGAATATGTCAGGTGTTGCTTGTATAGTCTAGTTAGAAGTTTTATTTTTTTTAATGAGCCTTTCAGTATGTATGTGATTGAAATGCCATGGATGGATAAATTATTATGATCGTCAATCAGGAGATGGGGAATAGGATTGGATATATGATGGTTTTTACGTATTATAATGGGTGGTTCATGAGAATTGGTAGTCCGAATCATGTCATCTGATCCATACGTGGTAGCTTAGTTTATAACTGAAGTGGTTGGTCAAATTTTAAGGTTGTTGCTACCTTTTATTGTTGGTCACAAAGTTTATTTGATTTTCTATTTTCAATTTGTTGTGCAAAATTTCAATTTATTTGCATGCAATTGTTGGGTTCAAAAGTCATTTTTTTATTAACCCTGTTAGTGCCCAAATCATGTTACCATAAATGGAATGGCATGATATTTTTCCAAGATATGGTCAAGAAATAGGAGTATTTAAAAACATCTATAATATTTTTTTAGAAGTACCATAGTACACAATAACATTGAGTACTATCATGGGAAATGAATGTTTGGATGTAAGTTTGGTTGCATTGTAGGAGGAAGGCTTTACTTTAGAGTAGCCTTGAGTTGAGTTGTTGATTGGATTGTTTGGAATATATAGAAAAAAAATATCTTTTACTTTGTGTTTATATTATACATGAAAATTAAAAATTCTAACATTTAATAAAATCACGAACCTCACATTCTTTTATACCAATTTTTGTTCTTTCAAGATTCTTTTCCTAGCAGTGACTATTGAGTAGTCTATGGATGGAGGAGAATCGAGATTAGAACTAGAAGGTTTTAGTGCTAGGTGGGGAATTTTTTGTTGTAGATTGTGAAGACTTGAATATTTTTCATTGTATAATGCAAATTTGTCATGACTTGCTTGTAAATTGAAATCATGAAGACTCAACATAATGTTAGGATTGTTACCATGTCTTTTGAGAGGATGGATTAGAGCATTGACCATTAAGTGGATTTAATATTTCAAATGGGAGGCTGGATGATCAAAATGGTAGTTAGAGATACCATTTCCTATCAAAGTTAAAATCCCCAAATATTTGTACTATGTGGAGTAAGGATAGAGATAAACATTAATGACTATAACTATAGGTAGAACCAATCCTCACTCGATTGGAATCTGTGCTTGATAAAATTTTCCAGACTTGAAAATAACATATTCAACAATATCATAGGATCATATCAACATACGTCAAAATTTCCAAGGATTATGGCATGAAGTTGTGAGCTAAGATGGAGAAAGTTCAACTTGTCCATTATTAAGTCAAATCCAAAAACATGTTTCAAAATATGATAATACACAACAAATATAATAACTTAGGAATAAGTGGTAAAGAAGGCCCTCATGCTTTTGTGCAGTTTTGCTCCAATTGAATGAACTTATTTTTTTGGATATACTGGATATTGGGCATCTTAATCTTGCTAAGCAGTCCTTTTGAGGTTGCATCTAGGTTGCCCATGTTAATGGTATTAAGGTAGATGTCTAGTATGTGAAACTAGTCATGATTTTAGTTTGTCTCGTCAAACATAGTTGGTTTTTTCTAGAAGTGATTGGGTCAAGCATATGTGAAAAACCAAACTTAATCCTTTTAAGATTTTTTTTTAATTTTTTCCCTAGGCATTGACAATATATACAAACACTGATAAATTACAAACTAGTATTGGAAAATGAGGACATGAAACCAAACTGCCATTTTGGTGACAGACATAGTGGTTGGGTTGAAGTGTGGGAACCGTGGGATAAAAAAAGGATCTACTCTTCCCTAGAGGACCCTCTTTAAAATATTTTGGATAGTAATCTAGATAAGAAAATTGAATAATAAAGAAAACTTTGGAGTATAGATACACTTCATAGCAATTTTTTTTCCAGTTTAAATAGATCCACTTATACAGTTTTAATATAGGTGTTGTGAATCAGGCTTCAATGCATGTGATTCACGGAAAGAGAGAAGGTTTGTGACCTCTTGCTCAAAGAACTCTACCATTGTGACCTTTATAGCTTGGGCTCATAAGGAAATGTGCACATTTAAAGTGCATGTTAATAGAGGACATTTATTTGCAACACGTTTTGTTGTTTTTTTCTTGACCCATTAATTAATGACACCTATGATTAATAACTCTTTGGTAATTTTAAATATTGTAAAATTGATTACAAATTATAGTTGTTGAAGTGGAGGGGTTTATTTGAGACCTTATCCTTGAAAGAAATAGTCTCTGAGGATGAAAACAAGTGTTTTCCCATCACTCCTTTTTCTAGGCACAACACCAAAATTAGAATAGTGTCTTTGCATATGTTAGAAAATAGATGATGGTCATTAAGTTGGTTTCCTGCAAACAAATTTATTGTTGGTCCACAAGGATCATATGCATGAGCTCTAATTTTTGCTTTTTATTTACTATAAAATCAAGAAAGTTCACCCAAAATATTAAGGTTTTCCCTATGATAGACTTGACAATAATTTGAAAGCTTGCTTTGATTTCAAAGCCCTCTCAAATTAAGGTCCCCTAACATTTCCATTGTTACCAATTTTGTTGTCAAATACGTTTTTTTCAAATATTTTGTTGAACACTTGCCATGCAACCTCAGGTCCAAAGGAAAGATTTTGTTTTTGGCCTAAGTGATCTTGATTGAAATGTGTTAACTATCGAACTATTTATGAGTACATCCAAGAATATTACTTTACCGTACCCCTAAGAACACATCTAAGCCATTATTTTTTGTGCTTGGACTATCATGTTAGTCCCTAAAGAACAGTTTGGGTTCTTCCATTGCTAATAGAAACATTCATAGAGCTCTTTCCATATGAGCCATGTTGACATATTTTCAAGTTTCTTTGTGTATGTCAGTTCCTTTGAGAAAATTCAAAACAACAATAACCTAAGTGCCTCTGTTTGCACTACCTTTAATCTCTGTCACTTTGTGATTGCCACTTCAAGGCATTCCTTCATTGTGTGAGGCAAGGGATGTGTTGACTAGTTAGTGAATAGTAAACACCCCAATATTTGTGGTGTTCTTGGCCTTAATAGCTTTAGTAGAAGGCTTTGAAATTGACCTTCACCTAGAGGAATAACCATAAAGCTGTAGGAAAGTTTTGCAGTCACTCACAAAGTTCCCTCTATGGCTCGGGCTCATAAGGAAACATGCTCATTTAAAGTCCCTGATAATAGAGTTGATTTCTTTGCAATAAATTCTATGGTTTTATGTTGACCTCTTAATTAATGAAATTTATGATTAATAACTATTTAGTAAAGTTCAATATATTGTAAAATTGATTACATTAAACTATAGAATCGGAGTGTTAATACTCTAATATCATGCACTTGGATAATTCATTATATTGAAAGGTACCCCTTCAATGGTATTTTAGGGATGTCTTTGAGAAAGTGGCATTCATGGGACACCTACCTAGTGGTAAATATGTGTCCTTGAGCCACATGTGTTTGTATGTGTATGTGTGTATTAAAGGGGGCAATATGAGGATGAGTTGCATTACCCTTGAGATGCATTATCCAGTCACTTATAAATAGGCAGATTTAGATTGGGTTATTTGTTACATGGATGCATTTAGTTTGATCTGTAAATATTTTTATTTTCCCCAAATTTTCACAACTTCAATGTGCTTTTAACAATTTTCATTATAGAATAAGACAAATTTGTATGGTTAAACTGTATTTTTTCCAAGGAAAAAATTGAACTCTTTATATTGATAAAAAGTTAATTGTGTACATACATTTAAGCATTTCTTGGGAGAGATCCGAGCTCTTCCCAATTTGCGACCAAAAAAGTTCAGACCTTTCTCATAGCCCCATCCCAAAAAAGTATGTGAATGTTCGGAATCTTCCCTTGTTCAAGGGAAAAACATCATATTGTTCATCGGCCTAGTGTAGAAACCACCAAAAAATTAAAAGTGTTTTCTGGGCCTCCTCTTTGGAGGAAAACGACCCAAAACAGAAATATAGATCCTGATACAAGCAACATAGTAAACTAGGTTCCCGAGCCTCCTATTAAGAGGAAAAAAAACCCAAACAGGAACGAACAACCAGTATAAAAATTTATAAAGAGGAGCAAAAAAGGATCTAATCCTCAACCAAGTTTTGTGGTACATACATATTATAATTTTCAGCAATAGAAAGTGAGAATTTCTGAAAGTACATTAACATATATAAAGAAAAAACAACTGAATACCACTCAAGAAAATGGAGAATGGTCCGAATCCACAGAGCCTTCTGGCCCTATTTCTCGTGTCCTCTAGCTTCTCGAATATTGCTAGAAACCCTCCTTAGAAAAGAGGTCTACATTGGAATTCCTTTCCCTGTAAATATGACATAAATCAATGTGAGTAAAATAGTCCTTCGATAACCATCATTCTTCAAGGATAGGTCGTAAAGCATAATTTAACAAAAAAAAATCCTTGTTAAATCATTTGATGATGTTGAGCGAGTCCCAAAATAACTGAACATAATCAATATGCAGGTGTGAAAGCCAACATAGGAGGCAGTGTAACGCTTTGATCTCAGCATAGTTGTTTGTGCCCTGAACAAGTTTGATAGAGGCTACCAATCTTCAAGAATTTCTTAGGTGAATAACAATTCCAGCACCACACATGTTCGCCAGATTTGATGCTCCATCAAAGTAAGCCCAAGGGATATCACCCTTGATTTTCTCAGGGGTATTGACCCTTTTATTTGTTAGAGTTTTTTGTTCAGGGAGAAGGGCATAGATGGCTGGCCCATTATGAGCGATGATGTGGAAAGGGGTATCTACATTCCTGAAAATAGCGTGGTTCCTGGCAAGCAAAATTCCCCAGGCCATAATCAGGGGTACCAATTTTTGTTTTTTAGTCCGGTAACTGTTCCACCAAGACTGCCAGGCGTCCTTAATCGAAGGACCAACCCATTGATGTGTGCAACCAACCATAATTTGGATCCCTTCCCATGCCTTTTGACATTAGGAACAAAAAAGAAACAAATGGGCCACCGATTCAAAGTCCTGTTTTGCATAAGGGGCATCTCCACGACCCCTCCTTCTTCCTTTTTTGGAGATTGTCACACAAGTGGATATTTTTTTCTATCAGGCACCAAAAAAAAAGGTGACCTTTAGCGGGGCTATTCAGCTTCTAGAGGGGTTTATGCCACCATTCGGCCTTCGCCCAGCCTTTCTTTCCCATAAGATGAGAATACCCAGTCTTTGGTGAGTAAAAGCCCGAAGGCGGAAAGTCCCATCTGAGGGTTTGAGGGTCATCTCGAATGCATATGTTTGTTCTAAATAGTTCATTAGTGTATAGCTTCCAAGTTTTTTCCCATATTGGGTCAAGCTGGAGATCGTCCCCATTTTTCCAGCCTTGTGACCAGATGGATGTGGCTTTGGATTTTTCAGCTTGACCGAGGAATAAGAGACCTTTGTTCGCAAGATGAGATTTGCAAGGCTCTAAAAGGGAAAAAGCTCCATTACAACCGACCCAAGGGTCTAGCCCCAGTCTAATCTACTGCCCATTCCCAACCTTCCAGGCTAGACCTTCCTCGATTAGGTCCATGGCTTGAAGGGTGGCCTGCCAAACCGCCGACCCACCCTTGGTGGACATGACAGGGTTCCAGACCCAATCGACAATGTCTCCAGGGTCAATGTACTTCCTTCTCATTACCATGAACCAAAGGGAGTCCTTGTTCAGCAGTGACCATCCCATTTTAGCCGCAAGGGACTTGACAAAGGAGGGTAGTTCCTTTATACCCCATCCTCCCCATTCTTTTGGTTGGGCTATTTTATCCCAAGCCACCTAAGAGAGGGAGTGGTCCTCTTTGGATCTTGCCCACAAAAATTTATGACAGATTTTCCTAATGTGCTCCAAGATCCCCCGTGACATCCATGAGAAGAGTGCCCAAAAGAATGGAATGACCATTAGAACAGATTTTATGAGTGTGAGTCTCCCCGCTCTGGAAAACCATTTGTAACACCAAAACTTAACTTTTTTTTTTTCGTTTTTGGCACCATCCACATCCAATTAGCTATATGGTAAGAATCTGGCTTAAGATGGAACCCAAGGTATCAGAGACTATCGAAACACTGTCTGACCACTAAAGGGAGGGATTCAATGGGATTTCTGGATTCCTCCTCCGTAAGTCCTGTAACCATGATTGAGGATTTGTGATGATTGATGCGTATTCCGATGGCTTTTTAGAAATAGATCAAGGGAGGCTTTGATATGGAAGGAGTCCCTGCAACTTCCATTGCTAAAGATAAGGATATCATCTACAAATAGTAGGTGTGTGATACTGAGATTTGTAGCTACCTCCACACCCCATATGTACCCTTTCCTTTTTTCCTCTAAAATCAGTTGGCTTAAGCCTTCGACTGCCAGGAAAAAGAGAAGGGGGGAGAGGGGACATCCTTGGCGGAGGCCTTTTTCGTTTTTAAAAAAGGGGAAGCAACCCCATTTATCAGAGAAACAAAAATAATGTCAGTGATACATCCCATCACCCATCAGATGAAGTCATAATGAAAGCCCAGATGGGTGAACAAGAGTCTAATATACATCCAACTGATCTTTTCATAAGCCTTTGAAAAGTCACTTTTGATGATCAACCCTTTCCATCTATGTCTCTTCATACTGCGGAGGAATTTTTGTGCCAACCCTATGGCTTCATGAATATTTCATCCTTCCAGAAATCCAAATTGTTCCTTAGCGATATGATTTGAGAGGATAGGCTTGAGTCTTTCGGTAATGATTTTTTTAATGATTTTATAAAGGCAGTTACAGAGGGAAATAGGCTAAAAATCGTCAAAAGAAGCCGAAGAGTACAACTTGGGAACGAGGGCGATGAAAGTGGAGTTCAGAGATTTCGGGATAACACCATTTTATGGTTAAAATTTATTGCACACACACATTTGTCATCTCCTCTGAATGAGCCAAATTTCTTGGATAATGATACATAGGATTGAATTGGAAATTTAAATGGAAAATAAAAAATGGCATCATTTGGACATAGCTAACATAAGTTGCTCCGAGACATGTTCGAATTTGCAAAGAAAAAGAAGCAAGTGCCAAAAATGTTGTGTTATGTTATTTGTTATAACTTATTTTCATTTCCAACATTTGTACAAACTTTGTCAGTTGATAGGTACCCCAATAATAAATTGAGCACAACAACATTAACACTTTCAGATTCAACATGTATTATTAAATTTTTTTGCATGAGTCCTTCCTATTATCACTTTGTACCTCTTTTGATGCATGAGAAATAATCGTTTAGGTTGACCCTAAGTACCACCAATAGAACTACTGAATTTACACCATATGAAAATACTTGAATTATATTGATGGAAAAATAATTGCCTCTTTTATTATTCGAAGCATCCATTGTATCTATACACTATTCATAAACATAAATTTTTTATAAATATGAGTGAAAAAACATATTGCACAAAGAATTAATTAGATCATACTAGCAAGCCAAGAAACTTCAAATTATTAATGACACCATTGCGCAAAGATGCAGATACTGGGAATTTAACACATGACTCAATCTTGATAGAACATAAAATTTTAAATGATTGGTTTCATGTAAATGTACTCCACAACATGCTAAATTGTGATATGTGTATGCACATATTTTCTCAAGCTCAACACAGAAGAAGGTTTGAGAACTAAGGGAAAATATTTATGATGTTACTTGTTTACAAATTTGAGAAAGCCTCAAGGGTTACAATCAAAATCTAGAAATTTTGTTTCCTAGTGGAATGTGAGACATTCTTGGATTTGTATAATGCTTCAATTCTTGTTTAGGATCTAGGTAAGTGTGGATGAATAAAAGCTTTTTGTCATTTCTCTATATTGAATTCCCATTCTCTCTAAGTTATCAAAGGCAAGTTAACCCTGATTAGACTAAGGGACAACATATTCCATTACCAAACTTTAACCTTATAGGGAAGTGCACTACACTTATTTGATACTTCCACACATTTTGAGGGCATGCCAATAGAAATTTCATTGTTGTTGGATACACTCGCGTTGGTTAGTTTTAGAAAATTTCTCTTTGTCAAATATGTTGTTTTCATGAAGTAATATTTCCAACCAATAGGATAAAGACTTGGCATGTCTAGGACATAGTGGTGTTATTTCTTTCATGTATTTGTGATTTATTAGTATTCCACCACTAATAACTTCATTACGTAGTTGTCTATTTAGTAGTATATTACAACAGTGATTTGTTAAAGGAAAATGATTCTAGTTTGTTTGAATGCCATAAACTGGAAGGAAATCTAGCTTTGAATTAGAAAAATGGAATATATTCTGAAAAATATGTTTTTTGATCAAATATAGGCCCGTTGCCTGATCATTAAAAAAACATAGTCACGACAATAAACAATGATTTTGGACACGATGAATTACACAACTCTCCAACTCAAAAACAAGTTAGCATATTCAATTTTGTCTGCATCAGAGAAAAATGAATGAGTAACCTTAAGTTTTCTTTTAATATTTATAGAATCAGTTTATAGATTCTAAATGGAAATTGCATGTGCTAATCTTTCTCAATTAATTACAGGGAAAACAAGGGGAATACATAATTTGTTGGCTTATGGGAATTAGATTCCTTTTCCCTTGGAATAGTACATTAATGATAATTGAAGATTACTATATTGAAGCTATAATCCTGGTTAGTATCACAATTTACAAAGTCTTGTCTTATTCTTTCTTAGTTTCTTGTTGTAATCTTGTGTCAGAAATACTTTGCTCCACCCATTAGATTTCTACTAACCAGTGTTATTGTTGAAGTGTCACTGCTTCTTAGAGATAACTAGAGGAAACAATACAACTACAAAAGTGGAGCATGAGACATTCTTAGTAGAAATTGCTAGCTCTGTTGTGTTTATTTGTGACATTTTATTTTCTTTGTTTATACAGGTCATTTGGCCACATAGTGGCCACTATTTCCCAACTAAAGAAAACTTGTTTGAGTTTCTTGCTTTTATGGGAAAAAATGAAATTAACAATATTGCTAATGTTGAGGTATATATTGTATAAATCCTTTATAGTCTACTTTAGTTTATATTCCAGTGTTCATTGAATTTCATGTCTTATACTCTGCATTGTAACTTTTTTTGTTTTCCTTTTTCAGAAAATGGACTCAGTATTGATGGTAAGAAGCAAGGATTGAAGAAATAGGGGAAAAATAACACTAGAGTGACAAAGAGAGAGAAGTGTACTGGTATAGTGGTACTCGTAGAGCCAATATCCTGCAGAAGACATACACATAAATACTGATGGTCAAGTTTTTAGAGTTGGTGAATTCACTTGCAATTCCTTGGCAAGATAATGATAATGTTTTGAAGTGATGAACAATATTTTATTTGTAAATTTTACTCCAACCAATATTAAGTTGGAAACTCATATTTTAATACTTGACATTTTATATAATATAATTTATGTGGTTGGAATTATTTATACTTTTACTTGATATTACTTGGTATTGTAATTAACATATGTAACTTTGCGTTTTCATATTAGATGAACATGTAAATTGTATAACATTTTTTTATTTTATTTTTTATTTTTTTGTTTGCAAAATCATACTAATTAATTTATGTTGATTAATAATGAACACATAAAATCAATCTAAAACTATTAAATAGTAGTTTATATTGATTAATGAAGAACACAAATAAAATGAATATATGACTAAATTAGTCATTTATAATGATTATTAATGAAAGTAAATGAAATGAATATAAAATACTAAATTAGTCGTTTATATAATGAATAAATGACTACTGCAAATGATAAATGTCTGACTACAAATGACGACTAAATTTGGCATATATACGACTATTAGTAGCTAATTTATAGTGTCTTATAACACGACTAAAATTTAGTCATATTTATTCAGTCATTAATTGGTTTCAAACGATGACCAAAATTTGCATATATATGACTATTAGTAGCTAATTTACAGTATCTTATAACACGACCAACATTTTGGTCATATTTCTTTGGTTATTAATTGGTTTTATCGGGTGATCATATAGTAATATATTTTGTTGTATATTTGGTCATTAATTATGACAATTAATGACCAAATCAAAGATTAAACCAATGATTAAATAAATGACCAAATCAATGAACAAATTAAGGGCCAAATCAATGACTAAATTAATGATCAAATCAATGACTAAATTAAGGACTAAATCAGTAACTAAATTAATGACCAAATATACAACTAGAACAAAAATTGAGATAACCAATTAATGACTAAGCTAAAAACGACCGAAAGTTGGTCGCGTTATAAGATACTGTAAATTAGCTACTATTAATCACCGACCGACAAATAGTCGTTTATATGCACATTTTAGTCGTTTTTTAGTAACTAATTAGCCATTTTGTACTAGTGATACATAAACCCCAATCCATTAACCCTGGATTAGAACATTACCGTAGTTCCCTTGGCCGGACCTACAAAATGCCAGGGGCTGAAAAACATCGTACCCCAAAACCATGTGCAAAATCATGCACAAAACATGGGTGGGTCCGCCTATGAGTGGGTCTGCACACCAAAACAATTTTCGCCGGGGTGCTGCCCCGGACCCCAACAGTGGGGGCTGCCTCCTCCCTTGTGACCCCCCTACTGCACCCGACGCAATGTACATGCGTGGGGCTAGTCTTGGAAATAATATAACACATACCCAACACTTAAGGAGATTTTGCCTAACCTAAGCATGTTCTTTTAGACAGTGAACATACTTATCTTCTTCTGGACTTATATAGAATGACCTCTTAGTGGTGCGACCTATGGATGGATCAAGACTTGTTTTGCAGATTAGGTGCTAATTCAGGGATGGCTGGTACTGAATAGAGGCTTTTGGCTCAGGATGTTTTGCCAAGGAAAGGATTTCCTAAAACATCACTATCTAACTTAGGGGCGATCTTGACATATTTTGAGTGTTTCCTTGGGTATGATTAGATTTCGAAATGACATATGACCAGATATAGGGTTGCAGAAACTTTTGTCAATAGTTGGACAATGAATGGCTTGAGGAATGACGGTGAATGACAACAGATAATATTCAGCTATGGCAACTATGGACAGGGTTATTTTGCTGAATCTAGATAGGACTTGACAAATGGGTTTTTTCTCATCATAGGCTGACCAGAAGGGGTAGGAGGAAAACATTTTTTTGGGGTGTTTTCTAGAGGACATATTAGACAGTTTGGAGATCAGTTTCTAGAAAACTCAGCTTAGGAAACTAGTTATCATCAACAGGTGAAAAATACTGATGACTAACATGCCCATGGTCACTGTCAATGTTGGGACATAACACATGCACTACATAGTCCTGGCCCCCGGAACTAGCACATACAACCCATCAAATATCTTCATCTATATGCCCCTCCTCTGCACCATCTGGACACCAATGAAGTTGTGCATAGCCCCACTGTCCAGTTGTACCAAGACACGATGTTCCCAGACTGTCCCTTGGACCCTCAATGTTAGGTACTTGGGTACCCGCGCAAAGATGCAAGGACCTCTCCGGTAGGTGAAAAATTTGATCCTTCTGCTGCTAGAGGAGGTGGTGGTGGAGGATTCTCCCCTGGTGCTCTGGTGTTGGCATCTGTAATATTCCAAATTTTTAGCCTTCAAGCTAAATGGAATATTAGAGTTTTTTCATCACTAGGTAGGTGAATAAATGGGTAGGGAGGCCCATTAACCTCTTTAGAAGGATCAATAACACTCCTAATGTGAAAGGAGTAAGAATAAGCAACTTATTTATCACCCTTGGGTGTGAACAAATATGGGGACATGTTGATTCAGTCAACTTTGACCAGGTCAACAAAGCTGTCTAGATACATTGAACCACCTTGATGGACAACACATTTTTGTTGGAGGACAACTTGCATGAGCTTTATGGCACATGTGGATGGGAGCCAATGAGGAGAGGTTCAATTTATATATATGGAGAGGATGGAGGCATTTTTTAGACATGCTTTTGTATTTCGATCTCTTGATCTTGTCTGTTTAGACTTAGCTTCCCCCTTGCTGTTTAGCAAGGTAGCACTGGGTGTCCCTGAGCGGGAATCCCACCTCTTCCTTTGAGAGGCCTCTTGGGAGAGATTGTCTTGTATTTCTCCACATCCAGGCTCAAGGCCAAGCATCATTCTTCAATCCCAACGCTATTTCTGTAGCAGGATATTGCTGAGTTGCAGGGTGTTGTAGTGGAGGATTCTTACACCACTTCCGGGTCTGTTTCTTAGTAGAGGGTTCCTTCCTTCTCTTGAGAAATCAGCTAGGAATATTTTTGAGCACATTTCATATCTTGGCAATAGAAAAAAGTGGTTCTCATCTCCTACGGTGCAGTCCCTTGCAGGAATTGCGTCATTTTATGCAGAGTTGCTGCAGCAGGGTTAAGACCCTTGTTTATGAGCTAGTTTCCTAGCGAAAGGGCCAACCCTTCTCCCGGAAAGCTAGAGGAAGGGATCCTCATCCATATTTTGTATTATTCAGCTATAATTCTGTAATGTTGCAGTAAGACTACATTTTCTGAGCCGAATATTCAGATCTGCTCTTTCTTGTACACGTGTTTCATGAAACCCTTGCCTGGTTAGCTTTATAATGTAATAAGGAGGTCAAATCTCTGTTTTCTTGGCATATTGTTCCATAGAGTTCCAGATCCATGTTATTTTATCATTTTACTATAGAAACCCTCATAAAATAATGCTATACATGCTTCAATCTTTTTCTGCATAACTCAAGTAATGGGATTTGGCCATTTTTAAGCTGTCAGGTAGCCGGGAGGTCTGTTTAACATATCAAAAGGGATTTCTTTCTGATCCCATTTTTTGTGAGAGCCTAAAAACATATGCTAAGGCAAAACAACATTATTTCACCCAGTAAAAACACAGATCTTCAGAAATAACGTTTTCAAGGTCTAATTTATGCATTTTCCCCACTTGGGAATGTGTAGATATTCATATTTTGCTGCTGTTTCACTCATTGGAGGGCTATGAGTTCTTGAAAACATCATATGAGTCTATTTTTTGGATCTCAAACTTTGTAATATCTTAAGATATTCTATTTTTTGTAGAAAATCCCAGTTTTGGGATATTACAGTGGTATCAAAGCTTCAATCTTGGCTCAGCTTGTGGAACTCAACCATGCAACTATCAAGAGAAGGAGAGATGAATAGAATGAAGAGTCAATTATGTGGAGGAAAAAGGGAATATAGGCTTACAAATCTTCTTCCAAAATCTGTGTAGTGTATCAATGAAGATCTTAAGGAGATGAGAGGAGAGATAGAATCTCCTGAGCAGTTTGGATCTAGAGCCAGATCTAGATGGACACATGATAGGTGTGAGCATGCAAATACACCCTATTATGCACAGCGCAGTCAAATTCCCAGATCTGCTATGAGAGAAATGGAAGAAGAGGAAATTCCGGAGAGGGAAACTCTTAGTAATTTTCTGCAAGAGTATGAATCTCAAACTGAGAAGTTTAGAGATCATATTACTTTCAAATATTTCTGCAAGATCAAGATGGAGAGGATCCAAATACATGACATGGATATATTTTCTCTATCTACCTTTGATGGATCTCCAACTTGCTTAGCCAAAGCTTGGGTGGAGGAGTTGTGTACTTATTTGCAGCAGCACCCAGTTTCTGAAGGAGAAGCCATCAGAGTTGCAGCGCTGCACTTTGAAGGTAAGGCCTATGCTTGGTGGATGTTTGAGTCATTTTCATTGAAAAATGTTAATACTTCTTCTTTTGCAAATTTCACTAAAATATTGGTTGAAATATTTGATGCAAAACATGAAACAACCAAACTAATGAAACTTTTGCATAAGTTGGGAGGACCTGCAAACTCAAAACCACTTCAGAAACCTATTGGAGGAGGTCATATCTTGCATGATACCTTGCTTTAGGCAAGATCTTTGTTTCATAACCTTGGACAAGAGGGCATAAAGGGCCCTTTTGCAAAGAGAGATCCTCTATCTGAGCAGTTACCTCCTATTCATATTGAAGATGAAGAGTAGGATGGGGGTTACAGTGCTGTCACATCTAGAGCACATCTAGTGCCTCATGTAGAGGAAGGAGGAGCACATGCTCCAACAGGAGGATTTCTTGTGTCATTTTAAGAAGTTCCCCATGATCTCACATATGGGAGGCAAAGAAAAATCAATGAGCAACTTTATTGTGAGATAATATTGATGGGAGGAGAAGGTAGGGAGGAAGGACATCATCACTTGATGAGGAGCCCATACCCCCACCTATTTCAGAGAGCTGGTGCAAGGAGGAGGGAGACTGGTTTTCACTGTAAAGGCAAGGGCAGGGTTTCCCAACCATATGAACAATATTCTCTTGCCATGGATGTCTCACTACATGGAGGCATTCCACCGGGGAGGCCACCAGACTTGGAGTTGGTAAGAGAAATATTGCCACTTGATTCACCACTCTTGAATTCCAAAGAGGTGAAAAATTTGGAGGAGTCTAGTGCAGTGCAGAGAATTTGGAATAAACTCAAGGAGGAGGGGGACATCCTTCCATTTTCAGTACCACCCACTCTCACTATCAGTACTACGCTGAAAAATGTTGTTGCAGTGATGGAGGATGGCACCTTCATGGTGCAAGAGAGCTGCTCCATGGATTTGGAGAAACAGAGGGTACTTCATTTGAGGAAGGAATCCTCCATACATTGGAGTAGATGGAGGCCACTCATGCTTGCTTTGGCCAAGATTGGGAGATTATTTTTGGAGGAGAGCTTCTCATGGGAGGCCAGCTTCCAAAGATCACTACTTTTTGAACATGAGTAGCTGCATGATGGGCATGGCAGCAATTTTGAGGATGAATTTGGCATGAGGGATGTCAAAGGAGAAGACAACAACATGTGGAGAGCTTCACATTATAGATCATCAATGTTGTCTCTTGGGAGGATTGATCCGTATTGGAGGTCTCAGCTCTTAGTAGACTACTCCAAGGATCTTGGTGCATGCATGATTCTCGATGACCTGGATAGAGATGATGAGTATATGGTGAATGATATGGTCATATATTCACATGGCAGAGTCTTCTTGACTAGAGCTTCTAGTCTCAAGGAGAAGTTGCTACATGCAGCACATGAGGACTTCTTTTCCATGCATTTTGATGCATATCTTTCCTTGGCAGAGGAGTTAAATTGGGAGGGCATTCAACATGACATATTTCAGCATATGGAGAGATGCATAGCCCGGATGATGATGGAGAGGATGTCACAACCACCTTCCTACTCATTGGGAGTAAGGGAGCATTTTCAATTGAGCCATTTCAGCTCAAGTCCTCAAGTACATAATGGAGGATGTACAATTTACTTATTGTATTTTTATGAGCAGCATATTGTACCAAGGAGGATTACTCCTTCTTGCATATTCTATAATGATGTAATTGAAGCCTTTTGTAGCATTGCGAATGGCGATCTCATTGATGGTTTGTGGGGAAAGCCACATGATTTTTGGTGTGCACCATTGACACCCTTTTTTACTTTCATGTTTATATCTTTTAAAATGATTGTGGCAGCAAATAAGTGGTTGGAAAAGCGCTTGTTTTTGTTTGATTTGATGCAGGCAAGGAATGCACTGCACTGGTTCCTTGTATGGGACCTTGATCCACTTTCCAGTTGTCATGTGACAACATGTTCCTATTGGTTTTTGCTTCCATGTGTTTCAGATATATTTATGTTCATGAGAAGATTTGATTGGAGAGTAGGACATGAGTTGAAGATGCCCAATGGGAGAATTATTCTCCCTATTTTTCATGATGCATGTTTCCGGAGGAGCAATGGGCAGCCCATGATTGCCAAATTACATCTCTCTTCTTCATGTGGGAAAGCCATATGGAGAACTTGAGTTTTTGGAGGAGGCACTTCATGGTTTATTTTTTTGGTGGGGTAGCTTGGGCCACTCTTCGAGGTCATGAATTTTCAACCCAAGATCAGCAGCAGCCCCATACTTACCATAAATGGGGAGAGAAACCACTTGGTTGGGAGGATCCAATCTCTCCATGCAGCCCCAACACATTGCATGAATCCTGGGTTGAGGATCTTTTTGAGCTAACTCGATTGGCTCATTTCATTTGGATGATAGCATGGGTGTGGGAGTCACTCATTGGGAATGATATTTCACATTTTCATCATCACTCCTACCTTAAGGAGGCCATTGGACAGCAGGGAGGTTTCCACTTACATCTTCCACCTTTCTATGATGTGAGCCATATGGTTTTACATGCTTGGGAGGAAACATTGGAGGACAGATTTGTAGCAGATCATGTTGAGCAGTGGTGGAGAATCTTTGATGGGGAGGCCACAAGGAGAGGAGGGGAGGATTTTTCTCTCCTTATACAGTTGCTTGAGGACAAGCAACATTTTGGAGGGGAGGACTGTAATATTCCAAATTTTTAGCCTTCAAGCTAAATGGAATATTAGAGTTGTTTCATCACTAGGTAGGTGAATAAATGGGTAGGGAGGCCCATTAACCTCTTTAGAAGGATCAATAACACTTCTAATGTGAAAGGAGTAAGAATAAGCAGCTTATTTGAGCACCCTTGCGTGTGAACATAGATGGGGACATGTTGATTCAGTCAACTTTGACCAAGTCAACAAAGCTGTCTAGATACATTGAACAACCTTGATGGACAACGCAGTTTTGGTGGAGGAAAACTTGCATGAGCTTGATGGCACATGTGGATGGGACCCAATGAGGAGAGGTTCAATTACTATATATGGAGAGGATGGAGGCTTTTGTTATACATGCTTTTGTATTTCGATCTCTTGATCTTGTCTGTTTATACTTGGCTTCCTCCTTGCTATTTAGCAAGGTAGCACTGGGTGTTCCCGAGCGGGAATCCCACCTCTTCCCTTGAGAAGCCTCTTGGGAGAGCTTGTCCTGTATTTATCCACATATAGGCTCAAGGCCAAGCATCATTCTTCAGTCCCAACGTTATTTCTGTAGCAGGATATTGCTGAGTTACGGGGTGTTGCAGTGGAGGATTCTTAAACCACTTCCGGGTATGTTTCTCAGCAGAGGGTGCCTTCCTTCTCTTGAGAAATCAGCTAGGAATATTTCTGAGCACATTTCATATCTTGGCAGCAGGCCAAAGTGGTTATACTCTCCTATAGTGTAGTCCCTTGCAGGAATTGCGTCATTTTATGCAGAGCTGTTGCAGCAGGGTTAAGACCCTTGTTTATGAGCTAGTTTCCTAGGGAAAGGGCCAACCCTTCTCCCAGAAAGCTAAAGGAAGTGATCCTCATCCCTCTTTTGTATTGTTCAGCTATATTTCTGTAATGTTGTAGTAAGTGAATTTTCTCAGGTAAATATTCAGATCTGCTCTTTCTTGTACATGTGTTTCATGAAACCCTTACCGGGTTAGCTTTATAATGTAATAAGGAGGTCAGATCTCTGTTTTCTTGGCATATTGTTCCATAGAGTTCCATATCCATGTTATTTTATCATTTTACTACTACATGCTTCAGTCTTTTTCTGCATAACTCAAGTCATGGGATTTGGCCATTTTTAAGCTGTCAGGTAGCCAGGAGGTCTGTTTAACATATCAAAAGGGATTTCTTTCTAATCCCCTTTTGTGTGTGAGAGACTAACAGCATATGCTAAGGGAACCCAGTGTTATTTCACCCAGTAAAAACACAGATCTTTAGAAATAATGTTTTCAGGGTCTAATTTCTGCATTTTCCTCACTTGGGAATGTGTATACATTCATATTTTGCTATTGTTTCACTCATTGGAGGGCTATTTGTTCTTGAACACATCATATGAGTCTATTTTCTGGATCTCCAACTTTGGAATTTCTTAAGATATTCTATTTGTTGTAGAAAATACCAATTTTGGGATATTACAACATCTCCTCCCACCTCATCGTATATCTCCTCTTCTCACTCACTGTTGGAGAAGACCTAAATGTAATGTGCCTTCCCTCTGACACATCTATGACCTAGAGCCATGGCTCTTGACAGGTGAGGCATAGCTTCCTCTGCCTCAAATCCCTTCAGGTATCATCATCCAAAGGCTCTCGGCCTTGATTCCCTCTCAGAGGTGGGGCTCTCATGTCCCTCCCTTTCTGCTGGAACACTGGTCTGTTGGGAAATGGAGCCCTCGTCATCGAAAAATCATCCTGCAAGTCTTCGATCCTCCCCACTGCGTCCTATATCGTAGTGGGTTGAGAAGACCTCATTAGCCCAAACAAAGGTTCTGCTAGACCATCAATAAACATGTAGATCCTCCTTGGTTCCGATAAGTTTGGAACCATCACTGAGAGTCTCAGGAACTCCGAAATGTAAGTCTCTAGGTTCCTTGTATGCTTGAGCTTGGTTATCTCCAGAAAATGCTCCTGGAGATCCTTATGATCAAACCTATCTAGCACTCTCCGGGTAAAATCATCATACGATCTCACTCTCGAGTGACCCAACGTAGTCATCCCATGGAGTCACCAGTAAAGGGATTCTCCCTCTAAGTGTAGTGAAACCACCTTGATGGCCTGTACCTCCGTCATCTGGTTAAGATGGAAATAAATGTTTAGCTTCTCCACCCAAGCATTGGCTGAACATTTTCATGACCAATCAAAAGTAGGCAGGAAAAGTCTTCCCATGGTACGGTAAAATTCATTGCCTTGTGTGTACCCTCCTCCTCTGGTCTGGCCTCTGGGTCTATTGTTGTTCTTTAGCTGACAAAACTCATTGAAGGTGAGTGCACCTCCAAAATCTGGCCCATAGGACTGATACTCCGCAAAATATTATTCATAGTGAGCCACCTCCGGCTCTTGTGGACCTCATGTTCCTGCTCTCGAAGCCAAGAATGTAGGAATGGTAGAACATGTTGGAGTGCGTGGTACCACTTGTTGCACAGTGTTAGGCTTAGGTGGGTGATGGGAACTATCAGATCCATATCCAATTTGGAATTCCCTTGGAATTCCCTTCTGCTTGTTATCTCCGCCAATATTCAGCTCCATCTCCTCAATCTTCTTGGTGAGCTCTTTTATTGACTTTAGAAGGAGTTGAGAAAAACCCCTTCCCTCATCTCTTTCCTCTTCCATGGGTGCCTTTCCTCTCTCTTCTTCCACCAGAATGTTGTCTACCTGGTCTGGTGTAATCTCGAGCCTCCTTTATCTACGCCTATAAATTTTTCTCCAATAAGTGACGTTTTACCTATCCTCTAGTGTCATAGACCACCTACTCCATAGGCTAAGCGAAGTCTATGAGCTATGATACCATTGTAATATCCCAAATTGGGAACAAACAACACTAGAAAACACATAATACTAAAAAAATACAACAAAACATAAAATAAAATTAAGACATAGGAAATGTAGCCAAAATCATATGAGCCATTTTATTAATCTATGTGGGGAAAGAGTACAATGAGAGTTTCTCAGAAAGATGGCACCTTGACCTGCATAAGACAGGCTGAAGTATAGCTCAAATTTGAATAGAAACGCTACTGGAACACTGCTCTGCGTTGCTAGTGTTGGATTGTTGTTGCTTGCTGGAATAAGATTGTGAGTTGGGCTTTCTCCTCTACTTAGAAAATTTCAGGATTAAAACCTTGAGCTCTACTCACAAGACCCACAAAATCCTATGAAGGGTTTCTAGAAATTCTAACCCCGGAAAATAGCACCTTGAGCTTGGCATGCTGCTCTGCTGCGAAAATCGGTCTCCTGGTTGAAATTCTAGAAAAGTGTCCTCAAAATGTTGTTGGAATCCATGGTAGGAGGTTGATAGCCTCCCCTCCAAACCTTTGACGCAATTCTACTCTGATTCCCTTCTTTCCAACGCTCTCCCTCAGCTGTACTACACAATCACTGTGCAGTTAGGATGGCCTCTTCGCTATCCTGAAGGGTCTGTGTATGCTTGAAATGTTTCTCACTGCAAGCTCCTCCAAAATCATATGGTACTCCTCTCCTAAGTGGGCACTTGAAGTTCCCTGAGGTATAGGTTGAGATCATCACTCAGAAATATCTATGCTAAACAACACTGCAGACTTGGCTAAACAGCTCAAGCGTGCTACAATCAATCAAACAGAAAATAGATGGATGAATGAATAAGGAATGAGCTACTCTCACCCTATTTTTTCCAAGATGAGCCTCCAATGTTCCATTGGGCCGACCTAGACTATATTTCCCCTCCTTCGACCTATCTCTGCACTACTCATTGCGCTGCCTCCCCCACGCTTACACTAGGACGTTGCCTCATTCGAGTAGGTGGCCACATGGACCCCAATTCAGCCTCAATATTTTCCTCTAGTGACTTTAGGAAATCACTTTAGTTGCATAGTTTATTTGTGGGTCCCCTTACCCACTTTACTTCTGCTGAACATTAAGAAAAAGGAAAAAGTAATAAAAAATAATATTCCAATTAGCTGACTACTAAGTTGGAATATTACATAGCTCCTAGAGCATTGGTTGGAAAAATGATCTAGAAGCCATGTAATAGCTTGGGTTCAGTTACTAGTCATGGAAGCATTGGTTGGAAAAACTCTCTAGAGCCCTTGGTGGGTTGAGTTACTAGTCCTGGAGCCTTAGTTTGACAAATTCTCTAGAGCCCGGTGGCAGTTGTGGGTTAAGTTACTAGTCTTGGAAGTCAGGTTGGAACAAACGCTCTAGAAACTTGGACAACTTGGATGGAGACCAATCTGGTGATGGTTAGTGATGTCTGACCATGAGGTGGAATAATTGGTTGAGGGTTGAGGTGGTTTGGTCTCTGGAAGCCCTAGTTTAGTTTTCTTGGTTTATTCCTTGAGATCCCATATTCATGCTTGGAATATGGCATGGGGGTGATTGATTGAAAGAAATATTTGGTTTAGCCCAATCTATGGTCGGGTGTGTTACACAATAATTTGTCACCATTCTCATTTTCCCGTGCTTGATCCTGAAATTCCCCGTGACAGATCCTGTGTAATGTTTCCATCGTCAAGAAATATGCTAACATATCCCCTTGAAGATCCAAAGAATACTTTCTTGAAATATGACTTAAGAAAACTTGGTCAAATTCCTAGTTTCTTAGGTTAGCACTCTTCCTGGTTCCATGACCACGCTGATGTCCTTTTCATAGTTCTGGCCTAGCGCTATTAGTGCCCTAATTTATTGGAAAACCACATTGATCCCCTTTCCGGCAGTGCTTCCTCAAATGGAGGAGAAGCTTCAACCTCTAGAATCTCAAGGGCGATGAGTTGGTTGTTGAACAGAGATGATAAGGTCAAGCTCCGTCATTTTAGAGCCTTGATCTAATCCATGGGGGATCATCCATTAGAAAGTGGGCCTTCCTCCTCCTTTCATGGGCTCCCAACCTCCTCTCCTTTGCTATAAATTCACATCCCTCATTCCCCCAAGTTTAGAGCATGGTTGATCATTGTCAGACTCATTTGAACTCTCATCCCTTTGCATGATAGCATCGTGACTAAGCCTAAGTGCACGGGAGAAGGAATGCTTTTGATCTAGGCGAAGGACTCATATTTTCACCTAAGGACGCCTCCAACATCAAGGCCTGGTTGTAAGCTCTCCTTTTGTAATTTATCAATAATAACATATGATGTTTGACTTCTATATTTGTCTACATGATTATGCAAATATTCTCGTACTCCTTGATCTGCTAGATAACTAGTGTTTACATTTATTATGTATTGTATCAAGTTTGTTGTTGTATCTTGATCATCCACAGGTATTTGCGTGCCATTAGTAGAAGTAAGTAGGTTTGCAAGGATCGTGGATCGAGGTCACCATCAACGGATCCAAGGATATTGATTGGAAAATTATTTCTCTTTCCTCATTGCATTGTAAGCATTAATTAAGAAAGCTTATGTTTGAAAGAATCTTGTGTTTGTTGGGTATGTGTTATATTCTTTCCACGACTAGCCCCACGCGCTATACGTTGCACTGGGCACATCAGGGGGGTCACAAGGGGGGAGGTAGCCCCCACTGTTGGGGTTCGGGGCAGCGCCCCGGCAAAAATTTGTTTGGTGTGCAGACCCACCCATGTTTTGTGCATGATTTTGCACATGGTTTTGGGGTACGATGGTTTTCAGCCCCTGGTATTTTGTAGATTCGGTTAAGGGAACTACGGTTATGTTCTAATCCAGGGTTAATGGATTGGGGTTTATGTATGCTTCGGCATGTATATATATGTGTTATAACACTAAAGTAATATAATGAAAAATCAAGCTGGTCATCCCGATTTGGGATCCAGGGGAAAATCTCTGTGTTTATCTGTTTTATGTTTTATGCTCTCGCTATTGTTTATTTTCTGTTATAAGATTCGTGTGTAGATAATTTCTGTTCAGGGTTAAAACCTACATTTGGTATCAGAGCTGTTTCGGCTTCAAGGGGATGCCTTTGCTGCTGAGGGTTTTTTGCTCGGGCCTGAGGTAGACCCTGTTCAGTGGGAGATCTGTGAGATCGATTCTTGCGGTGAAAGAAGATGGCGAGCGGCAGAAAGATAGAGATCGAGAAATTTAATGGTTAGTGTTTTTAGTTATGGAAGCTCAATATGGAGGATCTGCTGGTGGATAAATATCAGTGGATCACGGTAGATCGAGGTACTAAACCAACGGCAATGTCAGATGAAGACTGGAAGAAACTGGATCGGAAGGCTAAGAGCACAATACGGTTGTGTGTCTCAGATTCAGTATTGTTGAATGTATCTGGGGAAGCTACGACGAAGAATTTGTGGGAAAAAATTGGGACTTTGTACAATTCTAAGTCTCTGGTGAATAAGCTGTTCCTGCGGAAAAGGCTGTATAACCTGAGGATGAAGGATGGAGACTCGTGACAGAGCATATCAACGCCTTCAATACTATGGTAAGTCAGCTGTCATCTGTTGATATTAAAATCTCAGATGAAGATAAGTGCATTAGTTTGCGGTGTTCTCTACCAGACTCATGGGATAGTTTGGTTATTGCAATAGGTAGCAATACAACTTCCTTGAATTTTGATGACATTGTCTCAGCCTTGCTGTCGGAGGAAATGAGACGGAGAAATATGGAGGGCCAAAATGGAGATGCCTTATCTGTACGAGGAAGGTCCCAAAACAGAAACAAGAATAAGGTTTCGAGTGGGAGATCCAAATCTAGAGGGAGATCTAAATCTCCTGGAAAGTTTGTAAAGGTATGCTGGAAATGCGGAAGGGAAGGGCACTACAAAAAGGACTGCAGATTCAAATCTCCTGAGAAGGGAAAGGGATCTGATGATGCTCCTTCTACAGAGGCAAAAACCACCTCGGATGAAGGTGGGGATGTGTATTTGGCTTCTTCTTCAAATACACATGTAGATCATGAGTCATGGTTGATTGACTCAAGTGCATCCTTTCACTTCACTCCCCATAGGGAGTGGTTCTGCGAGTATGAGAAATATGATAGTGATGTCTTCCTAGGGGATGATAGGAAAGCCATAATCGTCGGACGTGGAAAGGTCAAGCTGAAGCTACAAGGTGGAAGGATTAGAACACTTCCTGGTGTTCGGCATATTCCTGCATTGGCCAGAAATCTGATTTTTGTAAGCAATATGTATGATGCAGGTGTAAAAACAGTGTTCGAGAAAGATGCCTGCAAAATGGTTTGGGGAGCACTGGTATTAATGCGGGGAGTTCAGACTGGAACTCTGTACAAGCTACAAGGTAGCACTATTATTGATGGGTGCAACAGTTATGTGGTTCCTGAAAGTGGAGCGGAAAGCCTAGCTGTCTCTTTCCTCATTGCATCGTAAGCATTAATTGAGAAAGCTTATGTTTGAAAGAATCTTGTGTTTGTTGGGTATGTGTTATATTCTTTCCACAACTAGCCCCACACGTTGTACGTTGCACCAGGCGTAGCAGGGAGGTCACAAGGGGGGAGGTAGCCCCCACTATTGGGGTCCGGGGCAGTGCCTCGACAAAAATTTGTTTGGTGTGTGGACCCACTCATAAGCGGACCCACCCATGTTTTGTGCATGATTTTGCACATGGTTTTGGGGTACGATGGTTTTCGGCCCCTGGTATTTTGTAGATCCGGTCAAGGGAACTACGGTTATGTTCTAATCCAGGGTTAATGGATTGGGGTTTATGTATGCTTCGGCATGTATATATATGTGTTGTAACACTAAAGGAATATAATGAAAAATCAAGCTGGTCATCCCGATTTAGGATCCAGGGGAAAATCTCTGTGTTTATCTGTTTTATGTTTTATGCTCTTGCTATTGTTTATTTTCTGTTATAAGATTCGTGTGTAGATAATTTCTGTTCAGGGTTAAAACCTACATTTATTGTTGGACATTGAATAAACCAACGCTCCCCATGTGTTTCGCGACATGGACTAACCGCCTCTCGCGGATCCTTATCTCTAGCGATACGATCGTTGACTAACACCTGCGGGTTTTGGTCTAACGACAATCGTGATTCCCAACAGGTGGTATCAAAGCGTAGGTCACGAGTTCGATCCACACCTGGCTCATGTTGGGGGGGAGATTTTTGGACATTGGATAAACCAACGCTCCCCATGTGTTTCGCGACATGGACTAACCGCCTCTCGTGGATCCTTATCTCTGGCGATACAATCGTTGACTAACACCTGCGGGTTTTGGTCTAACGACAATCGTGATTCCCAACAGTGTTGCTAGACCCACTCTAGGGCTATAGAGATCGCCTCTGTCTGCAGAGGGGATTTATCTTGAAAATAAAACTTGCGACTCCATTGGGGATCTTTATCCTTTTAAGTCCTTCCCCGAACTGATCTTCGATCAGTTTCACTGATTTTTAAAATTTAAATATGTTTAGGCCTCTATCAGGTTGTGTAAGGATTGTTAGTCACTTCACTGTGTCAGGTCTGATGTTTGTGTGAGAATTTTTTTTATTTTTCCTTGTTTTTAGCAACCAACACCCTTTCTATCTGCATAGTAGTGCTGGCAGTGCTGTTCTATATAGCACAGTCACACTGATTGGCCTTTCACCACCCTTCTGCTCAGCACAGAAGCATTGATCTCAGCCTTAGGAAAATTTTAGTTTCCCCTTTGATTATCCAGTGTATACTTCCCCTTGAAGGAGTCTTTGAGATCTCAATGGTCTCCTTGCTATGTGTTTTACTTACCTATCTTCTTGGAGCGAGTCTTTGTCGTTTCTTTGATTTGTTTGTAAGTTTGGGAGTTTTTTTTCCATTTCAAACACACTTTGTTGCATTGCTCTTGTCTTGTTTCGAAGTGAATTGGTGTATGCTTTGGTCATCTCTGCATGTATGATTCTTTCCCTTTGGTTTAGTGTCAAGCATAAGATTACAATTTGTTGGCGTACAAGTCTAGAAGAGTGTGTTTTGTCTGAATTAAAAAGGAATGGAAGTGACTTTCATTTAGTTTTTGATTTATATCATCTTCCATTTTAAGAAGAGTGAAAATCATTTTATTTGTGCATTTCTTTGAAATTAATTTTGTTTGGTTTGATCGAAACAAAAGTAAAGAGATTTTTCATTTTTTCTTCCATTCATTTGTTTTGCTTTTGATTACATTTCAAAGTGAAAAAAAAATTGCGCATCTTAGTGAAAGAAAAAACATTTTCATTTTTCAATAAGTTTCATTTGTTGGGAAAGTGAATTCAATTGAAAATCATTGCATTTTGTAACTCTGAAATAGTTTGGGGAGCATTATTGTTGTTGCATTGAGTGCATTCTCGCTTGTCTCTCTTCCCTAAATAGTTTAGGATTCATCAAAATTGAAAACTTCTTTCTTGCATTTAGTTTGCACCATCAGGATTCATGTGACATTCATTTTGAGCCTTGAAAATGAAACTTTAATCAAGATCAACTTAAAATGAACCCAATTTACCTTAAGGAGCATTGGAATGAACAAGAATATTGAGTGTTCTAGGCTAGAGACGTGTTCCGACATCATTAAACGTAGGAGCTATCGCTAATGGTCTGCGTGACAACCA
The DNA here is from genome assembly GCA_034641835.2 of Pinus albicaulis. Lineage (NCBI taxonomy): Eukaryota > Viridiplantae > Streptophyta > Pinopsida > Pinales > Pinaceae > Pinus > Pinus albicaulis. Next base: position 1,305,069,589 of record CM076584.1, on the reverse strand, counting down.
GGGGGTGATATCCCATCCCACATATGGAAGTATATTGATGTGTGATAAGTATATTTGGGACACTCTCATCGAACGATTACACATTAGAAAACACTACTATGTACTAGAATCCCATGTAACGTCGTGTATATTTTGGGAGACACCACTAGGTTGTAAGCTTTCCATAGGTAACTGAGTCGATCACCTTATAGACGTGATATACAGAACACAACATTCAAAGAAATTGGTTGTTGTACGTTAAGTACTTGGTCATTTCTCTTTCATTTGATCACAAAGGTGTATATTGCAGTTCACGGATACTTGGTAAACCTTTATGTTAGGATGAATCCTTAGTGTAGGTGTACAAAAAAGACCCTTTTAGTTGTGCATAAAAAACAACCCTAACAGCAAAATATGGCTGCTAATATCTTCAGATCTGCAGTTAGTTGATCAAGACAAATGCTGCAAAAATCCAGATCTATGCATAAAAAGACATTAAGCATTAAAAATAAGGTTTTTCTCCATGCATCCAATAGATAAGACAATAACAATATTTTTTGTAGAATTTAATATTAATGGCACCTAGGAGGAGAACAAGAAAGGTGTTTCCAATTCTCCTCAATGGGATGGGTTCTTGGAAGTCCTCAGCACTTCAGATCTAGAATTTCTCTCTCTTGTTGGTGTAGAAAACCCAGACAAACATAGAACTCAAAGGGAGCTCACAAAGAAAATAATAGAAAATATGACAATGATAATGGCTCAAAGTCAGACCAAAAATATAGATCCAGAGTGATCTAAGAGGCAACAAAAGGTGGAAAATGGTAGGAAAAACCCTTCTATTTATAACAAAATATTAGGTCATTCTAGATCTTGGTGCATGATTAAAATAATATTAACCAAATCTAGATCCACCTTTTATGGAATATTTTATTATATTTGTTGGAGGGGAAAGGAATTTGACTTGGGACAAATCCATTTATTTGTAAATAATAAATAAATAAATGCTCTTTTTATCATTTTAAGGAAGTGGTTGAATGATAATTAAATAAATAATGATTTATTCAATTATTTATAAATGATTTAGTCAAATTTAACAAGGAATATTATTTAAATAAGGTTTAAATAATTATTCCTAGAAAATAATATGATAAATAAGGATTTATCTAATTAATTTCCTTGTTTTGGGTTAAATATGACCAGGAATAATAATTAAATTACTATTTAATTAATTATTCCATGAGGAAAACCAAACAAATATAGATTTGTTTAATATTTCCCCTTGGGGTTTCCTATTTAGACCATAAACAACCTAATAGATGTGTTTTATTAAGTTATTTTACATAGTGAAAGAAATTTTAATTAGGGTAAAATTGGTCTTACATGGTGTACTTGGGTCCATCTAATGATAATAGGTTAGATGACCAAAAATTGGTGTAACAGATTCCCCCCCAGCGTGCGAGTGTTAGGAGCAAATCGTATGACCAAATTACGTTGTAAGAACTCAATCACCAGACATCAAAAGGGAATTCAGAGAGAGGAATGTAAGGTAGACTAATGTGCTGAAGAACTAGACCCTAAGGAGACGAGACTTATAGGTGCGACAAGTCTTTTTTTATGAGTGGGTACCTGTGTTAAAGGCGGCGGGGGAGGCATACCTATGCCCGCCGAGACAAAGTACAAAAGAATAGTGCGTCCAATATACAAGGGACCGAACTGTAAAGTACATGCTGGCATAAACATGAGACAGATAAAAGATATAATGATGAATCCCACATACATGCTGTACCTGGGATAACAGACAGGACTTATACAATAATATCTGAGTACATGAGATACAAATACAACCCCAATGCCCCTGTAAACAGGGAAGGGCTCACAAAATCTGACTGATACATGCAAATCAAAGAGGCGCTGCAAGCGGCTATGGCAGACATCATCAAATATACAGAGCTGCATCGAAGGCTGCGATGAAGAGGTCATCCGGGCATGTGGGGGGATACCTACAGGGCCACCCCCTCGTGAGGGCTGAAACATCACACACACACCCGGGAGTAGTCGGTCTCATCTGCTGCATCACTGAATCATCAAGCATATGGATCTTGATCATGCTGGAAGGAGCTGGAACTGAGAAACAATCAAGTCAAAGGACTGTAAAGAGTCTCTTTACCTGATCCGAGGTGCTGAACAAGAGTGGAATATGGAACCAAGATACACCGCCTTCTAGACCTGTTCTCTGGAATGAATAAGCTGATGTCGACAGAAGGAGATCCGCCTTAGGTGAAGCGATAAGAGGTCCTCAACTAAGGCACAAAGGAAAATAATAGAGCGACTGACAGACTGACACCAATGATGATGATGGAATGGGGGGAACTGAGTAGTGGACGGATGACTTCCCTTGCTACAACATGAAGGGCATGGATAACTTGACAGCGACTGACACGAGATAAAAGGGATAAGGGGCAGTAGGACGGTAGGTTATAATGGGCGACACGAGAGAGAGACAAGGAAATGAAGGATGGAAGACTATGATGGGATATAAAGGGACCTAGGATAGACTCCATGAATGTGGTGATGACTCAACTCGGATGGTCTAAGCAAGGGTGACTCAATGATGCTGCCATACAGTGAAGGTCCAAAGGGGACCATAAAAGCATGAGTACAAGATGGTAGCTCATGACGATAATCAACACGAACAAGGAAAAGTATGGAGGCAAAGTGGTGCCCCAAGTACAAGTGTTGTAAGTGATGAAATCCGATTTGGAGGAGAGATGAAGTGACCCTTCTTGGACAAAATGTTTCCTGGTGAAGTATTAAATCATGAAAAACTAACAGATACCTATTTGAGGGCTCGGTGAGAGCTTTCCAACGGTGCAGACGGTTTTTCAAACTGAGCTACACTTTGGCCGCAGCAGGTGAACAAAAAATCAAGGGTTTCTCTTCTAATAAGGAATTTTCCCTCCAAATTCACTCATTTTCTTGTGTAGCTATGGTGAATGTAGAGAGGAGAGAAGACCCTAAATCTTGCGGCGATCGTAGTGGACAAACCGACCATTGGAATCAAGATCCTTCAGTTGCAGGTAAGAGGCCTAATCCTACTCTTTATTTTGGATGGATTGAAAGTTTAGATTAGGGTCCTAAATCTCAGGAACAACCCCTCCTTCATATTCACAGCCGGGTTGCACTTTTTGGGCCAAAAACTGCAACCTGGGATGCAGGTATTGAGCTGAACAGTGCGACTTGTCCCAAGATTTGGCCAAAAAGTGCGACCTGTCAGATGGACGTAGTTTCATTGCCGTTTTGGGGCTGAGATTTGGGTTTTTGTGGTTGGATACATTTTTTCCTATCGGTATACTGACAAAGATGATGTTTTTGTGCAGATATGGAAGATATACATATGAACTAGAGAGAGAGAGACCTGGGTACATTACGGTCAAAGATCCAAGGGGATCAGGGTGTCTGTCATGCATTGGCCAAGTTTGGGGTTCTGAAGTTTGTGGAGAACCCTCTGATGAGAGCTGGAGAGCCCTTGTTGGCCTGGATTGTCAGTTATTGGGATCTAGATCATGAGGTATTTATAGTGCAGGGGCAGAGGATCGAGTTGACAGTCTAGGATCTATATTTCCTGACTGGTCTCCCACCACTAGGGATGGTGGGAAATACATAGCCAGTGTTACTGCGGGGCATAACATCATGGAGTTTGTAGAGAGACATTGTCGACCAGGCCTCCAAGTCAAAGGGACTCGGATATCGATCGGGGACCTAGAGAGACTAGAGACCTGTGCCGTGGCCGCAGCGGTGCTACAGATCCTGGGAAACTAGGCACTCCATCACGTCACTGGAGGGCAGATGATGATTGTGGAGAAAGTGTTGAGTGAGACCTACTATGGGTGGGTCCAAATGATGTTGGTGTCGTTTAAACGATAGCTGTTGCTTTGCAAGCTGCAAGTGAACCATGATTATGCGTATAGGACCATATTGTGCTCGTTCTTTTTTGAGAAGATCTCGACCTTGCGACCTCGTATACAGCTCCCAGATGGGGGCCCGAGAGAGCCTAGGATGCACTGGTGGGGGCGACTACTATGCAGAGGAGGAGGAGGGGCGGTCGGACGGGTGTTCTGACCCAAGTTATTTTCCCATTGGGATCAGATGCCGTTGTACATAGACGACCATCCCTATAGTGGGATGAGTTATTGTGGGGATCCGGACTTGCCACTTCCTCCTGGTCAAGTATGGGGGCCCGATGGTAAGTGACAAGTTACTAATATTTTATGTGCTTGTTAAAGTTTCTGAATAGTATATATGGTACTGATTCAGGTACTTTTGGTTTGTAGATATAGCTCCGGTAAAACCGGCCAGATATATGGGACGACCTGCAGTATCAGGAGCTGCAGGCCCTAATGGATCGAGAGCAGCATAGAATGAGGATGCGACTACCCTCCTGGAGGACATCTGTCATAGATGTGAGAGGCTTCTGACCGATGTTTCAGAGCATGGTTGGCAAGACTTAGACGACCAGTACATAGAGCCATGTATTGGTCTACCCGCGGAATGGCGAGGTGTCATGCGGCGCATGGCGATGGCCGGTCAGGGGATGTGTGATGTACAAGCTGCGGGAGCAGAGCCATTGGCTCAAGATCCTCCAGATAGTGATTAGGTGTGGGGAAGGTGGTGCCCCCTAGTGTGTATGTAGGGGCAAGTGGTGCCCCCAGTGTGTATGTAGGGGCGAGTGGTGCCCCCCAGTTTTGAGTTTTTTGTAACATGCTATGGGCATGTCATATGTATCAGAGTAGATGGACTCTAAAAACATGTTATACGACACATATTATAGATATGCATCGTTTTGATGATTTTGAATGTTATTGTATTGTATGAAATGCGTGTGATAAATGCCAATCTAGAACATGGTTTGCAATGCTATCTACGTAGTGATTTTGTTCTCGAGGTACATGACTAAAAGTAATGATTTCAAATTCATGTATCAAAAGTTTCACTCGTAAATATCGTCTAAAAAGGATAGGATTATGCACACGATAGATACCATTTAGTTGCATGAAAATAAGCAGGGAATCTAAATGAACATGCAGATGGAGGATGCGATGAGAGAGGGCATCGGTTAAGAGACCATGCACTGCATCATATTCAGCCTAATTATTGGTGGCAGTACCAATGTAGACCCTGTTTGAGAGAACAAGTGCATGCAAGGGGGTAAAGATGGCCCAAATTGCCGAGGCTAGATTCTGGGAATAGTGACTTGCACCATCAGTGTAACCGATATAGGGTGTGGACGGGAGGTCCTGCGGAATAGTGTCACAAGACAATAAATAGGAGGGGGAAGAACAATGATGGCAACATCAGTGCAAAGTAGACATCAAATGACAACTGCGGGAGGGAGTGGTCTGGGTAGGATGGCTATGACTCATATACCGACTAGAGGGTGGTGTATGAGGGCTACGGGAGGTATAGCTTGTGCTCATGCTGCAGAGGTAATCATAGACACGGATGGTGTCATCCCATTTATGGGCGGGAAAGATAAGGTTAGGGGTGGAGAAGGCTTCCATGAGGTCATCATGACGGGAAAAGATGGGATTATGAGGGGAAGGGAAACCACATGATGCTGAAAAGCTACCTAAATCATCATCATGGGAAGAAAGGCTCACATACGGATCGTCACGGGGGATGACAGAAGAATAAGTAAATAGATGGTCAAATGATGTTGAGCCCAGGGTGGTCACTGAAGGGGGGTCGAGAGAAACATCAGGGGAAGTCTCCAAGGGGACTTCCACTGAGGGTCTCATGGATGATGATAGGTAGAAATTGGTGGACAAAGGCTTCGTCATCTCGACATCAGGAGGGGGAATGTTAATGGGAGTAGGTAGATCCTCTGGTCCTACCGATGTAGAACTCGCAAACAAGCGAGAAGGTATCTTGTCATGCTTAGCCTTGAATTGGTGGTATGCGTCTAAAGAGGAACGATACTTGTCAAGGCAGGGATAGAGGTGGGTATAATGGCCATGGAAATTGCACAAAGCACAAGGGTGATTTGTGAGCAAGGTTTTGAGTTTCGGGATTGAATCAAGTATAGTGACATAGACCTCAGGGATAGCAGATTCTGGAAACGTCTCATTGACCATGGTCTTGAGATGCGAAAATTCAGGACATGTATGGGCAGCGTGACCGAAAATATCGCACAAGGCACACTGGATAGCACGCTTTGGTGGTCGAGGAGGGGTAGGGTTTGTTGGGGCAGTTTTTTCCTTAGTTGCTTTTGTGTGAGCATTGCCCCCTTTTCCTGATACCATCGCAACAGGAGATGGTTCCTGTTGAGGTGTGTGAGGCACTATGGTATCAGGAGAAGTGATGGGGACTGGTTGAACCGGGGTCAAAGCAAGGTAAGGTTTGGGATGATCAGGCGGGGTGGCGGCTAGGGGATCAAGGTACCAGACGGGAATCCCTAGGGTTAGGTTAGGAAGAGATAGGGTAGCCATGACAGGTACCGAGTACACTCTAGGAGGTGGAATGAATAACGGTATCTGATCGGAGGGGTAATGGCTAGGCGGAATGGCTCCAAGGTGGCTAAGGCCTGGAGGAATCGAGCCAGGAGGGTAAATAAGCTCATGGATGAAGGGTCAGAAGGAAAAGTTCCAGAAGGTTGACATAAAGCACTAGGAGCAGGCGGCGGAGGGCGAGGTTGCTGACTAGCTGAAGCAGGCAACTTGAGAGCAGCCTGAGACGATTGCATCATGCAAACATTCGATAAGCTGGGATCAGAGACAAGAGGAGGAGGAAGACTAGGGAGGGTTCCAAGTAAAGAGGAGTCTTTGTAGACGCCGGGAGATACACTGGTCAAAGAATCGACGGTTGGATTATTGGCTACAGAAGAGATGGTCGTCTCAGGGGAGTTCTGAGATTTTGGCTCATGATATGTCAACTGGTCAATGGTGACTATATTTTCATTATGAGGGAAAGACATCTTGCGGTATATCGCAGATGGGACAACATACATGGCATAGGTGTAGCTACACCCCAAAAGAATGTTATAATCAAGAGGGGCATCGATGAATTCAATGTCAACGCAAACAGTCTTGCCCGCAAGAGTGATAGGAAAATTATGGAATAGGCCAATGGGATGGGAGGCGTGGCCATCCCACGCTCAAAGGGTGATCATGGAAGGGGCCAACTCAGGAGATTTGAGTTGTTTCCAAACCGAAGCGGACATCACAGAGGTAGATGCCCCCTCATCAATGATACACCGGGAAACGTTAGCATTTCAGATTTTGACTGGGATTTGGAAGGTTACGGAAGTAGGAAGAGGAGGATGTTCTGATTGATCGGCGTCGAAAACAATCAATTGGTTGTCAACAGGATCTACAACGCCCATGGAAAATAGTAGAGCCTTATTTTGAGAAGGGCACGACTGGAGGAGTTCCAGTGTTGAAATGGCAGTAGGAGATTGTGCCAAATCATCTACTATGCTATATGAATGAAAAAATCGACCAGAAGCAGCATTTTGGTGTAATGGTCCCTTAGGAATCTTGGTATGAACCTCAACTTTGGGCTAAGGGATATGCAAGGGACCATTGGATGTCGAAAGAGGCTCTGTAGAACCTGAAGAAGGTGACTCGGGGACAGACGGAGCGGGAGGCTTGGGGTACTGACGGGACCAAGTTTGAAGGTTAAGGTCGACGGTTAGAGGTTGATCAGAGTTCATCACGAGGATCTGGTAATCAGAGGAACCAAAAGGGGAAGGTTAAGTGGCCACCTATCCGTCAGGTGGTTGGGTAGCCACGAATCCTTGCTGGGGGAAAGGATTGGTAAACACAGCCGGTTGAGTAGTGGCCACAATGGAGGGAGTAGTAGGGGAGGCATGCTATCCTTGCAATGTGGCTTGAGACTCCCACATATACCACATTTGTCGTAAAAGGGGATGATCGTGAGTGTAATGACCGTAAACACTACAACATGAACAAGGCTTATTTGTACGAATGGGCCTGTCCGGCTTGTGCTGAGTGCCCTGTTGCTGGTTAGCAGCGTTAGAGTCAATAAAATGAGGAGTAGGTCCATGAGTACCAGGGGAATATTGGTTTTGATTGCCTTTCCTCTTCCTTTGAGATGAAGGAGGATTAGTCGCGCCCTGTTATGCAAATACTTGCTCTGGAGGGGGTGGTAGTTAATGTTGCAGGGGTTGAGAAGGCAAGGGAGGTAGAGGTGAAAATGCCGGAGGAGCTAGAGCACCAGGTTGTGGATAACGATAATGGTTAGGTTGGGCAACATTGAGGTAAGCAGGAGGTTGGGCAAAAGGATGAGGCATGCCGTATCTTGGATACATGCTACCTAGAGGGGGAAAAGTGTTGGAGGTGCTGCCCCTCCTGGAGGGAGGCCATAGCCCATAGGAGGTTGAGCGTATGGATGAGAAAGAGCTCCAATGATACCGTCGGTAGAATGAGATGCCCCTGGAGTGTTAGTGCCACCGGGTCTGGGGAGGTCAGGAAGTACGGTACAAACATAACCAGACTGAGCATAGATCAGGTCATATTTCAAGGCTAGTTGGAGGGTGGCTTCTTCGTTTTGAGGGAAACGTGATTCGACATATTTGCCGATGGTGGGTAAGAGAGATCTAAGGAACCAGTCCACGTAGACACGATCTTCGAAGGTAGGATCTCGACATAGGCTCTTTATTCTCTGCCATTCCTGAACATGATCGGATAGGTGGGTCGCAGATGATTGACGGAAAGAAGTCAAGAGTTCGGTACCAGTGTCGTATTGGAGAGGGAGCTGGAAATAAGATAAGAAGGCTCGGGCAATGGTCGCAAAGGTGGTATGGGAAGAGGAGGTCTGATCAACATACCACTTAGAAGCTTCGCCTGTAAGCATGTTTTGGAATGACTGAAGACGGATGGAATCATCGGTAATGGAATTGGATGAACACCACATGTGGAAAGATTGGATATGGTTGGTTGGATCTTCTCTAGCAAGGCCTTCGAACTTGGGAATGTCAGAGGGGAGCTTGGTTGAAATAGCAGGCCAACCAACATCATGGCAGATAGGGTCATTGATCAACTGATTGAAATCGGGGAGACTAAGGCATGCCATGTAAGGGAGCAAGGGGATAGCCGAGGTAGTTCCTGTGGCGGTTCCGCCAGTAGAATTCCCGGAATTAGGGTCGGGATTACCGCTAGCATTAGGCCTTGGACCAGACATAGTGAAGGTGATAGGGGGAGAGCCCAAAGTAAGAAGAGAACCCAATGAATCATAAGAGGATTCGGAGTGTGGAATCGGAGGAGGACTAACGCGACGACGACGGGAAGGAGTAGGTTGACCAACCAGAAACTGAGGGTGAAGGCCAAGAAGTCTCCGGGATATACACCTTGGGGGCGCAATGATGACAACAAAAATGGCACAAAGGGAAGAAGAACGACCAACAAGGGAAGGGAGGTGCAGAATCAAGTGATTACAATGTCGAAACAAGGGCATAGAGGTGCAGTGTCAATTGATTTTACAATGTTTTAAAGTCTTTTCCTGGTGGTGTTAACCAAGCTCTTCTTCGCTTAGGGTGAGTGTGTGGCGTGCGTTAATTTTAATTTTTAAACCCAGACGTTTTGAGAGAAAAATAAAAAGTGTGTTGTGTAACTGAAAATAAGCCTGCGGAGAACAGTATATAATACTGAAATAACAGAAAATTAATAGCTAACAATGCATCAATCTAACCCAAGGATGCGGGTCTCTCAAAAAATAGTCTAACAGAGGGAAAAAATCGAGTCAAAACACACTGAAAATAAGCATATAGATCTAAGGTCGGGAGGGATAGGGATCTAAAAGATAAATCTGCTGAAAAGAGGTGTAGAAAAAAACAAAGAGACAGAGGTAAGGTTGCTATAAAAGAGGAGGAAAAAAGCTAAAGGAAGTAGGGTAAAGGAGGTGACCCTAAAGGCAAACCCAAACAAAACTATATGAGGTGATTTGGATGGAAAAATAACTGATCTAAATGGGATCTAAAGATGAGGTATCAGATCTGCAAAAGAAATGGCTGAAACTCTGAAAATTTAGACACCTGCAACAACTAAAAATCTGCCACAAAAAGTGGAGGGTACTGAAGCCCTAGGGGGCTATATTCCCACTTAGTTGAGTAAAACAGAATAGAAACATGGCTAAATGGGTGGAGACGGAGGCTGGAAAACCCTGACAGAAGCTTCAGACAAACCCAGAAAACTTTCAGAAAATCCGCAGAAAAAAGTTTAGGTCACAGTTTCTGACTTGTTTTCTGTCCAGGTCACAGTTTTGAGGCTGAAAGGTGCGTCCTGTAGTCCAGGTTGTAGGTTTTGGGCTGAAAAGTGTGACCTGCACTTCCAGGTCTCTTGGTGATAGATTTCAGAAAAAGTTGTCGTCTCAGTTGCGACTGATGTCTGCTACCTGCGCAATAGGGCCAGAAACACACAGAAGTTAGAAATTTTAATGTTTTAGGGTTTTATAGGTGAAAAAAAACATAAAAATAGGAAAAAAAAAAGCTGAAGAGAAACCATAGGGTTTGAAGCAGCTGGATATGAAGGAATATGAAAAACGATAGCATTCGTTGTAGAAATTATATAAATTATGTGTTATATTTCAAAGATTCTCCCGATCTCGCACTATTTTAACTTCATGCAAAATATAGAATCTATTCCACCATTGATCATTTGCGGAAATTAAATCAAGATTGCAATGCACACATGAAATAATAAAATTCATACACATTAACACAGTTGTTTAATGGGAAAGCCTGAAGCTGAAAACCCCAACTATCTATATATAATATATGTCATAGAGATCATGTAACAATCCTCATACAAAGCTGATCATATCAAGCTCTCGTGCAAATACAATCGCTACACACTAATCACGGCCGATCTTGCAAATCCATGTTTGAATCTTTGCACTTACTTCTTTTAACATCCACTACGCGATCCTTGCTGAAGAATGGCTGTGAATAAAGGTTCAAATTACTCACCTTGCTCACGCAATCCTCATTGGCATCTCCTTGAGTGTTGGATGCGGTAAATTATCATAGTCATGTTGATAGTCACACTGCTCTTTCACCTACCTCTCCACTGGTCTCCACTGAAACTGTCCATGCACTGTAGTTCACTGATGTATTCTTAGTTGATTAATGAGTTAATAATTAGTGAATTAATTAATAATTAATTCACACCACTCTCACTAGTGTATCAATCAGTTAGACTAGATACAACTAGCTCAACTATGTTTAACTCAGTTAAACTGAACACAACTCCATCAGCTACTTCAATAACTCCACCAAACTCTGTCACATGAGTTCCAACTGAAGTATTCATGCAATAGCTCCACTTAACCCTCAGGAATAGCGTAATTCCTTCTTTCAGCTCCTGTGTCACATCTGTGCACTTAACTAAAGTTCTCCAAGAGAATAAGATAATATTTATAGTCCAATTATTATTAAGAGCTAATAATATTCGACATATCTATATTTAGTGGCGATCTAAAAGTAGACTCCACCCAATATGTCTAAAAATAGAAGTCCATCTATTTTTCCAACTTGACCAACCATCCACAAATAGCATCTTGCAACTCATAGAATATGATTGACATGTCTAAAAATAGACATAGTCTAAAAATATACTTTGCGCAGAAAATAGCACAATGGGCCCACTTAGTGAAGGCGACTCTTTTCACTAAGCTCATGTCTTGTTGAATCTCAACGGTCATAATTGAAAACCCATGTGGAGTCACTAGTTGCTAGGATGAATCCTTAGTGGAAGTGTACGAAAAAATACCCTTTTAGCTGTGCATAGCGAACAACCCTAACAACAAAAGATGGTTGCGAATATCTTCAAATATGTAGTTAGTTGATCAAGACAAATGCTGCAAAAATCCATATCTATGCATAAAAAGACATTAAGTAGTAAAAATAAGGTTTTTCTCCATGCATCCAATAGACAAGACGAGAACAATATTTTTTGAAGAATTTTATATTAATGGCACCTGGGAGGAAAAAAAAAGAAAGGTGTTTCAATTCTCCTCAATGGGATGGGTTCTTGGAAGTCCTGGGCACTTCAAATCTAAATTTCTCTCTCTTGATGGTGTAGAATACCCGGACAAAAATAGAACTCAAAGAGATCTCACAAAGAAAATAATAGAAAATATAATGATCATGTGGCTCAAAAGAAAGACAAGAAAGACCAAAAGTATAGATCGAGTGATACGAAGAGTCCTGAGTGGAGAATGGTAGGAAAAACCCTCCTATTTATAGCAAAATATTGGGTCATTCTAGATCTTGGTGCATGATTAAAATAACATTAACCAAATCTAGATCCACCTTTTATGGAATATTTTATTATATTTGTTGGAGGGAAAAAGTATTTGACTTGGGTCAAATCCCTTTATTTGTGAATAATAAATAAATAAATGCTTTATTTATCATTTTAAGGAAGTGGTTGAAGGATAATCAAATAAATAATGATTTATTTAATTATTTATGGGTGATTTAGTCATATTTAACAAGGAATATTATTTAAATAAGATTTAAATAATTATTCCTAGAAAATAATAAGATAAATAAAGATTTATCTAATTAATTTGTTTGTTTTGGGTTAAACATGACCAGGAATAATAATTAAATTATTGTTTAATTAATTATTCCTTGAGGAAAATCAAACAAATATAGGTTTGTTTAATATTTCCTTTTGGGGTTTCCTGTTTAGACCATAAACAACCTAATAAATGTTTTTTATTAAGTTATTTTACATAGTGAAAGCAATTTTACTTAGGGTAAAATTGGTCTTACATGGTGTACTTGGGTCCATCTAATGATAATAGGTTAGATGACCAAAAATTGGTGTAACACTTTATGCCTAGCACACCCTTTTTTATTTATTTTTTGTCAATTCTAAAAGTATTTTCCCTTGAAAACATCTCACCCGTGCAATTCTCCATCATTTTATTGCTTGGTAAATTGTGCTTTTATTCACCTCCTTCCTTTTTGATCTTTGAATTTTCCCACTCCCTTCTCTAACAAATCTCCAGAACCTCCTCCTGAGGTCCCTCGTTTTCCATTCGGACCCCTCTAAGTGAAAGGTGAAGAGCTTGGAATTGTCATCAGTGTTCAACCCCTATCATCTCGAGCACCTCCTGACAATTCTCCTTGGACCACATTGGAAGAATCTGAGCCAGAAAGCCCCGAACCATCTGCACAGTCTCGATATTTCTTCAAAATCCACTCTTTGATCCGATCGTAGTCTCACCTTAGCAACATTATAATGCTTTCGATCAGCCTGGAATCCCTTTTTGTGATTCTCCGATATCGTCTCGCTCTACTGTCTTTTGGTTGTTTCTTGAAGAAATAGCATCTAGTGCTAATGATGTTTCATTCGTAAGTGCTCCTCAAAGCACTCTTCAGGAACCCTCTGGCTCGTATATCCAAGAAGCCTCTTCATCGATATTTCCCTCCGAGGGAGAGTTTTTCGGATCCACACCTCATGATTCAGGTAGTGGAACTAAAATACCATCTAGTTATGTTGCATCTACACTCTCGTACGATTATACCTCTTTGGGAAACCTCATTTATGGAGCTTTCGGTAGTACACCCTTATTTTCGGATCTTGTTTGGTCAACGGGTATTCCTCAGTCTTTCGGCCCATTTATTTCGAATGTGGCCATGGTATCTCAACCTGTTATTCGACTGAAGGTCACCATTGGTCAAATGATCATGTCGTTTGGATCCTATGTCCCCTATTCACCATCTACGATTAATGCAGTCCCACTGTTGAGTGGGTAATCCATGGTTTCGTCCATGCATGGGGGGCAGTCTAACCCTCTCTATGTACCTCCCATGTTGGGTTGGGGGCAGTCGAGTTGTGGATCTATTCCTGGGGATTCCCAACCTCATGTTCAATATTATCAGGTTCAACAACCCCTTCAGCAATCAAACATAACGTATTCGTATGTTCAACAACCTAACATTCCTTATGTTCAAATTTTGAATGTACAATACCAATATGTTCCTTAACTGAACATATCTCAATAGTACATCCAACAGTCCTAGTTCAGTGAGTGCTATTACGACTAATCCTTAGTTTGGTTCTTCCACCCAAGCTCATCCAAATCTCCTTCTCGGTCAATCTGGTCCTTTCCATCATCAGCCTGGTACTCAATACCAACCATTTCCTTAAGGTCAGTACCAGAAACCTCAGCTTGGGCCTCAACCTGGTGCTTCACGTTAGCAGATTCCTTAGTACTAGCAGGCTCAGCCAGGACCTCAGGCTAGACCCTATGTTTAGCAAGGACCGCAGGCTGGACCTTATGTTCAGCAGGAACCTCAAACTAGACCCTATGTTCAGCAGCAACCGCAGACTGGACCTCATGTTCAACAAAGACCTTATCCTGGACCCCACGTTCAACAAGGTTCACAACGTTATTTCTCATAGGGGTTGTATCAACAACCCCATCAAGGTCCCTATCAAAAATATTTTTAGCAAGGTCCTTACCAGCCAAGGGGGAAATATGCATATCCGGGTTAGAATCAACCCTATTGGGGGAAGAATCCTTATCAATCAGTTTGGAACACCTGACCTTTCTCGCCTCATCATCAGCCTTTATCGTTCTTGGCTACGTTGGAATTGTTAGATGTGTCAAAGCTCACAATTGACCCCATCCAACATCAATTGCATTGGCTACCAATTCAAACCAAGATTCTAGGAGATTGTCCCAAGTTTGAAGGCAAATCTGGGGAAGACCCTCAAACCCATGTTATGACATACCACTTGTGGTGTTCATCTAATTATTGGATTGATGATTATATTCGTCTTCATATTTTCCAGTGCACTTTGATCGGTGCCATGGACAAATGGTACATTGAACTCCCTCGAGGGATTTTCTTCGATTTCAATTCCTTGGCCATGACCTTCCTCACTCATTTCTAGATGCCTGTCCGGTATGAAACCGACACCCATATTCTCAACTTTTTGAAGTAGTCAACTGGTATGCACATCTCAGATCACATCCACAAATGGTGGCGTCGCCATCGCCTCATAAAATTTGAGATCCATGATCAGCTGTTGACCAAATGGTTTACAAAATCATTTGTTCCCAAGATTGCAAAATATCTTGCCATGGGTGGGTGTGTTACAGAAGAGGAGGTCATTTCTAAAGCTCAATACCTCAATTTGGTTTATTCCCAATCCGAGACTATATGAGTTATTACCTAATGCACCACATCCATTGACTAATCCTGCATCATCTCAGTCTCCTGTTACGCCTCCGGTGGATGGTGTTATTGGGATAGTGGCTCATATTGATAGTAGTGCGCCTAATACTTCTTCAAAGTCTAAATCCACTGTTGCCGCTACGCCCCCTACCCCTTCCCATAACCAGAAGAAACCTGGTAAAACCTTAGAGATAAATGTTGTTCAATCTACCACAGAGGATAAATCCTCAAAGGGTAAGAACAAGGGTAAAGGCAAGTCTAAATTCGAAAACCCTAAACAAGATTCAAAAAATTCATCTGCTGGTGCTTCTTCCACACGTAAGCCCAAATATCCTTGTATGATATGAGATGATGATAATTACACCAAGGATTATCCTCAGCATGTCGAAGTTTCCCGTATTTTGAAGGGCGCACCTGAGACTGCGACCGTTTTGAAAGAACTGTTCCCTTCCCAGCAGACATAAATGGTAGATCAAGCTCAATCATCTGGAAGCTCTCAGGTGTTTATGGCTGGAACACAATCTGTTGCCATCACCATGAGAACAAAATATTATCCCAATCCATCCAAGGCTCCTATGGAACTAGGAGTTACATATCACCCTTCCTCTTCCATGCCTCCTACCTTTGGTCCTCTCCAGATTGAGAGACCGAGTAGTGACTCCATCATCTGACCACCCCCAAAAGGTGTTCTTCGGAAATCGTCTTACAATTCGAATGCAAGAGAAGCACAACACTAAAATATTATAGAAGATCTGGCTCAAGTGCCTTCGACGATGTCAGCTTTGGAGGTCCTTCAATCATGCCCATCATAATAGAAAACAATAATCTCCACTATTGGAGGGATTGATCCTTCAGATTCTAGTCTGATTAATTTCTATCTGGAGAATTTTGTTCCTTGCCTCCCATCTCAAGTAGATTTTCTGATCCAAGTTACCATTATGGGAAAGAATATTCATCAGACTATCATTGATGAAGGTGCTTCGACCTACATCATGTCTGTCACATGCTAGAAAGCCATCGAATCTGCCCCATTGAGTCAATCCTCTAATACCTTAGAAGTTTTTGACGGTAGAGGTTCTCAGCCGTACGGTATTCTCAAGGCATTTCCCATCCTGTTGGAGGGGAAAACGGTAACCATGGAATTTGAAGTGGTAGGCGCCAACTTGAACTATAATATCCTTCTTGGACGTAGTTGGACAAACACTATGGTTTGTGTGGTTTCCACCCTCTTTCATGTCCTCTCTTTCCATCATCAAGGGAAGATAATGACTGTTTATCAGTTGGATTCCTTCCCCTCTAATTCTTCAGCAGGTAACATTCCGTATGTTGGGAAGACCACTACTCCTTATGAGAACATTGGGCTGGGTCTGTTCAAAGACTCGTCTCTTATGGGATTTTTTCCACTTCCACCTCTGAATGTCGCCTCCATCAATATGATCTCGTTTGGTAACAATCCATGGATTATCCCCAATCCTGACGAGGTTGAGAGTTTTGGTGATGTTATGCCTCTTACCTTAGAAGAGAAAATGTATCAAGATATTCTCACAGCTTCTGAAGTTGTATCCGAAACCAATACCATTTGGTTTCCTCTCTAGAAAATTTTGTGTAGTCTCCTTGGTTTGGTTCTTGGAACTCTGATGATCCCTTGAGTAATACTTTCCCCACCGACGAGAGTATTGTGGAGGTCATGTCTCTTGAAGAAACTCCATGGGATGATGGACATCATCGTTCCTCGTTTCTCCATTCCCAAGTGACATCTCCACTTGTCTAGGATCCCATGATTCACCAGTACCAACTGACCCAATTCAGAATCCAAATTTGATTCATGAAGTGTTGTTTGAAGGGAACATGGGAAATATCACTCCGACCATTCCGATTGACATCTTTATCAAACTAGGGATTGTCGAGAATGTGCATATCGGTGCGTCTTGTTCTCCCGATGAGATCAAGACCTATAAGAAACTTTTTGAGGAGTTCCGTGATGTCTTCGCATGGTCGTACATCATATGAAGAAATACTTGACATTGATCCAAGTATCGTGGTACACAAAATTCCCACATATCTGGATTTGAAGCCCGTTCTCCAATGACTTCGTCCTGTGCACCTAAGAAAGGCTGCCGCTATAAAGGGTGAAGTGGAAAAAAATCTTAAAGATGGTTTTATTTACCTCATACCATTAATAGATTGGGTCTTGAATATTGTTCTTGTCAATAAGAAGCAAGGGACCATTCATGTAGGTTATTCCTGGCCGTCTATTTTTAAATATTGCATTATCGTAGTACAAAATGGCCATGATTTCCATATTTAATCTCGGAAAGAGTGCGCGCCACCCTCACCCTTGCACCCAGTTGTGACCGTCAGAACTTCTACGAAATGGGGCATTGATTTTATGACCTGTAACCCTCACTCGGCTAGGGGGCATGGCTATATCATTGTTTCCGTTGACTATTTTACTAAATGGGCCAAGGCGATGCCAACATACGATAATGAAGCTCTAATTGCGGCGCAATTATTATTCAATCATGTCATATCTTGGTTTGGTGTCCCGAAAGTGATTGTCACTAATAATGGCACTCATTTTCATAACCATATGATGATAAAGCTATTTGCTCAGTTGGGGTTATGTCACGATAACTCCACCCCTTACTATCCACATGCCAATGGCTAGGTTGAGACTGTCAACAAAGTCTTGGTGACTATGATTCAACGCACCATTGGGAAGCACAAGTGAGACTGGCACCTCATGATCTTCTCCTCTCTGTGGGCATACTGAACCTCTGCTAATACTACCACTGGATTCAAACCATTCCAATTGGTGTACGCTCTAGAGGTCACACTCCTGATCGAGTGTGAGATTCCTTCCCTGAAGCTAGCTGTCCTGGTACTTCATCGAAAGAGGAACGTATGCTGTACCTAGAGCATCTTGACGAGACCAGAAGGTTTGTTGCTTTAGTTCTTGAAGTGTAGAAACTATGAGTTAAGGTTCAATATGACAAATCCATTACCCCTCATGTTTTCTCTGAAGGTGACTTGGTCCTGCTTTATGACCAAGCCCATGATAATTTGGGAGTAGGAAAGCTCGAGCCAATGTGGCATGGGCCCTATATCATCCAACATGTTTTGGAGTGTAGATCCTATGAGCTAGATGATTATGAAGGCAATCCTTTGGCTGAGCCCCGAAACAAGCTCTATCTGAAAAAATATTACACTTAGTCATAAGTGTGATACTGTGTACGTTAGTGTGCTTTGAGTTGATTTTTGGTGTGATTGTTTGCCTTGCAGAAATGTTTCCTTTGCTCACCATGTGTTCCACTTGGTTTTCAGATGTCTTCAGATAATTACGTTGGTTTTTTTGATGGCGCTTTCCGTAGCATACAGAACCTATCTTCCGCAGCATGGGCACTCTTTTCTTCTGATGGCGAGTTGATTAATTTACAAGGTATTTGTTTGGGTCAAACAACTAAAAATATTTCCTAGTATATTGCAGTGATCGAACTATTATCGGATGCCATTGACCTTGGGATTATAGATTTGGTTGTTAAGTTGGACTCACAACTCGTGCTACAATTTAATGGGCATTATTATGTGCGCAATCCTCAAATTTTGTGTATGCATTTGCGTGTTAGATTATTGGAAAGACATTTTGATTTTATCACATATCAACATATTCCAAGACGTTTAAATACATTAATAGATACATTAGCAAAGAATGTATTAAATAGGCATTTGCGTAATATGTAAATCAAGACATCACTACGATACATAAGTAGTTATATATATATATATATATATATATATATATATATATATATATATATATATATATATATATATATATATATATATATATATATATATATATATATATATATATATCAGTTTGTAAGTGTGTTACATCCAAAAGCTCAAAAAATATGCGTTCTGTTACAAAAATGTCTCTTCGAGCCTACATAAGTACAAAATGTATAAATAGGGCTTCTATCCACCAACATGGTGCTCATGGTAGCAGGTGACTGCTCGAATTACTCGCCAGAGTAATCGACGTAGTCTACCTAGAACTCCGACTGTATGTCTCTGAAAGCGTAGTGGAATCTCATCGAATGTAGCATACTCTAGAATGCCTCTCCTGAGGCTGACCAGGTTCCGCTCCAGCTAAGCTAATGTGTTTTCTCCCTCCTCATAAGGAGCATCCTCTGCTGGATAGGCTATCCTCCGTGCAATTGGTGACATGCCGGGAGGTATCTGAGGACCCATATTTGTAAACAAATCACAAGTTTATGTTTCGGGATACATAAAAAAAAAGCATTGAAAAAGTAAAAAATGTTTAAAAATAATTTTTAACTACATTGGTCCATTGTGTTCTTGGTGGAATCAAAATATCCAGATCTCCTCTAAAGTCGATGTTGGCATATGCGTAGTCCTCAACTACGATAAGTTGATGATGAAACCAACTGAATAAGGTTGTGAGGAAATGCATCTATTGCCCCCCTCCCTGCCAGGGCATTATGTCACACCATCGCATCAACCTCGGATCCCTCAGGGCTAGATCATAGATCTCTAGCCACTGATACTAGAATAGGAGTAATCTCTCCAGAAAGAAGGTCACCAGAATTGACACGTACCCATACTGTTTTAGTCTCCCTGTCTTGCACTTCGTTAGCTGGATCTTCATGTTAGCGAGAAACCCCTGGGCCCTCTCACCAGTTGAACGTCGTTGGGGCCAAAAAGTCCACTACGTATTGGAACTAAGATTTCATTGCATCATGCAATGCCTGGGCTCCTGCCACTCTCATGATGTAGTGTAGTATGGTATGCAAGGGAAGCGCTCTGATGGAAGAAATGTCTACCTTCCCACTTTATGTTTTCCGTGCCCCAGGAAAATATCTATGGATGAGAATGCTAGCGCTATCACCCCTTACGCAAGTTCTAGAGACTTAGATACTCTCCCCTCTCCTAGAAAATCAAGTGATGAAATAGATGTCCATCACATCTAGCTCTAACTCTTGGTCTCCGATGAAAAATAACTGTCGTTCCACGTCCCAGATACTGATTAAGTATTGGAGAAGCTCCAATTTAACACTTAGACCGAATGTTTGGAATAATTTCAATAATTTGAAATTGCGCAAAGCATTGACGGAATATTGGTCCTGCAAGGCTTGGTGGTCTTCCACATCATGGTCTCGTTCTTTCCCTTCAACCGACATCTTCGACGAAAGTACCTACAAAACATGTCGACTTGGATTTTTAGGAGCTTTCATGGAATAATTTTTAGAAACTAACGGTGGATTTGGGTGATTTTCACATTTTAAACTCTTTCCTGCAGCCAACACCTTTGTCTGAAATAATTCAAGGCTAGTGGCATGCTGCCCTAACGGGCTAAACGTGACCAACATGATCCCGATAGCTGGAAATCGTGTTGGTCGCAGGTGATTTTAAAGTTTGAAATTCCTCCCCTAAACTCCCTAATTATAAAAACCAAATGCCAAATGAATAGAATCAAATTGAACAGGAGGTTTAGAGCTCTTACCTGACACTGACAGATCGAAAAATGGTGTCCCAGATCGGTCGCACCGCTGATTTGAAATTTGGAGGGAAAATGGAAAAAATTCTCTTCTCAAAATAGAAAGAACATGACTTCCACACTATTGATGATCATTTTTGATGCAAACAAGTTGAGTTTGATCTCTTTTTCAGGCTCGTTAAACATTTACGAAAAAGGAACCCCCCTGGAGTCAAATTTCAGCTCTTTTCTGACTCTCAAAAATTGAAAAGATTGTTGAGTACTTGTCATTTTGAAATCGTTAAAGTGAATGAACTGATGTGATCTAAATATATGTTTACCCCCTTTTTGGGCTGTGATTTACTATTTACAAAAAAAGAATACCTTGATCGAGCATGTTCAAGAGGTTCTCTCAGACAATTTTCTACCTTTTCGGATTTGAGAGACAATTTACGAAAAGGGACATAATGGATTTTTGTTTTTGGCTTTTTTCAAACACCTTAAACATGAAAATTTTCCGAGTTTCCCTTTCATTGGACTTGTTAAAGATTAAATGATGAAAGACTTGTCACCATGACGAGACCTCCTTCCTCCTTCCTATGGCTCGTTAAACTTACTAGGATGGATTCATTCGAAGAATGAACTTACATGCTCACCATATGCTATCCTCTTCACGCTGACTATAAAAAATAAAGAGGTAATCATTAGCAATAACTGGGGAAAATTGAAAGTGAACATCTTATGTGTATTTTGGGCAGCTTGTTGCTCTTGAAAATGACACTCATCTACAATTTGTGTCAGGTTGGGGACATCCTACATTCATCACTTTGCCTCCATGGGTTTGGGAAATACGTTTTCCTCTCATCTGCTTACCAATTTTGTCAACATGACCTCTGATCCTATTTGAGTAAAATGCTGCCACCCTACGGAGTCGTGTCACCAATATGTTCAAGATAAGTCCTTTTTCTCAAACATCCTCTGCATATATAACCTCCTCTATTACAATTCTGAATCACTCCTATCATCTTAAGATATCTTCTATTTCATGTAGATGATGTGGGAATCATCATTGCCCTCCTTCGATGAATCACTTCCTGCCAAATTCAGCTCATTATCCAGAAAGGTGATTTAGAAACTTATGTTCAGTACCTTGGAGCTTGCATGCCTCAATGGAAAGTTCTTCATGTTCATTGACAGTTTCACACAATTGGCCTTCGATCGAATGATTCTGCAATTGTTTGACATCAACACATTTATTCGCGCTTGTAAATTGTGATGTCATACCTTGAGTTCCATCGTCATTATTTGTGGTCTCTCTCATTCCTATTAACAGTTCTCATCATTGACCGGTAATTAGGTGGTTTCTACCATGTTCGACACCAACACATTTATTTGCATGGCTAGATTTGTACATTGGGTTGATTGAGATTGCGGTGAAGACCCTAGTTCACATCTGATTCTTGATCCAGACTGCAAGGAGTTATTGAGTATTCATGATTCTATACATGATCCTATCTATATGGATGGATACGTCCATACCATGGATCCATTTCTATGATCTATTTTAGACGGATGAGTGCGACCATATCGTGGGTTCATGTGTCATTTAGTTCCTAATGCAACATCATGTGGTTAGGAATATTTATACCAGAGATGTCATATATTGTAAAATGTTTGATTTGGCAGGTTTTCTGAAGGTGGTCTACGTTCCTTGCCTTGGTTCATAAATCATTTCAACCATCACTCCCTATTTTTCATTCATGCTTTAGGAGGCATCTGTTACATTGTAAATTTTCACTGTGCTCATTTTCCCATCCTTGATCCTAAAATTCCCTGTGATAGATCCTATGCAATGTTTCCATCATCAAGAAATATGCTAACATATCCCCTTGAAGATCCAAAGAAGACTTCATCGAAAGATAACTGAAGAGAACTTGGTCAATTTCCTAGTTTCCTGGGTCAACTCTCTTCTTGGTTCCATGACCGCGCTAATGTCCTTTTCACAGTTTTGGCCCAGCACTGTCAGTGCCCTAATTTATTGGAAAACCATGTTCATCCCCTTTCTGGAAGTGTTTCCTAAAATGGAGGAGAAGCTTCGACCTCTAGAAGCTCAGTGGCGGTGAGTTGGTTGTTGAAAAAATATGATAAGGTCAATCTCTCTCATTTTAGAGCCTTGATCTCATTCATGGGGGATCATCCCTTAAAAAGTGGGCTTTACTCCTCCTTTCATGGGCTCCCAACCTCCTCTCCCTTGCTATAGATTCACATCCCTCATTCCCCCAAGTTTTCTTGGTTGATAATTATCAAACTCGTCTAAAATCTCATCCCTTTGCATGCTAGCATCGTGATTAAGCCTAAGTGCACGAGAGAAGGAATGCTTTTGAGCTAGGTGAAGTACTCATATTTTCACCTAGGATGCCTCCAACATCAAAGCCTGGTTGTAAGCTCTCCTTTTGTAATTTATCAATAATAACATATGATGTTTGCCTTCTATATTTGTCTACATGATTATGAAAATATTCTGGTACTCCTTAATCTGCTAGATAACTAGTGTTTACATTTATTATGTATTGTATCATGTTTGTTGTTGTCTCTTGATCATCCACAGGTATTCGCATGCCATTAGTAGCAGAAAGCGGGCCTACAAGGATCGTGGATCAAGGTCTCCATCAATGGATCCAAGGATAGCGATTGGAAAAAGGTATTTATGCCTCTTTCCTCATTGAATTGTAAGCATTAGTTAAGAAAGATTATGTTAGAAAGAATCTCGTGTTGCTAGATCCACTTTAGGGCTAGAAAGGTCACCTCTATCTATAGAGGGATTTATCTTGACAACAGGGTGGTACGTGGAAGTCCATGACTTGGTTGGATTTTTCATATGTTAATATGAGACCTTTTCCTCTTGTATTTGATGGGTAAGTGTACTCGTTATCATGTGGTTTTAATGGTTTTTCTATCATTGTTACTATAATTATGGTTTTATGTTGGTTATAAGCATGGTTTACGACATACTTAAGTTATGGCTCTCATCATGTTTTGGTTAGTAAATTAAATGTTAATGAATGCATGACATAATGATGATATTTAAGATATTATGAGAGGACATTAGGCCTTCTGGACGATTATCAAATAGGTATGAGATCCATGTGTTTATATGTGTAATTATGACTATTGGCCCTCAATTTTGGTCAATTTTGCTTATAAAAAATCCACCTAATTTCCATAATATTCCACCTTATATGATCCATATCTGCCTCATTTTTATCTTATTATGCATATTTAGGTAATTAAATTAAGTTTTTCAATTTTTAGAGATTTTTGTAAAAATTGGGTTTTAAGAGTACTTTTGGATTTCACTGAAAATTCCCGTAATAGCTTCATGGAAGTCATATGTGCAGGACACTTGGGCAAAATATGAGCATAGGTTTGGAAATCTTGGGAACCATGGATGGACAAAAATCTATTGGTTCTGTCAAACTGAGCTAAAACATGCCCGATCAACGCTGGTCAAACATGATTTGTTTTTCAGAAATCTCTACGAAAAAGGGCAGAATTAGTATTTTTTGGGATTTTCCTGATTTTGTGAAAATGAATGGATGAGTTCAACCTATATGGATGAGATTAGGATGGATAGGAGTGTTAGAGACATTATAGCTCAAATTTTTTTTTTTTTTCTTATTTAAACCAAGCTTATGAACCATTCAAGCATGTAGAATTTGTATAATTTTGTATTGAGACTCTTGAAGACTTGGAGATAATTTGAGTAAAAAGTTCTATTTTCTACTTTCTATTTATGCTGTGGATGATTGCTTAAGTTTTCTGTAGCTTAGAAGTTCAAGTGTTCAAGGCAAGGGTGTAGGGCCCCCACACCAAGCTAAGTACACTTTTTGGTTAAATTAGCATAATTGTCATGAACTAGTTTTGCTTCAGATTTATTTAGTAATTTAGATGTGCGAAGATATTTCTTATGGTTTCTGGATGGTTATTAGCTTAATTATAATTTTCATATGAACAGACAAATAATAATTTAAGTTAAATTCTCCTTCTATCTGATCATGAACACCAATTAAAATTCATCGTCTTTTCCTTGCTTGAGTTATTTCCTGAATTTCTTGTTTTAATTCAATGGTAAAAATGATGGAATAGAATTGTAAAGAAGGAAAACCTAGACCTCATAAGATAGGTATCTAATCATGAACAACAATTAAAATTCATCCTCTTTTCCTTGCTTGAGTTATTTCCTAAATTTCTAGTTTTAATGCAATGGTAACAATGATGGAATAGAATTGTAAAGAAGGACAACCTGGACCTCCTAAGATAGGAGCCTCTTCTCCTAATTTTTATACATCATAAACTATTATTAATCATTTATTTGGTTTCTCTTCATGAAGGTAGTATTGTGGGGAAGGACAATCAAGATATCCTAAGTTATGAGCCTCTTCCCTCACTTATTACATATTGAATCATAAACTACTTACTTAGATTTTATATTTGTAATATGAATTTCCATGAATATTAGAATTTAGAATATAATAAAGAGGTCTCTGGCTTTTCCACTATTTGTAATATGCATTTCTTTCAACTTCTACACTTTGTCTTCTAAAATTGACTACATCTGAAATCCATATATTTTGGACATGTGTCCAAGTCTACAAACTTGGATTGATAAGTAAAATATATGTGTTAGTTTACCTAGTAAATTGACCCAACATTTTTGGCATCGTTGTCGGGGAAGCATACTTCAACATAGTCAATTAGGAAGATTCTAAAAAATAAAATAAAAACACAACAAAAAAAACAAAATTTAGTTTTTCTTTCAATTATGTTTCTTTATTCCTAGAGAAAGAGATCAAAAAGGTAGATTTACTAAAAAAAATCCCCCAACAATTCAACCACTCATAGGAGCAGGACCATCAGGACTAATTATAACAGTTGCTGGGAGACCAACTTTAAAGAAATTGGAAGAAAAACAAAGATTGGGACAAAGATTGAATCTTATTGAAAGAAAAAACTTGTTAGCCTATGAAGTGAAAAGAAAAAAAACACCAAAAGAGACACCTTTCATAGAAAAACAAAAGGAGACAATGAAACCAATTGTTAAACAATTAGAGCAACCAATTATTGAACAAATAGAGAAATTTTAGGAAACACCAATTCAACCTCTTATTGAAACATTACAAACAACTAAAAAGTAAATGACGGAGGAAGGAGAAGGATCTAATATACCAATAATGACTCTGGAAAAAATAATTCAGTATGAGAGGCAACAAAAAGAATGAGAAAGAAAAAGAGAGGAAGAAAGGATAATAGAAGCAGAGAGAAAAAGAGAAAGAGAATTATATGAAAAAATAGAATATGACAACAAGAGACATAATGATATAGAACTAGACAATGATCAAGAAGCTACCTTTGGCTTCCCAATTCTAGACATAAGAGCAATTCATGGAGGAGGTAAAAATGAAGAATATTCCACCTTCTGTTTTGCCCAATTTTTATGGAATGTCTACTGAAGATCCTAATTCATTTATGTTTGATTTTGATATCTTATGTCATACTTATGGATACACAGATGACACACATAAACTTCGTCTCTTTCCCGATACTCTTAAATCAAATGAACTAAAATGGTTTATGGGATTAGGAGAACACACTATTGCCTCTTGGGATGACATGAAGAGAATTTTTCTTAAGAAATATTAAGCTTATTGTAGGCCTAGAGATTCAAAATAAGATATTTTCAGGATGTCTCAACAAGAAGATGAGAGTTTGGATGAATACTTAGAACGATTCCTTTACAATCTACAAAAATCGAAACAACACTCTTTGAATCCTGATACCATTCGCACAATTTTTCTTAAAGGTATAAAATATGAATACCTTAATATTCTCAATGTAATGGGAAAAGGAGACATCTCAAATTTTCCATTTGATGAAATTTTTGAGCTATGTCAAAAATATTCTAGGGGAAGAGAAAAGACTGGAAAAATAGATGTTAATTCAAGAGCTTCCAAATCAACAACAGGAGGAGTAATAAGAGCAGAAATAAGGAGTTTGTTAGAAAACTTGAAAACTAATCTTTTGAGCACTTTATGAACATAAGTTGATGTTTTGAAAGCCAAGAAAAAACAAGATGAACAAGATAAAATATTATAAATATTTTTTCCTAAGTGTAGAAAGAAGCATCCACTAAGGGAATGCCCTTTGGATAATATTTAGGTGTGTGAAATTTGTACATAAAATCATTCAACTAAAAATTGTCCAAAGATTAAAGGATTGAAAGTGAATTCAATGGAAAAAGTACAAGGGATTGATTCTCTTTACTATATAGCACCAAGGAGACCTTGGCAGCCAAGGGTTCCTCAACAATTTTCTCAACAAATCCCTTAGAATTATCGTTATCCTCCTCAAAATTCATGGAATGCTCCGATGCCATGGCAGGCTTGGCCTCCACAACAATACCAAAACCAACCTGCACAAGGTTGATGAAGATATAGTTAAGGAACCCAACCACCTCAACAAATCTATCCTAAAAAACAATACCAATAGCCATATCAACAACCATATCAACAACCATATCTTCAACAAGCATTTCAATATCAACAATTCCAGCAACATCCTCAACCAATGCCATTTCCACAACAAAATCCTGCACCCTTACTAACTCAACCACAACAGCTTCAATTTCCTTCTAACCAACCCCCACTTAGACCAACTCAATTACCAACTCAGCCAGTAGAAAATTCAAGTAACAAGGTGTAAAGACCAACATATAATGTGGAAGAAGCAACATATTTTTCTACATATTCTATCCTTCCTATACAAGATGTCCACTTAAGGTCCGGGAAAGTATTACACAAATATTCTCCACCAATCATAGAAGAGAAAACTGACAAGGAGAACAATCTGAAAAAAATAATCCAAGAAATCAAATTCAGAAAGGAAAAGCTATTATGACTCAAACAAAACCTTATCTAGAGAGGTTAGTAGAGAAGAAAACTCCAATTTCTCTTCCTGAATTCGATATTTTGGTTGAATTAAAGAATTCTTATGTCAAAATTCCTTTGCTGCAAGCTATCAAATATATTCCAATCTACGCAAAAACAATAAAAGAATTATGTATTAAGAAAAATAGTATAAAGAAAAGAGATCCACCCACAATCCAAGTCATTGTCAAATTAGCTAGTCTCATGTCTGCAAAAACAACAATTGAAAAGTACATTGATCCTGGGATACCTATGGTTACCATTTCAATCAATTATTTTTCAGTTCCAAACACTTTAATATATTTGTGAGCTACTATAAATGTCATGACAACAGAGACTATGAAATATTTAAAATTTTCCAATATTTGACCTACTACTACAATTTTGGAGCTAGCAGATAGATCTAAAGTTGTACCAAATGGAATGTTAGAAGACATCATTGTTTCTTTGGATTCATGGGAATATTCGGTAGACTTTCTAATCTTGCTACCAAAAACAAATATGGGAGGCCATCCTTTAATAGGTAGACCATGGTTAGCCACAACAGATGCCTTCATTGGATGCAGATCAGGAAGTATGATCATAGCACATGGAGATGAAATGAAACATGTTACAATCTATCCTCCAGCACAATCTCCTTATTTATTATCATGTCTTGATGACCAACAAAAACAAGAAACTCAATCTGTTCTAAGCATTAATCAAGTCTTTAATTTTAGAGAAGAGGAAGAAAATGAGGATCTAATAGACCTTTTCATCTCAGAACTTGATATTTCAGAGCAGCTAAAAATAACACAATATGAAGCTGCAAATCATATTTTGAATCAATATTTTTAGGAAAATTGTACTATTCAATCATTGCAAAATTCATTTGAATTCGTTTTTCCTGTTAACTCAATTACCTATTCACAGAGAAAAATCATTGAAACCAATCCTGGAAAGAGGCTAAATATTGGTAATAATCTACAATAATCAAGAACAACATGTAATTGCATTATTACAGAAATATTCAAAATATTTTGCCTGGGATTATACAAACATGCAAGGAATCCAAAGGCATGTATTCACCATATCTATACTGATGATCATATCAAACCAGATAGACAACCACAAATAATAATGAATCCTATGATAAAATAAATAGTCAAGGATGAACTGCAAAATTTTTTACAAGTAGGATTCATCTATCCTATTTCAGATAGTAAATGGGTTTCTCCCTTAGTTGTGGTACCAAAGAAAAATGGAAAATGGAGAATATGTGTAGACTATAGGGAACTAAATAAAGCCACATTGAAAGATCATTTCCCATTACCATTTATTGACCAAGTACTAGATTCACTAGCTGGAAAAATATTCTTTTATTTTCTTGATGGATTTAGCGGTTATAATCAGATTAAGATAGCATTGGAGGATCAATATAAAACCACATTTACTTGTCCAAGGGGAACATATGCATATAATGTTTTGCCTTTTGGGTTATGTAATGCACCGACTACTTTTCAAAGAGAAGTACTAGCCATCTTTGCTGATCTAATTCATGAATGTCTAGAGGTCTACATAGATGATTTTACTGTATATGGAGGTACATTTGATGATTGTTTGAATAATCTTAAAAAAGTTTTAAAGATATGCATAGAGACAAACCTATCCCTCGGCAATGAAAAATGCTTTATGATGTTAACTTAAGGGATAGTGTTGGGACACCATATTTCTTCTTCAGGAATCAAGGTGGACCCAACAAAGATACAAGTCATTGTAAACTTAATGCCACCAAAAACATAGAAAGAAGTAAGAAGTTTCTTGGGATATGCAGGCTATTACAGAAGATTCATTGAAAATTTTAGTAAAATAGCTCTACCTCTGTTCAAGTCACTTGCAAAAGAAATTAAGTTTCAATGGACAACAAATTGTCAAAATTCATTTGAAATACTGAAAGAAAAATTGTTAATAACACCCATTCTTCGAGGACCAAACTGGTCATTGCCATTTCCCATATCTACTGATGCATCTGATGCAACAATAGGAGCATCACTTGGACAAAAAAAAAAAATAGTCTAATTATGCCATATACTTCATAAGCAAAAATTTAACTCCGGTAGAATTGAACTATACTGTAACTGAAAAATAAATGTTACCTGTAGTGCATGCAATCAATAAATTTAGGCATTATATAATAGGTTATCAAGTGTTTATTCATACAAATCATTCAACCATTAAATACTTAATGAAAAAATAAATTACCAATGGCAGAATTACTCGATGGTTATTATTAATGCAAGAATTCAATCTCACTATTCTAGATCGACCAGGTAAATACAATCAAGTAGTGGATTTCCTGTCAAGACTTCATTCACATGGTGATCCTATTGCAGTTTCATACAATTTTCTAGATGAAAATTTATTTGGTATAACAACTAAAACCCCATGGTTTTCAGATGTAGCTAATTATTTATCATCTGGAATATTACCATCCCATTTCACAAACATTCAGAAAAAAAAATAATCATAGAAAGTGCTAGATATAGTTGGGTAAGTGGTGACCTCTTTTATACTAGTTCTAATATTTTGATAATAAAATGTGTTAGAGAAGATGAAATTCTTGATATTTTTAAAGCATGTCACGACGAGCCATGTGGTGGCCATTTTGCAGACAAGTGGACAACATACAAGGTGCTAAAACTGACCAACAATCTTCAAGGACTCAAAAGCCTATGCTAAATGATGTGATAGCTGCCAAAGAACTGGAATACATATAATATTAGATGAAATTCCATTGAAACCACAAGTACTTATAGAGCCATTTGAACAATGGACTCTTGAATTTGTGGGACCAATTAACCCTTCTTCAAATGGAAAGAAGTACATTCTAGTATGTACAGATTCTGTTACAAAGTGGGTAGAAGCAAAAGCAGTGGCAAGAGCAACAGAAGAAACAATGGTTTCATTCCTCTTTGAGGAATTCTTGTTAATATTTGGAGTTCTAAGACAGATTGTTACAGACCAAGGAGCATAGTTCACCTCTAAAATTGTCCAGAATCTTACAGAAAAGTA
The DNA here is from genome assembly GCA_034641835.2 of Pinus albicaulis. Lineage (NCBI taxonomy): Eukaryota > Viridiplantae > Streptophyta > Pinopsida > Pinales > Pinaceae > Pinus > Pinus albicaulis. Next base: position 1,305,038,865 of record CM076584.1, on the reverse strand, counting down.
TAAAATCAAACACAGAAAGTCTACTCCATTCCATCCGCAAGCAAATGGACAAGTAGAGTCCACTAATAAAGTCCTGGAAAATATCATGACAAAGACATTTCAAATGAACAAAAAGGATTGGTCAGAAAAGTTAAGAGATGCATTATGGGCATACCGAATTACATGGAAGAATACAACTAGATTCAACCCATATCAGTTGGTATATGGTAAGGAAGTTTTGTTACCAATTGAATTTCAAATTCATACATTCAAACTTGCAGCATAATTGAGATTGGACCTGTCAGAATCACAACAACAAAGAGTCATGCAATTAAATGAACTAGATGAAATCAGACAACAAACAATTGAACATACATCACTAGTGCAACAACAGAGAATACAATGGCATGACAAATTTATCAAAAATAAAAATTTTCATAAAGGAGACTGGGCATTAATTTTTAACTCCAAGTTCAAAAATTTCAAAGCAAAGTTTACAACTCATTGGCTTGGGCCATATGAGATAGAAGAAATATTTGACAATGGATGAGTTAAAATAAAAACAATTGATGAAGCAACAATTTCATTTCTAGTTAATCGACATAGGCTTAAAGTCTATAATAAACCTATCAATAAAGAGGAATTTATAAAAAGAGTCTCAATAGAAAATAATATGGAAATAATGGAACATCATAGTGATATGCCTTCCTTACTTCCAGAATAAAAATAAAAATAAAATAAAAAATAAAAATAATAAAGGAGTTTGGTTGTGAAAATCTAGGAAACTGGCACAATACAAACTCAAATTCATATCGGAAAACCAACTTTTTTAGCCAATATGAATTCCCTATTTTGTTTTACTTTTTCTTCAATTTCATTTTGTAGAAATCATCCTCCAAAATTCCAAGACTTGAGGACAAATCTCAAAATAAGCAAGGGGGAAGATTCATAATAAAACTATGCAAATAGTTTAAGCAGCTGTATTGCAGAAGGTACCGGAAACATCATTCAAATATCATTGCAGAAGGGACTTGAAACAACATCAAATATCATTTCAAAAGGGACCTAAAACAACATTCAAATATCATTATAGAAGGAACCTGAATATAATCAAATATCATATGATTGCAGAAGGGACCTGAGACATCAATATTCATCAGAAGGGACCTAAATCAATATCAGATGCAAAAATATTTTGAAACATCATAATCTATATCAAGAGGATCCAATAAGCAGATACATGCATATATATTCCATCAGAATTCATCTTTGAAGAACTATCATCATTAAAAATTCAAGTGTTGACTAACTAACAAAGGACATCATCAACGAGCATTGACATTGAGCTATTAAGCGCGGTAGGAGAGTACTATAAGTGTAAAAAGTGTTCTTAAAACCTTTGATTTTGAATTTTTTTCTAGGATTGTTAAACTAATTTAACTGGATATGCAATACTCATTTCATGAATTCATCATCCTATTAAATTATCCTACCTACATCCTACATCATATTACATTATCCTACCTACTTCCTACATTAAAAACATTACATTAACTCATCCTACTCATTACATTAAACTCATCCTACCCTCATCATAATTCATTATCCTACATCCTATATTATTTCATCATAATCCTATATTAACATCATATACTCCTACATTATCCTCCTACATAAGCATTTTTGATCAAAAATTGTGGCTCAAATTTTTGCCTCATAAGGAATTGCCTACAAAACCAAAAAGGAGTTAGTGTCATTATAAGATAAATTTGGTTTTGAAATGACCTATGTATATGGTCATTTCAATTTTTTTTTAATGATGAGCATATAAAAATGGAAAACATAGGAATCGAAAGGCAAACATCTAAAATATAACATGCAATATGAAAACATGCAAAAGGAATAAAAAGATAAATGCATGATTGCAAATACATGCAATAGTAGGCATACAAAGAAATGAATGAAGCCATGATGAAGAATGTACATAACAGGGTGTGGGTAATACAAATATTATGGTGACAAGACAAGCATGTAAACCCATGGAAGGAAGAATGTACATGAAATGGAGAACGCAGTCAAACTGTGACACATAGGCAGCCACGAGTACAAAAGTCAGAGTATGAGTGGGAGCGATAAGCGGTAAAAAAATTTTCAAACAAACAATCCAAGCTCTGTGTAACGCTCTCTTCCACCATCATAGTAAAAACCAAGCTCTGCGTAATACTCTCTTCCACCATCACGATAAAAATTAAGCTCAGAAGGTGAGAGCAACACTGTGAACTCACACAATGTAAGAAGAACCATTGTGGAAAGAGAAACATGCAGGAGAAACACAAAAATCGAAGAGAGGTCTGCGTAAGTCAGAGAAGCCCTGAACAAAGAAGAAATTGCATAAGAAATAGGTGAGGAAATTGAGAATTCTATGGAAAAATAAGGAGAGACACATCAATTTTAATGAGGAGATTGAAGGCTGAGATTTCCTCTGTGCCAAGTTGACTGTGCTTCCCAAAAATATCCAAAAATTCCGCAAGTGAAGTGGTAAGAATCAATCCTGGATTTATATCAGTAGTTAAACGAGTTCAAAGGGTAGTTAAGGTCGAGATGTTGGTTAAGATGTGTCATTATATGAGGGAGTAAGACTTCAGTTCTGGATTTGAAAACCCTGCCACCATTAAACATACCTTTCCACCTGTGTCATTTATGATTCTTCAAAGATGTTGAGAGGAGTTTTAATTAAAATGGAATTGTTTGACATAGGAAGACAAGCCTTTACTTAGAAACTTCTACAAGTCTTCTTCCAGTTAATCAAGGATCAGGTATTCTAGTTCAATTTTATTCATGCATAATTGTAGAAATTGTTGCATACGAAAACACAAAGAGTCCTCATGCATAATTGTCAAAATGAAAACACAAAGAGTCCTGTTTCATATACACAGTGAGAAATTTTTAAAAAAGAGAAGGGATTTCCTTGAACAAATGATTGCAAACAGAGATTGAGGCACGATTTTGAAGAGTAGTAAAACATTGTCTAGATGTATTTATGGTCTTGGTCTTTTACACAATGAATTTTTTATCAATTTTATAAAACATAGGACTTCTTTTTGGTATCATTTACAGTAGAAGAGAGGAAATTGAAGAAGTTTCAAGCAAGGGAATAATCTCATTTTTTTTCAAAAGAGCTTCAGAAATTAGGTAAGCCTATGTAATATTCCAAAATGGAAAAGACAGGAATATAGAACATACGCAGTATTCCAAATAAATCAAAACAAGAACATAGCAAAAAAATCTGGAAAATGTCGGAAATATGCTGCAACTGGAAAGTACATTAAGACATCATAATCTATGAGCAGAAACAACTGGGTCATATCATTATAATCAACAGCAAAATAAAGTACACAGTGCTCCAAAAGGAATGCACTTAAGCCACAAGATGGCTGAAATACACTAAAGAAAACTAACATTGCAAATGTGTGCTGCTACTGCTGGAAACTACTGCTACTGGTAAGAAGAACCATGTGCAGGATGCTGTTGGAGTGCTCCAAATGATCTGGGATTTTAACCACGGATTCTACTCAAAATACCCAGAAAAAACCATAAATGGTTTGGCCAAATTTTAACTTTGGATTTTCGGCCCTTTTTGGGTTGCACACTGCACCCCTACTGGCTAAGTTATGCACTCCCTGAAGACAACTGTTGATATGGGACTGAAAAATGATCTATCAGATGCAAAAACACCCAAGAAACTCAATACATGAAGGGCTGATCCCTTCTCTTTATCTCCAAGCTAGAAGCTTGAGATCTAGCTCCTCCTTCCTCTGCTCAAGTTGCAGCTGCACAATGCACAACTGCTGGAATGAACTACGTTGTTAAGAGGGCTGAAGATGTAGCCTGTTGCTAGGTGATGATTTATATCTCACAGCTGATGGAAATGATCTCTCCAAAGTGAGGGAAAGACCCCTCATAGGATTCCAAGCTGAAATGCTTGGAACTTTCTTCCTCCCTTAGATATGCCTAACTGAACTACACAATTCCTAAAGGAATTTCTGCTGCATGGAGGTGTAGAAATGATGGTGTGATGCCAGATGTATCAATTTTGATCTCAGAAGACTAAAATGAAGCACAATATGAAAGGGATAATCCCTACACCAGTTCCTTAGTTGGAATGCTAAGAACTACCTCCTCCTCTCAAACCCTAAGACAAGAATGCGTAATTCCTAAAGTTGTATGTGCTACAGAGAGGGGCTGGATGTGGCACCAATGCTGGATGATGAGTTGCTGCTCGAAAAAACCTTCCCAGAGCAGGTACTCGAAGTCCCCCATGGGTAATGGTGGGATTCTCGCTCGGGAACACCCATGTGTTAAACAACACACCAGACTTAGCTAAACACCTGAAGCATGCAAAAGAGTGTCAAATGAAAATACAATATCAAATTCCAGACTGATTTTCTTTGCTGCCCTCATATTCCTTATATGGTTGTGAGCCTTCCCTAGCCTTGGCCCACCTCATAACTGCACTGCACATGTGGCCACTATTCTCCATGAAGACTGCGCTGTCTCTCCATGATCTCCATGATCTCTGCATTTACTTTCCACTCCTCAATCATGTGTGCATTTAATGCACCACTCCCTCCATCACTTCATCATTATTTCTCTATGATATTACTTTATCTCCATGATCTTCCTCATCAATTCTGAATGATCTCCATTCTTCCTGCATTAATAAGCTATTCCACTACAACATAATGCTAATCTACTATCTAATTAACCTACATACATACACCAAAAGTGGATTTTATTCATATATGGGGTTTATGGGTCCCTCCACCCTTTTATTTATTTTCTTAATTAAGAAAAGTAAGAACTCTAATATTACAATAATCTGATGGAAAATTTGGAATATTACAACCTATTTACCATGATAATTATCCTAGAATTGCATGAATAAAAAGATAAAGGGTATCTATATTTTTGTTTATTCATGATGAAGATGATAACTGTATAAAGATATATTAATTGGTATACAGAGCACAAAAAAATGAGAACAAAAATTGAGCCAAAAGAATTTAAGTTAGAGAACTGGGGGAAAGAAACCATAGAAAGACTATATCAAGCAAGATTGATAGGGTTTCTTCATAAGTTTAATGGAAATAATGATAAAATAACCTAGGAATTCATAAATCATTATGAAAATGGAAAAACAAGAGTGGGTGAGCTCTCCATACCACTAAACCCAAAATTTCTCTCACAAGTACTAGATCTTCTTTTGACTGGAGATGAATGTCACAAAGTTTACACTTCAAAGAGAAAGGATGGACATTCTTCCTAGAAAAAAAGGGAAAGGGATCCCTGATCAAAATGATAGAGGGTGTTAAAAACAAAACTGAAGCAAAGGAAGCAAACACTTATCATCAAGGGCTCATTAAAATACTTGTGGAAAATCAGGTGAGAAACAAGGAATTGGTTTGGAAAGAATTTTTGGTTCAAAATCACCTTGAGGAGCAAACAACAAACGAAAAATTTGAACAAATGCATCTGACAAGGAGCATTATGAACTCTCCTATTTATCCTAGGACTAGATCAAAGAAAAATCAGGATAGTGTCATGGTTGAAAAAGAAAGACCCTTCCTATATGTTCCTAGGAAGCCTAGGAGGAAAATAAGAGAAGATCCAAGTGAGAAAGAAAAAGACCCAGAGATAGAAATTGTTGAACCTCAAAGAAAATCATAACAAATTAATGAGATATTACAAAGGATGGAGAGAGATGTCCAAGAAGAACCTTTGGAGAGAGACTCCTACTTTGAAAATTCTTGGGTAGGAGCTACCTCATCACATTCATTTGCTAAGGAGACTGTAGGAGAAGAAAGAGAGCTACATAAAGAAGAACAACTTAAGAACATAGAAGATTTGACAAGAGAGTTGGAGGCAAAAAAATCTTGGAAAGGAATTTGAAGAAAGAGAATAAGATGAACAAATAAAACAATAAAAATCTAATCAAATCAAATGAGAAATTGACCAAGAAACTTGGTAAGCTTGAAACAAAGAACATCCTTATCTATAAACAAGCTTATAGGTGGCTCAATGAGAAGAAAACATGGCAATACGAATATGAGTGACAGAAGGTAAAGGCTACCATCTAAAAGGAAGGAAAGTATTAAGGTATTGATTTTCTTCTTTAGGCTACACAAAAAGAGACTACATGATCAGGAAAAGTGGGCACATCATCACTCAGAAGATCAAAGAGAAGAAAGCAACCATGAGGACATGCTTGAAGATCAGCAAGGGGGAGATGTTGGCCCTCAATTTTGGTCAAATTTTCTTATAAAAATCGACCTAATTTCCATCATATTCCACCTTATATCATCCATATATGCCTCATTTTGACCTTATTATGCATATTCAGGTAATTAAATTAAGTTTTTCAATTTTTAGAGATTTTTGTAAAAATTGGGTTTTAAGAGTATTTTTGGACTGCATTGAAAATTCCCATAGTAGCTTCATGGAAGTCATATGTGCAGGACACCTGGGCACGAGCTGAGCATAGATTTTTAAATCTTGGGAACCACGGGTGGAAAAACACCAATTGGTTCGGTCAAACTGGGCGAAAATAGGCCCCAGTAAAAACTGGTTAAACATGACCTGTCTTTCAGAAATCCATAGGAAAAAGGGAAAAATTAGTATTTTTTGGGATTTTCCTGATTTTGTGAAACTGAATAGATGAGTTCTACCTAGATGGATGGGATTAGGATGGATAGGACTGTCAGAGACATTATAGCTCATGTTTGTTTATTATTTTCTTATTTAAACCAAGCTTATGAACCATTAAAGCATGTAGAATTTGTACAATTTTGTATTAAGAATCTTAAAGACTTGGAGATAATACGAAGAACTAGTTCCATTTTCTATTTACTGTTTATGCTGTGGATGATTGCTTAAGTTTTTTGTAGCTGAGAAGTTATTCAAGTGTGCAAGGCAAGGGTGGAGGGCCCCCACACCAAGCTTAGTACACTTTTTGGCTAAATTAGCATAATTTTCATGAACTAGTTTTGCTTCAGATTTATTTAGTCATTTATATGTGTGAAGATATTTCTTATGGTTGCTGGATGATTATTAGTTTAATTCTAATTTTCATATGAAGCAAAAAACAAGAATTTAAGTTAAATTATCCTTCTGTTTGATCATGAACAACAACTAAAATTCATCCTCTTTTTCTTGCTTGAGTTATTTCCTGAATTTCTATTTTTAATGTGCAATGGTAACAATGATGGAATAGAATTGTAAAGAAGGACAACCTGGACCTCCCAAGTTAGAAGCCTCTTCTCCTAATTTTTATACATGATAAAATATTGTTAATAAATTATTTGGTTTATCGTCATGATGGTAGTATTGTGGGGAAGGACAATCAAGATCTCCTAAGTTAGGAGCCTCTTCCCTCACTTGTTACATATTGAATGCGAAACTACTTAGTTAGATTTTATATTTGTAATATGAATTTCCATAAATCTTGGAATTTAGAATATATTTGTAATATGAATTTCTTTCAAATTCTACACTTTGTCTTCTAAAATTGACTACATTTGAAATCCATATATTTTGGACATGCTTCCAAGCCTACAAACCCGGATTGATAATTAAAATATATGTGTTATTTTACCTAGTAAATTGACCTAACAATGACCTGTACATTACACGTTCATGATGTATTTTAAAGAATTCTTGTTATGGCTAGGCTTGGTTATGCCAAGTCCTTGATCAAGTTTTGGGCAGTGGTTTGGATTTTAGCCCTGAAAAAGTGGCTAAAATATGGCAGTCGCACGCACAAAATTGCCTGAAAAAGACTGTAGTCTCTCCCTTGCAGGCATTATGCATATGACTGGAGGATTTTAGTCACATGAATGCATGCTTGGGCATGCGACTGGGGGTTTAGTTTAGTGAAAAGAAATTTAACTCGGGGGTTGGACACCTAAGGTGGTTGTTTATCCCGTGAGGGTCCTGTAGCTCTTGAGGAAGGTTAGTTTGGTTTTGGTTTGTCGATTCCACTTCCTTAACTATACTTGGGGAGTTGAATCATATCATAGTAAATCTTTGTCACATATTTACCCCGGTGGACTGATTAGCTTGGGTAAGTGTTTGAGGAGGGCGTTATAGGGTGGTATCAAAGCATGGTTGTGCTCTCTTTGGGTAACATTTGATACTACACGGTTGTATCAGAGAGGGTTTCGTTCTCTTTGGGTGATGTCCGGCTTTAGTTCTCTTTGCGTGATATTTGATGCCCCAAGGTGGTATCAGAGCATGGTTCAACCCTTGGACTGAATGTTGGAATGTGTTCGTCTTGCATGCATGTAGTTTGTATATGTGCTTGTTATGTATGCATTGTTATGGTCATTGTTACAGTTGTGTTGTCATGTAGAATTTGATGATGTTGTGGTTGGGATGTGTTTGTCATGAATGAATTTTGGTTGTATATGCATTTGTTATGCATGTCAGTGTCTATATGTTGTTATGCATGCATTGTCATGGTTATGGCTATGCATGCATGGTAGGTCAGGCATGCATTGTGGTGGTCATTATGTAGTTTATGTAATTATGATGTTTTTGGTATGTTATGATGCTAATGTGTTGGATGAGATAGAGCAAGAGAAGAAGATTATTAGAGCGAGGTTGCAGCACTGGACCCCATGGTAAGAGCAGATCTTCATACAAGTTTTGTATGTATGGCATGCAGGTATGTTGATTAATGGTTTTTATATACATTATGGTTATGTATATGCATGACATCCTATTGTTGTTGTAGTTACATGCATGATAGATGCTAGTTCATCAGTGTGTTCATATGCATGTGTATCAGTCAGTCATGCATGGAAGTGATTTGTTCTTATATGCATTGCAGACATACACATGATGATTATGGTCATAACATTTGGGATCTTGATGTTCTATGTATCATGCTAATTTGGATCGGCCTGTGCAAATTTTTAGGGCTATGATATTAAGGTATGAGTCAATATGATTGTGATATTGTGCCATACTAATCTGGACTGACTTGTGCATATGTGATAGCCTCCCCCGAGATACATTGAGGCATGAGTTTGATTATGTCGTCTAGTGGTGTTTGAATGTTTGATTATGTCATCTATTTGGTGTTTGATTGTTTGGTGTCTATTATGTTGTCTATTTGTTGTCTGAATGTTTGATTAATTGCATGATATGATTATGTGTCTGTAATATTGCATGAAGGAATGATCTTGTTTTGAGATGGTTGAACTAACACAGATATATGTTGAGGTAGTTGATATGCACTTGAGTGTAAGTGGGTGCTATTTGTAGTAGTAAGACTAATTATTGTTACTTTATGATGACATGGATATTAGTCTTGGTAAAAGTTGATTTGAAATAAACAAATACGATGTCTTGATATTTGGAACATGTGATTGACATGTGTGAATAATTGTGGGGAAATATGCTTGGAATTAGCGTGACAAGGTAATAGTTGATTTGTTTATATAAATAACAGTTGGGTGATGTGATAGCATGCCATGAGACTCAATTTCAGTAAGGTAAAAGGTAAAAGAAAGGAATTGGGTAAGGATTCCTTTGGCTATATTTGGAAACCACAATTCAAAATGAATAAGTGCTTTGCATGGATACAGGAAGTCTTCTTAACCTTGATTTTGTCAAAGATTATGTGGGTATGTGCTATATTCATGAACATGTATTTGAAATGTACATTATCTAGCTTCTATTTATAACTAGATTCGTAAAGGGAATTAGAGTCCCTTGAGAGATGGAATGGACATGTTTAGTTACAAGGAAACATGCTTGACATAATAAGATAAGGTAACTAGTATATTGATATGTTTATTTAGGCACTGATAGTTGTGTCTTTATCACAGTATGATATAGGGAATTGCATGGCAAAAGAGACTGCCATGAAACCTTGAAGAAGTCTCAGGTTGATCTTTCCCTTGGAAGCACTGGGAACCCATGGGGGGTTGAGTCATGGTGTTTGTTGCCAGTTTTATGTTTTTGGTTCTTTGTGACTTGTTTTTGTTTGACTTGCAGTTTTTTTTATGTCTGGTGCATAGTTATGCCACTTTGTTTGTGGCATCATAATGTTATTGGTTTTCATGGTTTTCTTCTTGGTTTTTTTTGGTTCTTTCCTTTTATGTTTTGAGGGCCTTGAGGATTGGTTGGGAAGAAATTTAATGGAGCTCAGGGAGAGTTGAATGAAATATAACAGGAAAGGTAAGACTCGTATGAAGCCAGGTGCACATATAAGGGTAGTTGAAGGCAAGAGTATGACAGTCGGTTGAGTCGGTTGGGTATATTGAGGTAAATGAACGATGGCAAGATAGTCATGAGAAAGGTAAAGTAAATGGATTTGAGGTGCCAGATGCCTTGGATATCTTGGGACTTATTGTTTTTTGTGCATGTTGTGCAAGGAAAAAGGGAGTTCTCTTAACCTTGACCTTATTATATATGGTAATTATGTTGTGATTATGATTATGATGATGTCTATATATGTATATATGTATGTAAGTATGTTGTTGTCTGACATGGTTGTCAGGGATCGTGACTATTTTATGTTTATTTTTATATGTATATATGTATGTATGTATGTCGTTTTCTGATAGGGTCATCAAGAATCATTATTATGGAGGAATGATTGCTTATGCATGTGAATGACATGAAGAGGTTCCTATTTTATGAGGAATCAAGTGGGAAGAGTATCCTTGAAAAATATCTGAGGTTAGTATCATGTGGATATTAATTGATATTATGTGATCATACTATGTCTATGTTTATGTTATGGACATGCTATGTTGAGGGATATATTAGTATAATGAAATTAGTAAGATCCGCAACATGCTGGGACAAGCATGGATGGTGGAAAGACACTAGAAGCAAGGTTTCTTGGTAGAGTGAGTGTGGTATCTGGATGTGCATTACTACTGTTGTATATATGTTGTACATGATGCACTTGTGATGTCGTGTGAATGTGTTGTCATGTATATATGGTGTTATGTACATTTTTTTTATGCAGTGCTATGTACAAATGGTGTTATGTACATGTTGTTAATGCAGTGTTAATGTAGTGTTATGTGTAGATAGTGTTGTGAACCTGTTTTTTATGCAATTTTGTGTACAAATGATGTTGTGCACATGTTGGATATGTGGTGTTGTGTGCATGTTGGATATGTGGTGTTGTGCACATGTTGGATATGCGGTGTTGTGCGCAAGTTTGATATGCGGTGTTGTGTACATATGGTATTCTGCGCATGTCAGATATGCGGTGTTGTGTACATATGGTGATTTGTGCATGTTGCATATGTGGTGTTCTGTACATATGGCGTGGTGTTCATGTTGTACATATGGTGCTATGTACATGTGGTGTTGTATATCATTGTACATGTGGTGTTATGTGCATGTGGTGTCATGCACGTATTGTACATGGGGAGTTGTGTACATGTCGTGCATGTGGTGTTGTGTACATGTGGTGTTGTGTACACGTTGTGTAGGTGGTGTTGTGTACATGTGTTATGTACACATTGTGCAAGTGGTATTTTGTACATTATTGTGCAAGTGGTGTTGTGTACATGGATACTGTGTAAATGTGGCACTCTTGTATATGTGGTATTGTGTGCATGTTGTACATGTTGTGTTGTGCACATGTGGTATTGCGTGCATGTTTTACATGTTGTTTTGTGTATGTGTGGTAATATGTGTATGTGCATTGCGTAGTCGTGGTATTGTGACATGTGTATTCGTTGTGTTGTACTTTGTGTATGTATATTTATTGTGTTTTACACCATGTTATAGGAAATTTTGTCACATCCAATCAAAGTGAGCCTCCTAATGGGATCAATCAGCATCCTATTCCCCTTGTCAATGATCTTGCACAAAGCCCTAAGCATGTACATTTCATCCCTCAAAATTTCAACCCTAAACTGCCCTTTCTGAGCTAGATTTAGGACCACCTCTCTCTGCAAGCCTACTGGGGTGTGCTCACCTACAGGTTTCTCCATTGTGGCTATCATTGGTCACTAGTAGGTTTCCCTCCTTTTCACCTGCGTTGGTTCTAGAATTTCGAGAGAATGATCGAGATTCTGGAAGCTTCACCTTCTAGGAGTTTCCAGAATTTATTTCAACTACTTACCTTGGATTTAAATTCAGATCTTATCCTACCCTACTTTGGAGTTTTCACCAGTTATCCTTTGATCCTATCCCTCCATCAAAGGTGGATATAAAGCCGATATTACATCTATCCATGTTGGTGACACTGACACAACTGAAACAAAAGTCCTTGAAACTTTGTTACTTGAGGTCACTAAACCTGAACTTCCTAAGTCAGACACTTTTTTCCCTAAGGTTATTGAACCTGAGGAGCCTCAAACATCCTCGCCTATTTCATCGAGACCTTCCTCTTCTCTTCGTTTGTCTCAAACAAAACCAATATATCTTGGGCCCGACGGTGAACCTCTTCCATACAGACTTTTGAGTATTGAAGATATCGCTCAAGATGAGCCTCGTCCTTCTACTCCTCTTCATTGGGAAGAACTTTATTTTTATCAATCCAAGCCTTTTCCATCTCTTCAAACTGTTAGCCCCCTATGAATTTTTTGACAATCAAGCAGGGGCTAATGTGTTTTATGAGCCTTCAAGGAATGCATTTCTCTTGAAAACACATCATCCTTGAAAGCTCTTTCATGCCCTCTGCCCTTTTATTATTTTCCTCTGCTGTTCCTAAGTCAATAAGCCTCACTGATTGTGAAAAATTGTGCTCCAAAAGGCCTTCATTTGCCCCTTGTACCCCTGCAGAATTCTCCATTTCATCCCTTTTTCCCCTTTTTCAAAGCCTCCCTTTTTACCCCATAAATCCCTCTCAAAATCCCCTAAAACCACCCATTTTACCTTTAAATCCTACACACACCCCTTGTTTGGTCTAATTCCCCCTTTTTTCCTCTATCATTACCCCTTTCTAGCCTCAAATTGCATTAAAAAGGGGCGAAAACCCATATTTGAACATATATGAGGCATAGCCCCCTTCGGCCAGCCCCCAAAACCGTTTTCCCACGTGACCTGGGTGCTAGAACCTGGCGCTAGCCCGAAAAGCGCTTATCGCAAATGTGTATCGGGAGCATTTTTAACCGTCGATCTATACAGATCGGACGGTCTTCGAAGATTCTATAATGTCCGTGGACCCCCCCGTTCACCCCTTCGATCACATCACAACCATCGATCTGATCCGCAGATCGACGGTCCATATTTCACCCGCCCCGGTGGTCGTGGCTTCAAACACTGTTAAAAAACCAGTGGTTTTTATCGCACTTCCTTTGGAAGGTGGGAAATATTTTTCATTTCGCAGCGATGCCATTCACCGCATGACACATGGCACCGAGCACTGTTTAAAAACCGCCCTCATCGCACATTAAAGTTCGGCGGTGGACCTGGTGCGATATGCGCATACACCATCCGATCTGGAGCTGTCCATCTAACGGTGATCGTGCCACGAAGTTGCATGTGAGTTAATCCAAGGCAAAAGGGACCCCTGGCCCGCCATCTGTCACCCTCCGACGCGTTTTCCACTGTCGATCTCCTCTTGAGATCGAACGGCTAGAATTAAACCCGTGCCCCGCCATTGACCGGCTCCCGCCACGTCACCCATTCCATGTGTCTTCATCGTATTTTCGTCCATCCTCTTTATATTTCATTCAAAGGTCAAATGTCCATTGTTTACGTTTAAATTTTGCCGCATTCCGCCAAATTTCACCAGGCCATTTTTCACCATTTCGCTGCATTTCCTACCCTCATCCTGCACTTTTCCACCGTTTCACCAGGCTCCACTGCCATCCTCATTATCCCCGCTGCATCCATCCTCCCCATGCATGGTTTTCCTAATGTGTTTACATGTTTTGCAGGGTTAGAGGCAGGCAGAAAACGCCATGGTTCATATGCGTCATTATTATGGCACATAATATAGAGAAAGGCCCGAGGAGGTGCAGAGGACGTAATGTTCATTAAAGGTACAGAATTCAACCGTGAAAAACTCCCCAACATCATTTATAGTTCAAATTTCGCGGACAGAGGCAATCATGGAATGAAAGAGTGTATCAGTAAAAAAGCAGAGAATTTAAGGCCTGTAATTGAAGATTTTGAGCCTTAATCTAATAATTTAAAGGCAAGGTACCAGATTGAAGACCTCATAAATCACATAGAAGGCCTAGGGCACACGAAATGATATATATCAGTGTCACCATCAGCAGAATGTTCCTATCCGCGAAAGGACGGAATGCCCATACATTTTTCATTCTATGCCGTGTCCTAGAGAGATTTTCTACCCTGACAACAGTCTTGATGCTATTAGCGCATTTGTTTCACAGTATGGCAGACCCTAGCATCATTATTCTACCTTTTTGATTAATTCACCAGAGTGCTACAACAAGTACATCAGAGGCATACAAGGAGTAAATTGCAAATTGACGAAGACCACTCTTTCATCCAAAGAGTACTGAAGATAAATGCCTAGAATTTAAAACAGAATGGGGCCTTGACCCTCTTCCTCTTTTGATTTTAATGCTAAATTTAGTTTTCCACCTACCTCCTCTGCTCCTCTTTCAGCTATAAATTTCATGAAGAAACTCATTGTAAGGGTTGTTGATTGGATATCTGAGAAATGCAAGCTGTTTTCTTTTGAGACATAGTCTCTGTGTAAAGTTGTAAGATAGGCCGAGGAAGATGTTTTCAGGCTGAATAACAAGCTGTTGGCAATGTTGTACATGATTGGTGTTGCTCTTTAATATGACAAGAACATTTCTTTGGATCCTGATCTAAAGTAGCGGTGATGTTTTTCTATCTCTGTATTTGTTTTACCTTGTAGTTCATTTCATTTCATTTCTTTTGGCATGCATTAGAAATCTGGCATAGGATTTACCCTTGTTAGGTACCCTATGTTTCTACTCTCCCCGCCTTAAATGTTTTATACTGTATGTGCTATATGAGGATTTATTTCAAGCTAATTTAACCAGTGTAATGGTCTGATATATTGCTAGCTGATGTATGAATTAATGAAATCTGTCCTTATATGTTCTTGTTAGGATTTAATTGAATGAATTGGGATACTGGGAGTTTTATAACTGTGTCTCTATCTCACTAGGATATTTTTCAATTAATTAAACCTTTCTAAGTTCCCTTAAGCTGGATGCCAAAGCATTGAGAGTTAAAAGTCTCTCTCTGATCTCAGGTTTCCACCTTTGTGTTTAGATCTTTTATGTTTCCTTGTCTAAAGAGTTAACCTTTTAGATTTTAGATCACAGGTTGTCCAATGGCATGTCCTTTCCCTAGATCTGATTCCTAAAGGGTCACCTTGGAGGTTTCCTTTCTTTCACCTTCTCTCTTACCTTTTCAAACCACACTATCATCTCTAAGATCCAATGCTTTAGATGACTAGCCCAACTGAAAGCCTGCATGTTGAATAACAAGTAAACCCTTTCCTGACTCCATTTCCCAATGGTCTTGAATGTTCTCTGAATTATATTTCCTTTGCCCTAGACCCTCTTTTCTCAGCCTTGTCTCATACTGAACCCTTCTTTCCTGATTCCCAACAACCAAAAAAACAAATCAAACAAACAAACCTTGTGCCCATAACTAGCCTAATATCTTAACACTTGAACTTCAAAGACATAAAAACTTTGTTTATATAGAGAGATCCCTCTCTGGACCCAGGAGGGCTATATCTTGAGGTTTGAAAGTGGTTCCGATGTTGTCTCATCTTTTGGTCTTGCCAATCTGGCCAAAACATGGGAACCTCAACATAATGGCGACTCCGCCGGGGAACTTCTGAATATTTTCCATCTTACTACATCACAAGAACCTCAAAAACCTACAACTCTGGTTAGGTTGGAAGTTAAACACTCCTATTCTCAAATCAACCTCTATACCACTTGTTGTGTTTTCTCCCACACTCTTAGACAGAGTCTGGAAAGGGCCAGGTAGCCTCCAGATCTCATCCTCTTTCAGAGGTGAAATATCTGGTAAATGCCCTCCCAGTCCATCTCTGGTTAGAGTTTGCTGTGTTTTGAAGATATCCCTGAAAAGGGACATTACATAAGCACTGTGGTGGATAGTGTACTTCCTAGAAGCATCCTAAACCTTCCACCTGGCGACTCCATAGTTCCCTAAAGATCAAAAGACTCCACTGGGAGACCAACCTCCACAACAACATCATCCATAATAGAAGTAACAAGTGAGGTTAAGCTGCTTGGTTTGAAAACAACATTCTGGCTTCAAGAGCCATTCACACAAGAGCTTATCCTGACCCAAACCCACCTGGAATAGTTGATAACCCTGAGAGTATCATTAAGAAATCTCCTACATCCAGAAAACCAACTATTTATAGACACATCCATAGAGCTAAATCTACACCAGAAGAGTTTGCAGCTCTATCAGACCCATTTTTTGACCTAGATTTTCAAAAAAGTTTAACTAGAACTAGGTCATTCAATGCTCTAGACCAGCCAGACCTTGATTTTTATGGTTCACCACCTCAAAGTGGTAAACAAATCAAGGAAATATAGGCCCCTCCATCTACACCTCCTGATATTCACTTCATTCAAAACTTGGGGTTCTGCCACCCTAAATCTGCTCAAAAAACTTCTGTTGGTCCTAGTATTCCTGTCATCCATATACCAGCTGCTCAAGCCAACCCGTTACCTCATCAAAATACCATCATGGCAGCCTGGTATGCACCTCTGGTTTTACCCCAACCTCTAGTACCCTTACCCAATTATTATCAATCAAAGATCCCACACTTCACTGTAAAAGAGTCTACCACAGCTCAGAGCCATGTAGATAGGATGGAAGATTCTTTTGACTACATGGAAATAGATGATGATACAGTCAAAATGAGAATCTTTACCCAAAGCCTAGGAGGTGATGTGAAGAAATGGTTCAAAGGCCTACCTCCTAATAGTATCCAAGATCTTCCTGCTTTATATCAGACCTTCATAAACAAATGGGAAGTTAAGGCCAAACCTCTCCAAATCCTAGCAGAATACAAGAACCTAAAAAGAAATGTAGGAGAGAGTGTCCATGACTACTCTACAAGGTTTTACAGTGTTTACAATGCTCTCCCTCCACACATGAAATCTCCCCAAGGCATGGCTCTAGTGAAATATCCTAAGGGTTTTGATGCTGACATGGCCTACCAGCTTAGGGAGAGGGATTAGAACACATTGGAAGATATGCAAAAAGGAGCAGTGAGTGTAGAGGCTAATCTGATTGAGAAAAAAACAAGATTGAGAGCTGAGAAAAGGGTGACATATAGAGATGACAATGTAGCTTCTACATCTGATCCCAATTATGACTGTCTATCTAAAAACATGGAAAAGCTACAAAAAATGATGGAAAAAATGGTTGTCATAGTTAGTAATCAGAATAGAAACCAAAATCATAACCAGAACCAGAACTTTAGAAGAAACAATACCACTCCCAACAGACAAAGAGAATCAGATCAACAGGTTATACCCCCATTTCAGGAAAAAATTCTGGATGAAGATGAGGGAATCATAGAAGAGTCTAAGGGAACCACAATAAACATGTTTGAAATATAAAAATCAATCCACAACTATTCCACAGAGGAAGATCAACCCTCATCCTCATACTGGGATGAGGAAATATTATAATCTGAGGATTACTGACTTGGATTTGAAAATGCCATTATGCAGTTCAGAGAACAGTATGAACTTAGAAGCAAAAATAGCTTAGACAATTCCAAACCCAAAACTTCTGAGATCACCATTAAGAAAAGGCCAGAGAAAACTTCTAAAGTAACTGCTGAAAGTAACAAATCAGTGGTTGAGAGGTCTGGGAAAAACAAAGAGAAAGACAACCAAAACACTAAAAAACAAAGTCAACCAACTAGCAGCACTAGCACTACAGTTAGCACTCCTGATAAAACAGTTCCTAACCCTGTACATAATGAGAATCAGCACACTGATTCAGCCACTAAGGCAGTGGCTAATAAAATAGAGTTGAACATTCCAAAGAGTCAGTCCACTTTCAATTTGGAGAGTGAGATTGCTAAAATTAAAATCTCTGTAGCACTCTCTAAGCTGGCCACTCAGGATGTATATAAAGGCCAAATTTTGAAAGAATTAAATCTAGGGGAAAATAGTGACACTGTCAATTTGAGTGATGATCAACCAACCCTTTTTTTTGGTCCAAAGATAGAAGGAAAGTTTCAGGAAGGGGTAGTACCACCTTTTTATATCAGTCTCAATATCCATGAAAAGATCCTTCAAAATGAAATGCATGACTTTGGGGAATCACACAACCTAATGCCTAAGGTAGTTATGGAAAATTTAGGCCTAGAGATAACCTGACCCTACAAAGATTTATATTCATTTGACTCTAGCAGAGTAAAATGCTTGGGCCTAATCAAAGACCTGTGTGTAAACCTTACCCAGATCCCTGCAAAATGTATGGTTATGGATGTTGTAGTGGCAGATGTGCCACCTAAGTATGGCATGTTATTATCGAGATCATGGGGAGCCAAGCTGCAAGGTACAATGCAGATGGATGGGGCATATGCCACAATCCCTGTTTTTAGCCAACTTAGAAGACTGTATAGAGAGGCACAAATGAAATTCCTGGTCAGCAGCCCTGAAAAACCTGAAAATTCACCTTTATACTCTATACACACAGATCTTGACTCCTTAATCCTTTGTAATGATGAATCCTTATAGGGTCCAGAATTCAAAAATAGAGATACAAACAATGAAATAGAGCCTATAGATTTTAACATAATGGCTACTCTAGACTCAGAAGAAAACGATGTAGAAACCTATGGGCAGTGCACTAAAAATGAAACTCAGAGTGAACAAGAAATAAAATGCAGTCAAATGATTAGTCACCCTTCACAAGCTCATACACCACACCAAGAACAAAATGATGTTAAGCCCGAGAGCAAACCTTTATGGGAAATGAATTTCGATGGGTCATGCACCAATAGAATTGCAGGAGGAGTGTGGATACATAATACAGAGAGTGACTACGCAGAGAGCCATGCCTGTAAACTGCACTTCAAATGTACAAATAATATCGCAGAGTATGAGGCTCTTATCCTAGGCTTGAATCTGTTGAAAAAATTAGGAGCCCGTAGGATAGCTGTGCATGGAGACTCTGAGCTAATCATAAAACAAGTAAATGGTGAATATACAGCTAAACACCCTAGGTTGAGAGCATATAGGAATGATGCCATGGATTTATTGAAGTCCTTTGTAGAATACGAACTGGTGTTTCTCCCTAGGAGTCAGAACACAATTGTAAATGGAGTAGCTTGCATGGCTAGTTCATATCACAAACCTCCCAGTGACCAAAAAATCATCATTCAGACCAAATTTAGACCTGTAGTGCCGGATAATGAAAAATACTGGCAGGTCTTCGAGGGCGATAAGCAGATTGAAGATTTCCTGGTAGGCAGGAACGAGTTTGAGTTTTCTCATTCAGACTCGAAATCTGACGATAGCTGCCTAAGTGAAGAACCCCCAGACAAGGAAAAAACACCCTGTAACATAGAAATAAACATGTTAAATGAACAACTTGGAAATCCAAACGAAGTTTGTGAAAACGCAGATAGTGAGGAAGTAGAGGTGCTGCAGGCCAAAGATAAGAACATACCCCAAGGTCTGGCACCTTTAGAAGATCTGTTTGACTTTGATGATGTAGCAAAAAAGCCCACTATAGAGCACTTAGACTCCGATGTTGAGGAATGCAACATAGGCACTGAAGATAAACCCAAGATGATTAAATTGGCTAAGTCCCTGCATGCAAACATGAAAAAGAAATACATTGACCTATTCAAGGAATTCATTGATGTGTTTTCATGGAGCTATGAGGACTTAAAGGCTTATGACACAAACATTATACAACAAAAAATACCTTTGAAAGAAAATCAGAAACCCTTCAGACAGAAACGTCGCAAAATTAACCCAAAAAAATTGCCTGCAGTAGAAAAGGAAATAAAGAAAATGTATGAGGCATGAATAATAGTTCCTGTGAGGTTCTCTGATTGGGTCTCAAATCTTGTAGCTGTGAGAAAGAAAACAGATGAGATCAAGCTGTGCATAGATTTCAGGAACCTTAATAGAGCCTCACTTAAAGACAATTACCCTTTGCCAAAAATGGAACACATTCTTTAGAAGGTAGTAGGCTAAAAAAGGATCTCCCTGTTAGATGGTTTTTCAGGTTACAACCAAGTTTTAGTACTCCCAGAAGACCTACTCAAGATTGCTTTCACCACTCCATGGGGCACTTTTATGTATGTAAAAATTCCCTTTGGACTGATGAATGCTGGTGCAACCTTCCAACGAGCAATGGACATAGCTTTTTTGGATGAAATAGGACACTTCATTGTCATCTACCTAGATGACATAACAGTCTATTCCAAGACTGATGAAGAACACCTAAAACATCTGAGGAAAGTGTTTGAAAAATGTAGAAGGTTTGGTTTGTCATTGAATCCTAAAAAGACTGTATTTGGGCTACAAGAAGGTAAGCTCCTTGGCCACATTATATCTAAGAAGGGAATTAAGATAGACCTACGAAGAGTTGAGGGAATACTACAAATCACACACCCAAGAAACATTAAAGAATTACAGTCCTTCATTGGGAAAATTAACTTCTTAAGGAGGTTTATTCCCAACTTAGCTGAACACCTCAGGAATATGATAAACATGTTGAAGAAAGGTGTAGGAATTAAATGGACTGTTGAGGCTAAGAAATATTTTGAGTCAGTTAAGCTTGCACTCACCCAGGCTCCTGTCCTAATCAGCCCTGATTTCTCAAAAGATTTCCTGATATTTTCATTTGCCTCTGAGCATACAGTGGCTACATTTTTACTGCAGAAAAATATAGAGGGAATGGAACAACCCATTTATTTCTTCAGCAAAGCTCTGAGGGATGCACCCTTGAAATAAAACATAATGGAAAAACAGGCCTATGCCTTGGTTAAGGCCTTGAAAGACTTTAGGGTGTACATACTACATTCCCACACCATAGCATATGTGCCAAACTTAGTGGTAAAAGAAATTTTGTCCCAGGATCCTGATGGAAAGAGGGGAAAATGGATTGCTGTAATATTGGAGTATGACCTTGAGATAAAACCTACCAAACTGATCAAAGGTCAGGGCCTAGCTCAATTAATGGCTGAATCAAATCTAAAAGCCCTTGACATTAACATGATAGATGCCTTGGATGAGCAGAAAGGATTTGATCCCACTGCTGAGGAAAAGTTTCAGAACTCTCCATGGTATTCTGACATTCTGTATGTGCTCACAAACCTCAATGCCCCCCTTGAACTATCAAAGACTAAGGCCAGAATTCTAAAGCTAAAAGCCAGAAACTATTGCATCATGAATGAATGTTTATATTGGAAAAATACAAATGGCTTATTGCTTAAATGTTTGCCTAAAACTGAAGCAGAAAGGATTAAGCAAGAGTTCCATGCAGGAGAGTGTGGAGGCCACCTGAACTGCAAAGCCACTGCTACTAAAATAATCAGAGCTGGCTATTATTGGCCTACACTTTTCAATGACATCTATAAGATGATAATTGCCTGCCATAAATTCCAGATTTTCGAAAGCAAAATAAAGCTCCTACCTTTACCTCTACAACCCATCATTGTTGAAGGTCCCTTTATGCAATGGGGCCTAGATTTCATAGGAGAAATACACCCTGATTCTTCTGCACAACACAAATGGATCTTAACAGCCACAGATTACTTCAACAAGTGGATAGAGGCCATACCTACTAGGAATGCCACAGATTCAGTCATCATTAGGTTCCTAGAAGACCACATCCTCTCTCGGTTTGGCTGCCTAAGAAAAATAATCACTGATAATGCTGCTGCTTTTGGATCCAAGAAAATGATTGATTTTTGTCACAGGTATCAAATAGCACTTGGTCATTCAACTGCTTATTACCCACAAGGTAATGGGTTAGCTGAATCTTCAAACAAGAGCTTGGTAACCATCATCAAAAAACTGCTTGAAGAGAATAAAAAGTCATAGCATAACAAGTTAGTGCATGGTTTGTGGGCTGACAGGCTTACAACAAAGAAATCCATTGGCATGTCACCATATCAGCTTGTTTATGGAACATAAGCAGTTTTTCCTACCAGCCTTGGGGTACCAGTAATTAAACTTGTCCAAGAGATTCAAACAGAAGAAGACAGCATGGTAAGGAGGATAAACCAAACAATTCATCTCCAGCAAAAAGGGGAAGAGGTCTATAACAGAGCTATCAAAGTTCAAGAAAACATAAAGAAGTTTTTTGACAAAAGAACAAAAGCATGTGACTTCAAAATGGGAGATAAAGTTCTGAAGTGGGACTCAAGGAGAGAAGACAAAGGAAATCATGGCAAATTTGACAGTTTGTGGCAGGGTCCATACATCATCCAGGCCACTGTGGGTCCAAATGCCTTTTTTCTACAAGAATTAGATGGTACAGAGCTATTTGGGGGTCCTGTCAATGGCAGGATGCTCAAACACTACTTCTGCTGGTTTCCAATTTTCAGTTCCCATTTCCATTGTAAATACCATTGCTGTGTTATGTTTGCAAAGAAAAAGAGAAAATGTTTCAAAAAAGAGAAAGGAGAGGTTCAGACATGCTCAAAACATGAACCTCTGAAGTGAAAAAATATTGGCTCTAATATGCTCAAAACCTGAGCCAAAGAAATAAAACAGCTGGTTCTAACATGCTCAAAATCTGAACCAACAAATTAAGAAGAAGGATCAACTCTAAAATGCCCAAAACCAGAGCTGGAGTGAAGAAGAGAAAATGACTCTAACAAGCTCAAAACTTGAGTCACAAAGAAAAGAAGGATGCTTCAAAGTTTTAAGTTTTCAAGCCTTCAAGATTTTGTTTTCAGTTTTCTGCAAGTTTCCATCCATGTGCAACTGTCTTTATGCCTTGGATCCACAACAAACTAGACTGTCTAATCCTAGTTTGACTATTTTTAAATTTCTGTTGTAGAATATAGAGAAGAAATCTGCTGGACAGTTTAATCCCAACAGATATTATATTAGGTAGAGAAACATGTGAGGTCAATAGTTTAATTTGGTCTCATGGAGTAATAAGGGTAGAAATAGAATAGTTTTATTTTCCTGTTTATAAAAATAAATGATGTAAAGGGTCTGCAAGTCCAAATGCACCCTGGAAGAAAAAATGCTAGGATTGTAGGATGGGTAGGTAGATTGTTTGGGAGAATTGTTCTGATAATTTGATGTCTTCACAATTTGTGGTAGCTGATCCAAGAAAGAAAATGGATGGGTCAAGAAACAAGGCATCTGGCCTACTCCAAAGATTTATTTTCTGAATTCTTGACTCCTTCAAGAAGAAGCCATCCCCATGTGGAGCCACTGTTAGCCCCCTATGAATTTTTTGACAAGAAAGCAGGGGCTAATGTGTTTTATGAGCCTTCAAGGAATGCATTTCTCCTAAAAACACATCATCCTTGAAAGCTCTTTCATGCCCTCTGCCCTTTTATTATTTTCCTCTGCTGTTCCTAAGTCAATAAGCCTCACTGATTGTGAAAAATTGTGCTCCAAAAGGCCTTCATTTTCCTCTTGTACCCCTGCAGAATTCTCCATTTCATCCCTTTTTACCCTTTTTCAAAGCCTCCCTTTTTACCCTAGAAATCCCTCTCAAAATCCCCTAAAACCACCCATTTTCCCTTTAAATCCTACACACACCCCTTGTTTGGTCTAATTCCCCCTTTTTTCCTCTATCGTTACCCCTTTCTAGCCTCAAATTGCATTAAAAAGGGGCGAAAACCCATATTTGAACATATATGAGGCCTAGCCCCCTTCGGCCAGCCCCCAAAACCATTTTCCCACGTGACCTGGGCGCTATAACTTGGCGCTAGCCCGAGAAGCGCTTATTGCAAATGTGTATCGGGAGCGTTTTTAACCGTCGATCTGTACAGATCGGACGGTCTTCGCAGATTCTATAACGTCCGTGGACCCCCCCATTCACCCCTCCGATCGCATCACAACCTTTGATCTGATCCGCAGATCGACGGTCCATATTTCACCCGCCTCGGTGGTCGTGGCTCCGAACACTGTTAAAAAACCGACGGTTTTTATCGCACTGCCTTTGGAAGGTGGGTGGTATTTTTCATTTCGCAGCGATGCCATTCACCACATGACACATGGCACCGAGCACTGTTTAAAAACCGCCCTCATCACATGTTAAAGTTTGGCGGTGGACCCGACGTGATATGCGCGTACACCGTTCGATCTGGAGCTGTCCATCTAATGGCGGTCGCGCCATGAAGTTGCATGTGAGTTAATCCAAGGCAAAAGGGACCCCTGGCCCGCCATCTGTCACCCTCCGACGTGTTTTCCACCGTCGATCTTTTCCTGAGATCAGATGGCTAGAATTAAACCCGCGCCCTGCCATTGACCAACTCCTGCCACATCACCCATTCCATGTGTCTTCATCGTATTTTCGTCCGTCCCTTTTATATTTCATTCAAAGGTCAAATGTCCATTATTTACGTTTAAATTTTTCTGCATTCCACCAACTTTCACCAGGCCATTTTTCACCATTTTGCTACATTTCCTACCCTCATCCTACACTTTTCCACCGTTTCACCAGGCTGCACTGCCATCCTCGTTATCCCCGCTATATCCATCCTCCCCATGCATGGTTTTCCTAATGTGTTTACATGTTTTGCAGGGTTACAGGCAGGCGGAAAAAGCCATGGTTCATAGGCGTCATTATTATGGAACAGAATAAAAAGAAAGGCCCGAGGAGGTGCGGAGGACGTAATGTTCATTAAAGGTACAGAATTCAACCGTGAAAAACTCCCCAGCATCATTTATAGTTCAAATTTCACGGACAGAGGCAATCATGGAACGGCAGAGTGTATCAGTAAAAAAGCAGAGAATTTAAGGCCTGTAATTGAATATTTTGAGCCTTAATCCAATAATTTAAAGGCAAGGTACCAGATTGAAGACCTCATAAATCACACAGAAGGCCTAGGGCACACGAAACGATATATATCAGTGTCACCATCAGCAGAATGTTCCTATCCGCAAAAGGACGGAATGCCCATACAGTTTTCATTCTATGCCGTGTCCTAGAGAGATTTTCTGCCCTGACAATAGTCCTGATGCTATCAGTGCATTTGTTTCACAGTATGGCAGACCCTAGCATCATTATTCTACCTTTTTTTTTAATTCACCAGAGTGCTACAACAAGTACATCAGAGGCATACCTGGAGTAAATTGCAAATTGACGAAGACCACTCTTTCATCCAAAGAGTACTGAAGATAAATGCCCAGAATTTAAAATAGAATGGGGCCTCGGCCCTCTTCCTCTTCTGAGTTTAATGCTACATTTAATTTTCCACGTACCTCCTCTACTCCCCTTTCAGCTATAAATTTCACGAAGAAACTCATTGTAAGGGTTGTTGATTGGATATCTGAGAAATGCAAGCTGTTTTCTTTTGAGACATAGTCTTTGTGTAAAGTTGTAATATAGGCTGAGGAAGATGTTTTCAGGCTGAATATCAAGCTGTTAGAAATGTTGTACATGACTAGTGTTGTTCTTTAATATGACAAGCACATTTCTTTGGATCCTGATCTAAAGCAGCGGTGATGTTTTTCTATCTCTGTATTTGTTTTACCTTGTAGTTCATTTCATTTCATTTCTTCTGGCATGCATTAGAAATCTGGCATAGGATTTACCCTTGTTAGGTACCCTATGTTTCTGCTCTCCCTGCCTTAAATGTTTTCTGATGTATGTGTTATATGAGGATTGATTTCAAGCTAATTTAACCAGTGTAGTGGTCTGATATATTGCTAGCTGATGTATGAATTAATGAAATCTGTCCTTAGATGTTCTTGTTAGGATTTAATTGAATGAATTGGGATACTGGGAGTTTTATAACTGTGTCTCTATCTCACTAGGATATTTTTCAATTAATTAAACCTTTCTAAGTTCCCTTAAGCTGGATTCCAAAGCATTGAGAGTTCAAAGTCTCTCTCTGATCTGAGGTTTTCACCTTTGTGTTTAGATCTTTTATGTTTCCTTGTCTAAAGAGTTAACCTTTTAGATTTTAGATCACAGGTTGTCCAATGGCATGTCCTGTCCCTGGATTTGATTCCTAAAGGGTCACTTTGGAGGTTTCCTTGCTTTCACCTTCTCTCTTAACTTTTCAAACCACACTATCATCTCTAAGATCCAATGCTTTAGATGACTAGCCCAACTGAAAGCTTGCATGTTGAATAGCAAGTAAACCCTTTCCCGACTCCATTGCCCAATGGTCTTGAATGTTCTCTGAATTATATCTCCTTTTCCCTCGACCCTCTTTGCTCAGACTTGTCTCATAGTGAACCCTTCTTTCCTGATTCCCAGCAACCAAACAAACAAATCAAACAAAAAAACCTTGTGCCCATAACTAGCCTAATATCTTAACACTTGAACTTCAAAGACATAAGAACTTTGTTTATATAGAGAAATCCCTCTTTGGACCCAGGAGGGCTAGATCCTGAGGTCTGAAAGTGGTTCTGATGTTGTCTCATCTTTTGGTTTTGTCAATTTGGCCAAAACATGGGAACCCCAACACAAAATGCGACACAATCTACTTCACCTGATTCTTTAGGCTTACCTTAGGATATTTAGCAACAACATTCGTTGGGATAGTCAACCATGTCTAGAGACGATTCAAGCTCCCCTACTTTGGAGCTTGAGTCACTATGGCTGATACATCGTGTCACTTCCTCATGTATGTTTGTGACATCACCAGAAACTCATTTGTATGGTGGCCCGTCCGTCCCACCCGGTTATCAGTTATTATTTGGTACCGTTTCTGGTGTGGCTTCCAGTCCTTGGACATCTCCCATGTCATTTAATTTGGAATTTATTTATGGTACTTATTTTATTAATGCCACACAATCTGCTCCTCTTTATATGGCTACACCTACAATAGAGCAGTAGGCTGGTCCTTATATCAATGGACAAATCTACCCTCAACAACCTAAATCTCCTTATATTGGGTATCATCCATCTAGATCGCAGTTGCCTCCATTATCCTCTCCTCCTTATGTAGGGGGAAACCTGTTTTTGGTATACCTAAATATGGAAATCCGCCTAATTATGGTCTACCTTATCCTGGAATGGTTGCCAGTGTTTGGAAACCTACTTCCGCCGTTCAACTTGGTTCACTTTGGGATTGATTGCTGAATCCTCAGGTTGCACCATCCTCATAAAAAGATTCTATCTATCCATCAGCACCCCCAACAAGATCAAATACATGTGACCAAAACTTTACAGCCTATTCCGACGGTATCTGGTTCTTCCTAGACACCACTTAGTCAAACTGTATAATGTGCCTCATCTTCTCAATTATTTGCACAAAGTGCTCCTCAAGTTACGGTAGGTCAAATTATTCAAAATTTGGCGCAGTCTCAACCGAACCAACCATACCAAGGGGCAATATAAAACCCTATTGGGAAATAGTTTGGACCTCATCATGCGCCTTTTCAAGGCCAAAAAATCCATACCCAACCATTCCAGTAGCTTTATCGCCATCCTGGGGCTGAGCGACTGTGGTCAAGATAAATCCCTCTATGGACAGAGGCGATATCTCTAGCCCTAGAGTGGGTTTATCAACGTGATATGCTTTCTAATGCAAATATTTCTTAACTAACATTCATAATGCGACAAGAAAAGAGATAGAAGTACCTTTTTCCCAACACTATGTTTGAACCCATTGATGATGACCTTGATCCATGATCCTTTTAGGCTCGCTCCTTGCTACTGATGGCACATGAATACCTATGGATGATCAAAAGACAAAAAAAAACGTAATCCAATACATAATAATCATAAACATTAGCTATCTAGTAGATCAAGGAGTACCCGAATATTTGCATAAAAGATTAGACAAATATAGAAAGCAAACATTAGTTGTTTTTATTGATAAATATGAAATGAAGAGCTTACAACCAGGCCTTGATGTTGGAGGCCTCCCTTTGGTGAAAATCTGAGTCCTTCACCGAAGTTATAAAGAATTCCTTCTCCCGAACACTTAGGCGTTATCACAATGCAAGAATCTAAAGGGAACGAGAGCTCAGACTAGCCCAACAATGACCAACCATGAATAACATTATTGGAAAGAGGGGCATCAATTTAGAGGAAGGGAGAAGAGGTTGGGAGCCCATGAAAGGAGGAGGAAGGTCCAATTTCTAAGGGATAAACCCCCATGGATGAGATCAGAGCTCTAAAATCAGAGAGCTTGACTCTATCACCACCATTTAACAACCAACTCGTCACCTTGGAGCTTCTAGAGGTCGAATATTCTCCTCCATTTGAGGAAACACTGCCAGAAAGGGATCAACATGGTTTTCCAAGAAATAAGGGTGCTAGCAGTGTTAAGCCATAATTTTCAATCTAACATCAATGCTTGCATGACACCAGAAATGTGCTGACCTAGGAAACTAGGATTTTGACCAAGTTTCTTCAGTAATCTTCCAAGGAAGTTTTCTTTGAATCTTCAGGGGATGTCTTAACATATTTCTTCATGATGGAAACATCGTATAGGTTCTGTCACGGGGCATTTCAGGATCAGAAATGGGAGATGAGCATAGTGACAAATTACTGTGTAATAGATGCCCCTTAAAGCATGAAGGTAGAACGGGGAGTGATGGTTAAAATGTTTTAAGAACCAAGGAAAAGAACTCAGATCACCGCCAGGAAACCTGCCAACTCAAACATTTTACAATATATGAAATCTCTGGTATGAATATTCCTAACCACATGACTCTGCACTAGGCATCAAATAACACATGAACCCACGTCATGGTCACAACCATCCGTATAAGTAGATCATAGAAATGGATTCGCGGTATAGATGCTGCGATCCGTATAGATATGATCATGTATACAATCATGAATACTCAATAAATCCATGCAGTTTGGATCAAAATTAGAGGTGACCCAGGATCTTCACTGCAATCTCAATCAACCCAATGTACAAATCTAGCCATGTGAATATATGTGTTGGTGTCGAACATGGTAGAAACCACTTTGATTATCGATCAATGATGAAAACCGTTAACAAGCACGAGAGATACCACCAATAATGATGATGGACCTCAAGGTTCAACAACACAATCTACCAGTGTGAATAAATGTGTTGAATTCAAACACTTGCAAAATCATTCGATCAAAGGCCAATGATGTGAACCTGTCGTCGAACGCGAAGATCTTTCCATTGAGGCATGAAATCTCCAAGGTACTGAAAATAAGTTTCTAAACTATTGATATTCAACAATAAAATTAAACACCCATGCCTAGTGCAATAAACACCTATTTGCATTAAGTACCCATACTAGGGTGGGGCCCACAATGCTATTTTTGGGTGCATGTATATTTTGGTTATCCCTTAATTAAGATGGACATTAAACTATAATATATTCTCAATGTGGACTTGTATTAGTTAACTGAAAGTGATAAATTCATTTAGCTAGTGTATTTCGAGTTAGAGGTAGTTGGTGAGGCATGCAGAATAATTCTAGTTGTAACAGAGTTCGAAGTGTAGTGATGCATTAGTTAATGCAGGTTGTAAATAGTTTAACTCAGTTAAGTGAGTTAAACTCAGTTTTTCTAGCTGTAACTGAAGATACACTAGTGAGAGATCAAGTGAATTAAATATTAATTAATTCACAACCAGTGATCTCACATGCAACTGAGGATTTACTATTATTAGCTGCATGCATGTCAAATCCAGTGGAGACCCATTTGAGTTCTAGGTGAAAGGGAGGTTGACTGTCAGTTGTAGGATTATTGGGTTGCACACATGCAACCAAACACCCATTGGAGTGCCCATGATACTTGCACAGTCAAGGAAGACAAGAATTCCTATCTTTTAGGGATCTTTACCATCAGGGATTTCACAAGCAAGGCAGGCTTTCTGGAGGCTGAGAATTGGCTATGCGTTGGTCAGTTTTGCATATGACAGTGTGAGACAATTAGCTGAGTATTGGAGGGCTCTTGTGAGAAGAGTTTTGTATGTAATTGTTTCATGATCCATCCTGAATATACCATAGAAGATAGTGGGATTTTTAGTTGTAAGCTTTCTCCATGAAATTATCTGTGTTGTGTGTGATTGATCTTTCCTCATGTTCATGTGATTAGCGATTGTGTTTTTAATTCTGCAAAATATTTTTAGAAGAGATTCAGTATTTAACTTTCGTATATTGTTAGATCAGGTGAATCCAAGATATACATGCTTGTTGTATAATTTCTACATGGTATCAAAGCACAAGAAATTGCAGAAGTGAAGCAGGAGCTGAGTTTGTGACTAGATAGAATTTGAATTTGCAGAAATAATTTCTTGATGCTACAACTGATTCAAGATCAAAGTGGCTTTCAATGGCTTGAGGTTAGAGTATGCACTCAAGGGAAGCTCAAACTATATTTCTTGGAAGGACAGGATGGAGGTAGTACTCGAAGACAATGGCTTGAAGGAATTCATTGACAATGATGTTCCTAAACCCGCTATTGCAGATGCTACAAATCTTGATGCATGGAAAAAGAAAATGGCAAAGGCGAGGAGGATCCTGTTGGAGGGAGTACGAGACGACATTTTCTCAAGCCTCCATGGGAAATCCACACCATATGCAATATGGAAGGATTTGATGGATATATTCCAAAGTAGTAGTGACCATAGGAAATTGGCGCTCAAAGATAAACTCAGGAAGATCAAGATGGAAAAGGGCGACACCATTCCAAAATATCTAACAATTTTTTTCCAATGTCGGGATGAACTGGGGAGCGTTGGAATAATAGTTATTGATGATGATTTGGTGAGCTTGGCTCTCCTAGGACTTCCCAAGAGTTGGCACAGTTATCAAGACTCTGTTAATGGAAGGGAAAAATTTCCTGATTGGGAACGACTATGGTCGAATTTGGTGAAGGAGGAGTTCAGACGGAACACTAGGGATGGATATTCATATAAGAATGAGGATGAAGAGGATTTTTCTTTGGCTACTAGGGTGAAGAAGAGGAAGGGGAAGGAATTTCGTTTAAAATCCGATTCCAAGAATGGCAAGAAGCAGGACATGTCCAAGGTGAACTGTTTTCATTGTCACGAGCATGGGCATTTTGCTACTAATTGTCCACAAAAGAACAAGAACAAGAAGGATGGAGGATCTGCAGCTGGAGAGGCCCTTGCCTCGCAATTTTAACTTGACTTCTCATTGATCGCATGCATGGTGTCCAATGCATTGGGATTTGTGTGGTATTTGGATAGTGGCGCTTCCTTTCACATGACGGGAGATAAGGAAATTTTCAGTGACTTGTGTTGGTGTCCCGTGTTTTGATAGTTGGAAAATCAAAAGACAAGGCAACATCAGAACCAATATTTAGAGTTCCAGGATCTAGTCCTCCTGTTCTCAGAGAGGGATCTCTCAAATATTTGTTTGCAAAGGTTTATCTTGTGTGCTTTGAGTATGGATTTTAGACTAGTTATTAAGTGCAGGTGTTTGTTTGGTTGGATTGAGTTGATACAACAAAACATGAAAGGTCCGGGAAAGATAGACAGAAAGAGGAAATATCTGGTTCATTGGGCATTGGAGTCAAAATAAGGTCATGACAAACTCTTCAAGGGATATGGGATATCAAAGGGAAAATCTAACTTGGCCACAGGAACCTTTGTTTTGGAATGAGATGGACATTAATGTTTTGGAAAGAGAAGTTTAATTCTCAACAAAGGGAAATTGAAAACATAACTTAACAATAAAGAGATATTTGATAGACAGGGCTAACCATAAATTCTACAAATATTCTTTAAGTAAATAATGACTTCAAGACAACTTTTAAAATGAAATCTAAGATTCGGGGAACACCCTATTTCCTCAAATATTTTATTTTAAAAGACTTAGAAAACATAAAAGATTCACTGATAATTGCAATCATAGAAGAGGGAACACCTAAATAACATCTATGCTTACAACTATAAAGACCTTCGAAACAACTGTTCAAGCAATGGCAAAGGGAAAGATCAAAACCGACCTCTTTGATTAACTTAAAACAATGGTACTTCAAAGGGAGACTTCAATAACAGCTTTCAAGTGATAGCAGGCAAGCAGGGAAAACCATAAATCATGCTGAAACCAACTATTTTAGCTATTAAGGAAATAAACAAGCATGAAGACTAAAGAGAAAGTTTAAAGCCTCTAAAATACTTCAGCAGAAGAAAACATAAAACAGTGAAGGGTGAACAGGTCTAAGGTGCTTCCAGGAGTCATTTCTTAGCCTAAAACTTTCAGCCTACTGTAGTAAGAAATTATGGAACATAATGAAAACAAGGAAAAAACATTTAACAGTTTAGAGCACTTCACCAACAGCCAAGCTCATGGATCCAATGATAGAGCCTTCTCAGGAACAGACATGCAATGGCATCATCAAGACATCCAAGACTCCAAATTATTTTCAACTTCAACAAACTTGTATATTTATTTCAGAGAGTTTCAATATTACAACTTGTGATCAAACAGCAACCAACCTTCTCATCTTATGCAGAAGTACTTATAGGAAGATGAGGAGGTGAGAACTAACAAAAATATCTCATGAACCATTAATACAGATTAAATGACTTCTCGGTCTCTTGAGGGGTTCGATGGAGAAGTGTACAGGTGGATCACTGTATTAATGTTTTACAATTAATATCAAAGCTCGGTGGGAGCTTTATTTGACTTTGAGGCTCTATGTTCTGTCTGGAGCAACTCTGCAGATATTTTCTATTAAACTCCTTTGGCAGAATTAACTTCTTGGCAGCGCTGGAGGCAGATATTTCTTGAATCAATAACTTTGGCCTCTGTTTTGAATGGTTTGAGGCGACAGGTGGCTCTTTGTAGTAGCTGAGGAATCAATTCACCTTAGTTGAAGCGGTGGAAACCTTTCTGTCAGCGAAACACTTATGATTTTCTTAAATAGTGTCTTAATTCGGGGAATTAGGTTTTTATAAGCATTCTTAGCCATAATTCCCCAAATCCGTCTTCAACCTTCTGTCCTTCTGCGCTATGTTCTTCAAAACTTATACTCTTTTAAAATCGCGTTAAAACGCAGTGTCTTGTCAATGTGCAGAGCCGCACATGGCTTTTTATGGTATCAGCGCCCATGGAACGTCGATCAAACATTCAAATGAAGCCCTGCAAATGGTTCTTTTCATAGGCCGAAGGCATGGGAATCATCATTCCCAACTCCTGACTTTTCTTCAATATAACGACGGAGACCCTTTAAAACCTGCATAAAACATAGAATTATAAAGAAATCCTACGCTTTTTAGGTTTAAACTGGAGATCTGCGCAAAAAGGACAAAAGAAGAGTGGGAGAAGAGATAAGGTGGGGTGATTTCCGGACCGTCCGATCCGGACACGTGGACGGTCCAGATTAAATCGGAAGGTCGCAATCGGGGTTTGCAATCGGGGGGGAGTGAGTAAATGGAGCGATTGAATCACGCGACGCGATTATGCGCAGACCGTTGATCTAAAACTCAGATCAACGGTGGGAATTGAATTGGGGTAATCGCAATCGGAGGTGGCAGGTAGGTGCATGCAATTGCGCAATCGGGGAAAGTTGCGATGCGATGATCGGGGGATAGGAGCGATTAAGTTATAGCCATTGATCTAAGAGTGAGATCAACGGTGGACAACCAATCGGGGGAGTCGCAATCGGAAGGGCAAACAAAACGCATGCGATTTAACTTTTGCGATGCGATTGAAATCGCCGACGCGACGGAGCGATGACCGTTTGATCAGTTTTCAATCAACGACGGAGATTAGTCTTTATAATATACGGAAAAACTAATTTTTTTAATATAAAACAAAGGTTTATATGGATCGAGGTGGGATATTTACATGTAAAGGGGGATAGGTGCCTGATTGCGGGGCCTTTAGTTATATGGAACGCAACGGGCCCGGGGCATATAAAACAGGGGCTAATCGCAATCGGGTCATCGGGCCTGGTCCTTTTAATCAACCCATTCTGAAAATTTGCGATGCGATGAGCGCCCTGGGACTTCAATACTTGGTCCCGGGGTGAAGGTTATATGGAATGAAAAGGGGGCGAGGTTTATATACAGGGGCTCAATTGCATCGGAAAATTTCGATGCGGTCTTTTTGATCAACCCATTTGTATTTAACACGTGATTTGGCTTTTTAAGTCAAAACTTTGGAAAAGTGGGTTGTTGGACTTTACAAAGGAAAAAACGGATCGGGCAAGAAAAATGAAAGGTGTTAAGCGCCGGAGGCGGGCCCACAGGATATATATATATATATAAATCAATGCGATCGGGAGTTTTATAATGCAAAGGCTGATCGCATCGCAAGTTTTAAACACAGCAACAAAACATATGCACTCGTTTGATTTATTCCGATGCGATAAGCGTCGGGAGGGGCTTAGCACCTGGTTTCCGGGTGTAGGCATGTGGGGGGAAGTGGTTAGGACTTAGCCCAAGGGGCTTAAGTCCATAGAAAAGACTTGTATTTTTTGTGAAATTTTTCATGATTTTCAAAGGAATTGGGGTTTTCGGAATAGTTAAAAAATGGGTTTTTTAACTATGGGTAAGTGATCTTCATAAATGGAAGAAGAGGATTTATGAAAACAAGGGATTTTTGATGGAGAAAAAGGGGAGCAAATGAAGGTTTTACAAGAGGAAAAAAGAAGGTCTTTCAGCAGTCTTTCATTTGGAATCAACAGAAATTTCTGAGTCTTTTGAAGTGTAAACAACAATATAGGATCTGGACAGAGGCATGAGGCCTTCAAGAGTCTTCAAGAGCCAACAGTTTTTAGTAATGAAAAATTGTTCGTTGAAGGCTCAAAACAGATTTAGCCACCTTTTGGTATAACAAAATATTATAGTTGAATGGATCATCTGAAGGAGACATGCATGTTGTGGGCATTGCAAGTGGATGGAACCGAACCCATCAAATTCGTTGAACTACATCTAAGGCTGGAGCATAATCTGAGGTCATCTAGGCATGTGGGGGCTTACCTGAAGGGCCACCCCCTCATGAGTTCTGGAAAATCTCACACAAACCCGGGAATCACTGGTACAATCTGTTGGATCACTACACCAACAAGTGTACGATTCTCAAATGTGCGATAATGAGATGGGGTTGAGCACGTGAGAAACAACCATGTCAAAAAGCAATGATGATTCCCTTTTTTTGATCGAAAAATCATGAAAGCTTGAACTAAGGCACACCGCCCTCTAGACCATTTTTTTGGAATGAATGTGTTGAAGTTGACAAAAGAGGGTCTGCGAGAGTTGAGGTAATGAGGAATCCTCGAATAAGGCATGAGGGAATATAGTAGAGTGACTGATGGATTTACACTAGGGATAATAATGGAGGGAAAAAAATGAGAGGAAGACTGACGACTTCCCTTGTCAGAGAATAAAATTCATGGTTGACATGGCGATGACTGACTCGTCTCTGGAGGGGATGTTCAAGTACTCAGATGGAATATTTTTTATGACAGACAATATATTTGGAGGCCAAAAGGAGAAACACAGGATGAATGTGATGAAAATATGGATGAAATATTATAACAAGACACAATGGGACTCATAACAGACTCCATAAATGCAAGGGTGACTCATATCAGATGCTCTGAACAAGGGTGACTCAATGATGCTGCCACACAGGATAGGCCCAGGGGGACCATAAAAACATTAGTACATAACAGTTACCCATGATGAATATTGACACATGAGATGACAAGTGTCAAGGCAAAGTGGTACCAAAGTACAGGTGGATCATATGAAGAAATTCGATTTGAATTGGCGGCAAAGTGAAACTTCGTGGAAAAGATGGCTTTCGAGGGAAGTGTCAAATCACCAAAAAAAAAAGGAAGACCCACTATAGAACTTAGTGAGATATTTCCAACGGTGCTGACGGTTCGTCAAATTGAGCTACAGGTTGGTCGTAATGGACGACAAAAAATCTAGCGTTTTTCCTATAAAAGGGGTTCTTACCTCCAAATTAAATTCATTTGCATAGTCAGGTTTGGAGAATTGGGATAGGAGGAAAAGGCTCTAAATTTTTGGGAGATCATAGCAGACAAACCGACTGTCAGAATTAAGATTTGTGAGTTTCAGGTAGGTGACCTTACTTGTCTAGAAATGGCCTTAATGCTTCATGGAAGGATGGTTCCTGGTGAAGAATAAAGGAAAGAAGAGGAATATAGGAAAGAACAACTAGAGAAGGTCTAGGATCATCCTCGCCCACCAAGTCCAACATGGGGACTGGGTGGTAAGTGTGGAATGACAAAGAGTAGTATATTTGAAGACATTGTTGGGTATGTGTTATATTCTTTCCAGGATTAGTCGCATGTGTGTGGGGGAGGGAGGGGGGTTTAACGAAGCGATGGCCCATTTGTGCGTTGCGCTGATCGCGATGGGGGGTAGCAACCCCCCCCCTCACCCTATCCGGGGGTGGGTCCCTGCGTGATGTCCGGGGAAACGCCCCAGGAAACGTTTTATGGAACTTATTTTTCGGCGGGCAGACCTACCCATGGTTTTGTGCATGAGTTTGAACATGGTTTTGGGGTATGATGGTTTTCGGTCCCTGGTATTTTTGTATATCCTGTCAAGGGAACTACAATTATGTTCTAATCCAAGGTTAATGGATTGGGGTTTATGTATGCTTCAGAATGTATATATATATATATATATTTTGTAACACTAAAAGGAATATAATGAAAAATCAAGCTAGTAGTCCTAATTTTCCTTGATTTTGGATCTAGGGGAAAATCTCTGTGTATATCTGTTTTATGTTTTATTCTCTCGCTATTGTTTATTTTCTTTTTTTGAGATTTGTTTGCAGATAATTTTTGTACAGGGTTAGAACCTACATTTGTTATGAGAGTTGTTTCGGGTTCAAGGGGACACCTTTCCTGCTAAGGGTTTTTTTGCTCGGGCTTGTGGTAGACCCTGTTCAGTGGGAGATATGCTGGGTTGATTCTTGCAGTGAAAGAAGATGGTGAGTAGTGGAAAGATAGAGATCGAGAAATTTAATGGTCAAAGTTTGAGTTTTTGAAGCTCAAGATGGATAATCTACTAGTGGATAAAGATCAGTGGATCACGGTAGATCCAGGTACTAAACCAACGGAAATGTTAGATGAAGACTGGAAGAATTTGGATCAGAAGGCAAAGAGCACAATACGATTGTGTGTCTCATATTTGCTATTTTTGAATGTATCTGGGGAAGTTATGGTGAACACTTTGTGGGAAAAGCTAGGGACTTTGTACCAATCTAAGTCTCTAGTGAATAAATTTTTCTTGCGGATTAATTTGTATAACCTAAGGATGAAGGATGGAGACTCGATGATAGAGCATCTAAACGCCTTAAATACTGTGGTAATTCAGTTTTCATCTATTAATATTAAAATCTCAGATAAAGATAAGTGCATCAGTGTTTTGTGTTCTCTACAAGATTCGTGGGACAATTTGGTTATTGCAATAGGTAGAAATACAACTACCTTGAATTTTGATGGAATTGTCTCAGCCTTGCTATCGAAGGAAATGAGATGGAGAAATATGGAGGGTTAGAATGGAGATGCCTTATCTGTATGAGGAAGGTCCCAGAATAGAAACAAAAATAATTTTTTGAGTGGGAGATCTAAATCTCTAGGAAAGTTTGTAAAGGTGTGCTGGAAATGCGGAAAGGAAGGGCACTACAAAAAGGACTAGCGATCTAAAGCTCCGGAGAAATGAAAGGGATCTAATGATGCTCCTTCTGCAAAGGCAAAAACCAACTCAGGTGGAGGTGGGGATGTGTATTTGGCTTCTTCTTCAAATACACATGTAGATCATGAGGCATGGTTGATTGACTCAGGTGCATCCTTTCACTTCACTCCCGATAGGGAGTAGTTCTATGAGTATGAGAAGTATTATGGTGGTGATTTCTTCTTATGGGATGATAGGAAGGATAGAATCGTCGGACATGGAAAATTAAAGCTGAAGCTACAAGGTGGAAGGATCAGAACACTTCTTGGTGTTTTGCATATTCCTGCAATGGCCATAAATCTGATTTTTGTAAGCAAGATGGATGATGTAGGTGTAAAAAAAATGTTTGAGAAAGATACATGTAATATGGTTTAGGGAGCATTGGTATTAATGTAGGGAGTTTGGATTGGAACTCTGTACAAGCTTCACGGTAGCACTGTTATTAATGGGTGCAACAATTCTGTGATTCCTGAAAGTGGAGCATAAAGCATAGCATTCTATGGAGAAAAGACCATGCTATGGCATCTAATTATTCTCTGGATTTCGATTTCTATG
The DNA here is from genome assembly GCA_034641835.2 of Pinus albicaulis. Classification (NCBI taxonomy): domain Eukaryota; kingdom Viridiplantae; phylum Streptophyta; class Pinopsida; order Pinales; family Pinaceae; genus Pinus; species Pinus albicaulis. Next base: position 1,305,000,533 of record CM076584.1, on the reverse strand, counting down.
AAAATTGTGTATATGGGAAGCAGAATCGGGTGAGTTTTCCTTCTGGTGCTAAGAGGGAGAATAAGATATTAGAGCTTGTGCACAGTGATGTGTTTGGACATGTATTGGTTCCATCACTGGGTAAGTTTGTGTACTATGTTTCATTCATAGATGAATTCTCAAGGAATACATGGATATATTTCTTGAGGAAGAAATCTTAAGTATTTGATAGATTTAAAGAATTTAAGGCTCTGGTGGAAAACTAGACAGAGAAGAAAATAAAGGTGCCAAGGGCAGATAATGGTGGACAATTTTTCAAGAAGGAATTTTAAGAGTTTTGTAAGAAGTGTGGTATAACACGATAGAAGACTACTCCATACATACCTCATCAAAATGGAGTTGCAGAAAGAATAAACAAAACACTGATGGAAAATGCAAGAAGCATGCTCAGTGGTTACGGGTTACGATAGTAATTCTGGGCAGAGGCAGTGGAGACTTCATGTTACCTGGTTAACAGGTCATGTTCATCAGTGTTGGAGGATAAGACTCCACATGAGGTATGGACTGGTAAGAAACCCTCTCTTTCACATCTGAGGGTATTTGAATGTGATGCATATGTACATGTTCCAAAGGAGAAAATGACCAAGTTGGATAATAAATTTGAAAGGTGCATCTTTATTGGGTATAAGGATGGTTTAAAAGGATACAAGCTTTGGAACCCAGAAAAAAGGAAGGTTGTGTACAACTGTGATGTGGTGTTTAGAGAGGTGAAATATGTTGCTAAACATGAAGTCCTACCAAAGGAACTTGATAAGATAGAGTTTGAGCTAAAGGAGGATGAATCAGACTCTACAACAGAACAAGATTCAGAAGAGGAAGAGCCATAAACTCCAATTGTGAGAAGATCAATTCAGGAAAGAAGGAATCTAGAAAGTTATAGTCCATCTTCTTTGTGTTCACATTTGGCTTTAAATATCACTGATGATGATCCCAGAACTGTCAGGGAGGCAATGGATTTAGAGGATGGAAAACTCTAGAAGGAGGTTGTGGTTGATGAAATGACATCCTTGCATAAAAATGAGGCATGGGATCCAGTGGAGTTTCTAGCTAGAAGGAAGCCTATCATGAGAAAATGGGTGTTTAAGAAGAAGATGAATGTAGAAGGAAAGGTGGAGAAATACAAAGCTCGGTTGGTAGCAAAAGGTTATTCCTAGGTGTCGAGAATTGATTTTGGTGATATTTTTTCCCCTTTTTCCAAGGTTACTTATATTAGATTACTTTTATCTGTTGCTGCTGCATTTGATTTTGATGTCGAATATATGATGTGAAGACAACATTTCTTCACGAGGATCTGGAAGAGGAGATCTACATGAAGCAACCTGAAGGCTTTGCGGTGAAGGGTAAGAAAGAACTGGTATGTAGGTTTAAAAAGTCTCTGTATGGGTTAAAGCAGTCACTAAGGATGTGGTATCAGAAATTTCATATATATATATATATATATATATATATGGGGACTTGGCTTCACTAGAAGAAAAGAGGATCACTGTGTTTATTTTAAATTAATTGGTGATTGTGTTATTTATTTGGTCTTGTAAGTGGATGATATGTTGCTGATTGGAAATGACAAAGAAATTATCCAAGATTTGAATACCCAATTGTTCTCCAAATTCGACATGAAGGATCTTTGTGCTGCAAACTATATTTTGGGCATGGAAATTAAGAGAGATCAGGCAAAGAGGAAGATCTGGTTAAACCAGAGGAAGTATAAAATATTGTAGAGGTTCAATATGCATGATAGTAAACTGGTGAATATTCCTATTCATATAGGTGTAAAGCTATCTGTTGAACAGTTTCCCAATGCACAAGAAGAAGAGGAGGATATGTCCCGTGTTCCATATGGAAGTGTAGTGGGTAGCCTGATGTATGAAATGGTATGTACTAGACCATAAATTGCACATGCAGTGGGAGTATTGAGCAAGTTTATATCAAAACCAGGGAAGGAGCATTGGATAGCAGTGAAATGGGTTTTCAGATATTTTCGAGGCACTAGTGATTATGGTTCGTGCTACCAGAGAAGACTAGGATTGGACAAAGTTTTTGACATCCGTGGTTTTGTTGATGCAGACTGGGCTAGAGATCTGGACGAAAGAAGATCTAAAAATGGGTATGTGTAGAGCCTCTTTGGAGGTGCATTCAGTTGGATGAGTAAAATATAGTCTGTAGTGGCTCTTTCAACTACGAAGGCAGAATACATGGAAGCCACTCATGTAAGCAAGGAAGCAGTTTGGTTGCAGAGATTGTGTTCAAGTATGGGATTGGTTGAGTGACTTATAAGGATAGACTATGATTACCAAAGTGCAATTTTATTGGCTAAGAACTCTTCTTATCATTCAGATACAAAGCACATTGATGTTCAATATCACTTTGTGAGAGATATGGGTGAGGATCAAAGGGTGTTGCTAGTAAAGGTGGACACTTTGAAGAATGTTGTAGATGAATTAATGAAGTCTTTGAGCACTTAGAAGTTCTCTTGATGTAGAGAAAAAATGGGTGTTGCAAGGCTCGACTAATGACTAAGCTCTCATGTAGTTCCCTGTGAAAAGAAAAAAAAGGTGGGAGAATGTTGGGAATGTGTTATATTCTTTCCACGATTAGTCGCACGCACGGGGGAGTGATAGCCCCCCCTGTACGTTGTGCCGGGCACAGCAGGGGGGACGGAAACCCCCCCCTATCCGGGGATTCACAGGGGGTGGGTAGCCCCTTGGGAAAAAAAAATTGGACCGTATTTTTCGGTGGGCGGACCTACCCATGGTTTTTTGTGCATGGGTTTGCACATGGTTTTGGGGCATGATGTTTTTTGGAACTTGCTATTTTTGTAGATCCGGTCAAGGGAACAACAATTATGTTCTAATATAGGGTTAATGGATTGGGGTTTATGTATGCTTCAACATGTATATATATGTGTTTTAACACTAAAAGGAATATAATGAAAAATTAAGCTGGTAGTCCTTATTTGGGATCCAGGGAAAATATCTGTGTATATCAGTTTTATGTTTTATTCTCTCGCTATTGTTTATTTTATTTTTTTAAGATTCGTTTGCAGATAATTTATGTACAAGGTTAAAACCTACATACATGGTATCAAGCATCTACGATATGCAATGTATCTATGGCTCGCTAGAGAGGCTAGTAGGACAAACTATCCAAGGAATGGAAGAATAATCGACCATACCTAGATTTTTGGGGTTTAGGCTGAGACTTATGTGATTAAATAAGAAAGTGGTCAGGGATTCCATCATACCCCCAAGAGTGAGATACTATCCCCTAGTAGATGATGATGGAGGGGATTGATAAGGAATGCAAAGGTGGGAATGATGACCTTAGCTAGAGGAGTGTGTGGAGTGCCATTATGTTCCAAGTGCTCAAATAAGGGATTCAAGTAGTCGGTTTGAATGGCACAATATCCTCCATAGGATGTGGAGTGGCATGTGTGCCCCTCGTTGTTGTATGTAGAATGCTATGGGCACGTTAGATTTATTTAGAGTAGTGGACTCCAAACACATTTTGATGACGTGGTTTTCCATTTGTTGATGTTAAGGTTAATGTATTCCCATGGGAAGAATAGATAGATATAGTTAGAGAAAAGAAATAGTGGATTACCAGTCTCGTTTGGCACTGCATATATGAATCAAATGGACTGAACTTATGGGTTCACACACATGATGTCACCATACCAAAGAGTGGGTTCATATATAATGAATTGATGCTCATCTAGAAAACATGGTGGTTGAACAACAACAATGTCGAAGGGACTGGTTTTTGATATAAGATGAATGAATGATTAAGTGGATCATCCCTAAAGTGATCTGAAGTGATGTGAGATTCTATAGGTTCTTCTAAATGGGGAAGAATAATGGTACTAGAGTTGACACTACCAAATACACTAGGAAGGTTGGGGAGAATTGCTTCTCTTGGACTCTCAAAAGTGGATGCCCCCTTACCCAAACGTTGGGTGTTAATGTAATGGCCACAAGGTTTATGTGGTTCAAATTATTTGGTTTGAAGTAAGGGGTTATTGAACCAAATTACCTCACTATGGATGAAGTATTTGGAATCAACAACATATTGATAATGGGTTTGCTGCAGAAGGAAATACAAAAAAAGCACATATCGTCCCAAGGATAATCAAGGGTGGTCATTTCTTCCATGATGTCTTCATGTGAATGAAAGATGGGTTGAAGGGAGAAGGAGAGACCACATGATGTGGAGGAACTACTTTAAACATCGTCATGAGAGGCAAGGTTCACATGTGCATTGCCAACAGGAGGGGATGAATGACTAGTAGATGGAATATGTATTAACGTTGAGACCAAGGTATCTGAAAAAGAAGGTTTTATCAAATCACAATAGGGAACTCCAGAAGAGTCCTCATATGACGATCCCATGGATGATGATAGGTATAGAATAGGAGAAATGTTATCCGTCATCTCGGCATTGGGAGGAGGGATCACAATGTGTGGTTTTTGTTTGGGCTCAACCATGGTACCAGAATATGCTGGTAGAGAAGTGGTGGATTCTCTACGAGCAACAACTATTTCGCGAAGAGCCTAACAAGTATCATGAAAATCTTCGAGATGAGGATAGTGATGATAATAGTGACCAAAGTTATCACACAAAGCAGAGGGTTGATTCATGTGTAACGATATGTTATTCTTGGTTGAATCAGGTATGGTAACATGGACATTAGATGTTAGAGTCAGGACAAGTGTCGGTGACCAAATCTTTGACATGAGGGAGTTCAGGAAAATTATTAGTGGAATTTCCAACAACATCACACAAAGTGCATGGAGGTGTCGGATTTGGAGGCTTAGGAGGAGCTAGAGTTGGTTGGGGTGCCTTTTCTTTAGTACCATTTTTCCGGGTTTGTCCCCCTCGCTAGATGATTTCACAACAGGCGTAGGTGCTTACTGAGGTTGTTGTGTAACTGTAGCAAAGGAAGGGGAAGGAACAATAGGTTGTACCAGGGTTAAATATGTTTCATGTTTAATTTGATCAGATGGAGTGTTTGTGGGGGGATCAATGTACCAGACTGGGATCCACAAAGTAATTTTGGGTAAACTCAATGTAGTCATGCTAGGGATAGAATTTTTTTTTGGCGGGGGAACAAGAAAGGTATATGAACCGAAAGGTAATGTCCTAGCGGAACTGCTCCTGAATGGTTAAGGCCTAAGGAACCTTTCCTAGTTGGAATGGATTAGGAGATACACTAATAGAAGGATGTGGTCCTTAATGAACTATACCTGTATGTTGGGTTGAGTGGGGAACAACGGGTTGCGAAGGCGTTGGCTGTTGGATGCAACCTTTCCAGTGACACTTGCAGCATGCAAACACTAGATGAGCTGGGATCAGAAGGGGTGGGTGGTGGACCATAGTAGGCACCAAGAGAAGAAGAATCTGTGTAGACTCCTCATGAAACGCTGGTGAGGGACGAGATAGTCGTATTGTCAGTCACAGATAAAATTTTGAACTGAGGATAATTTTGCGCTTTAGGATCATAGTATGTCAATTGATCGACGATGATGATATTTCCTTTGTGGGGAAAGAAATTCTTACAGAAAACCATAGATGTGACAGCTGACATGGCATAGGTGTAACTACAACCCAAAAGGATGTTGTAATACAATGGGAAATCTATGACTTCTATATCAATGGAGACAATCTTGCTAGAAACAGTGAAAAGACAGTTGCGAAGTAAGCCAAGGGGCTGAATTGGATGATCGTCCCATGCATGGAGAGTGATGGTGGATGGGGATAGGTCTGGTGAACCAAGTTGTCTCTAAACACTAGCAGCAAACACATAGGTGTAGGCCCCTTCGTTAATGGTACACCGTGGTACAGTGGCATTTGATACTGGTATTTGAAAAGCAGTGGATGAAGGAAGTGGGGGATGTTTCGATTAGTAAACATCAAAGACGATCATACGATCATCTGAAGGATCCACAACACCCAAGGAATTAAGTATATATTTCAATTGGTATGGATGTGGCTGTAGGATTTCCAACGTCAACATGGCAATAAGATACTGCGGCAAGTCATCCACTATGTTGTAGGTATGGGTGGCTTTAACTAAAGTAGCATTTTGACGTAATGGTCCTTTGGGGATCTTGGTAATAACCTCTGCCTTAGGCTTAGGGATATGTAAGGTACCATTTTATGATGGAACAAACTCAGTGGAAACTTTCGGTTGGGACTCAGTCACTATCTTAGCGGGTGGCTTGTCAAACTGGCGTGATCGAGTCTGAATGCTGACTTTCTTTATGTTGACCTCATCAGAATTCATCATGAGAATCTGATAATCATTGGGACTAGATTGTGGAGGATGAGGTGCTTCCCGACCTTGTGTAGTTTGGGCAGTTATATATCCTTGGTGAGGAAATGGGTTCGTAAGCACAACCGGCTGAGATGAAGCAGGGGTCAGAGGAAGTGGAGCGATGGGCTACTATCCGCTAAAGGTAATTGCTTGGGATTCCCATGATAGACGCATTTGAGGTAAAAGGAGACAATCGTGAGTAAATGGCCATATATGTCGCAACATGCACAAGGCTTATTCGTACGAAGGGCCTTGTTCTGCTTGGGTTGTCCACCCTATTGCTAGGTTGTGGGATTAGGATGATTGTCATGGGGTGGATTAGGTGGAGGACCCTAGTTACCCTTATTACCTAGGGATTCTTGATTCCCATTACCTTTCCCCTTGTTATTCTTCTTGGTGTTAGGGGGATTGGCCACACTCTGTTGAGCATACACTTGACCTTGAGGAGGAGGTGGCTACTGTGGTAGAGGTTGAGGAGGCATGGGAAGTTGAGGCGCATGTGCCAGAGGGGATGGATCACTAGGAGGTTCATAAGGAACATATGGAGGAGGGGAAACATTTGGATAAACATGTTGAGCAAAAACTGGCCCTGACTTTAGATGATGCAATTGGGGATATGCATATGGCATGCTTTGACATGGATAAGGGTTGCCTGGTGGAGGGGGATACTTGTAGGAGGTATTGATCCCCCCTGGGGTTGACCATAACTCATATAAGGGAGAGCATATGGTTGTGGATAAGGGTTTGAAAGATATCAAATGATGCCATTGGCAGCATGAGATGCCCCCGGTATATCAGTAGCACTGGACCGAGGTAGATCAGGGAGAACTGTATAAACATAACCTGATTGAGCATATATCAGGTCATATTTTAAAGTTATTTGGAGCTCATCTTCCTCTCTCTGTGGGAATTGTGACGCGACATATTTACCTATGGGGGGGAAAAGCGGTCTAAGGAACCAATCCATATAGACATGATCTTCAAATGTAGGAGCATGTTGTAAGCTCAAAATTCTCTGCATCAACATCGAGGAAAACCACCTGGTCGGGAACTTAAAGCAACTCCTTTTCTGTTTGGAGTGGTGGCTCCGACTGGGGATAGTAGGACCTATTTCCCTTAAGAAAATATATAAATGGATGGTATATAGAACTGTGAATATGATAATGTAATTAAAAATAATGAAACAATAATAAATAGACTTAAACTATGTATATCCCGAGACAAATCTCTCTTTACATGTGACTTTTAAAAGATCTCATATAAGATAATATAGATCATCAAACCATTTATGAGGTAAAAAAAGATAAACATAACTAATTTAATTAAATATAATTAGTATAAACATATCACCTAAAATATCTCGTTGTTCATATATATATTTAAAAGATTGCAACAATGCAATTCAATAGTGATAATGCTTGATTTTTTGTAAAACATATATATGATAAACACATTTAAATGAACATTAATCTCATTAAGATAAATCAATAATAGACAAATAATAGTACCTGATATATGAGAACTCTAATCATCAGAGAAATAATGTTGGTTCATATTTCTATTAAGATGACTTGAAGCTACAATAATGCAAGCTAAAAGATCTCTTACAAAAATTCAGAACCCCTTACTCATTACGATGATGGGGATTTATACTTTCTAATCAAAATACAATTATAACAAGGTAACATAAAATACTGGAGTGGTTTAAACAAACCATACTTAAAGTAAAGTAAAGGAGAATAATATGTTTTTTGTTGCAACGGGATTCCTATGATTGAGATGAAGAGTGTTCTCCTATTTGTTTTCGAAGCTCACATATATCTGTCATTGGTTTCAATACGGAAGGATGACTAGGCTACATGCGCATATATCCCGTGAATATTGCATCATTGAGTGCTGGAAGGAGATGAGTAGTTGAACTCAAGAGACACCTCAGCATAAGCAATTGACTGTGAGGTTTTACCAAGAAATGTTAATGGATTTCTAGTTTAACCTTTGACAACTTCTTTATACTTCCAGCCTTATTTTTAGATAAGTCCTTCCATTTTTTGGTTAATAACTTAACATCTGGTAAAGTTCCTTCAGGGAATTCCTGAATGAGGTTGGCGTTATTGCTTTATTTCATAAAGGAAATTA